>CM070517.1:41254340-41685379 GCA_036346375.1 Guadua angustifolia
TAAGTTCATTTTAATGCCGCTTCATTCCTGAAATTTCACAGATGGAGGTCATGTTATTTTGATAGTTTCTGTTGGTTATTTTAGAATCCCTGCATTCAGTACATTGAGAATTCCTGCCTTAGGAAATGTTATGCATGGTTGTTTTTGAATTTCTGTTTTGCCTATTAGGTATTAAATATTAGTGTCTACTTATCTGATATATGCTCATTTGAGCTAAATCAGATGGCACTTTGAACTTTGAATTACTGACTTCACTGATATTTGTACTGATCATGTGTATGCCCAATATTTCTTTCTGAAGAAATGCATCTTTGAGGAGCAAATCTTATGTTTGTTATTTGAAGTGCAGCCAAGTGAAGAGAATACATATGCAGACATTGAAGCAGTTTACCAGTGCTTGGAAACCGAGTACGGAATCAGCCAGGAAGACATTATCTTGTATGGGCAATCTGTTGGCAGTGGGCCAACATTGCATTTAGCCTCCCGTTTGCCAAGATTGCGTGGTGTGGTTCTCCACAGTGCCATTCTGTCAGGACTACGCGTTGTTTGCCATGTGAACTTTACTTTCTGCTTTGACATTTACAAAGTAAATATATCGAGTTGATCATCTCATTTCAATCTGTACCTTTTGTGCCTTTAGGTGTAGCTTTTACTAACATCTAGTCAACTTGTCTCTGCAGAATGTCAAGAAAATCAAGAAGGTGAAATGCCCAGTACTCATTATTCATGTAAGTTTTTTACTAATAAAATATCAGGCTTTTTTACTAATAAAATATCAAGCCTTTTCTCAATATACTTGCTGTCTCCTTGGACAATTGGTTATAGATTCCAATTAACCTGCATCTTCTGATTTTCCACACTCAAATCTTGTGGAACATTTAACTGCTTATGCATATTTGGTGGTGCTGTTGTTGCCCTTGCTATTGTTAGTTGCAAGTCTTGGAGAAATAATGCAACTACTTCCCCTAATAACTGGTGAATCATGTATTCATGTCATAACAATCTAGCTCATCACCATAAAATAGGCGCTACATTTATGTAGAAAGCTACTGTAGGACTATTAAGGTGAGAAACAAAAAAATATATATAGAAAATAAATCCGCATTTTTTAGAGGCGAACCCTTCTTTAGGTAAGACGGTCACTTGCACACTTCTTTTTATTTACTTTCAACCTGTGCTATTTGGAGTTTGTTTCAGTGCTACTTCCCAGCAGTGATGGACTAATGGATTGGATAGGAACAGAAATCAATAGAATGGCCATCGAACACTAGCACATGCGATGACCTGGGATGTTTTATTAACAGTTCTGATAGCGTCATGCTGTGCATGTTGAGTACATGTGGTAAACTCACTGTATGCACCTTTAGGAGCTGACTTGGTTTGATCCAGCCTGCTGGGGTATTGGCAGGCCTTGCCTGGCTTGGCTTTTACTATTCTGGGCCTGGCTGTGGTCAGCCAAATCTGTAGTCATGTAAGGTAGGCTGTGCTGGGCAGGACTAGGCCCAAAACATCAGGCATTGGCAGGCCTTGCCTTGCTCGACTTTCACTATTCTGGGTTTGGGCAAGGCCTACCAAATGTGTAGCCATGTAAGGCAGGCTGTGCTGGGCAGGACTAGGCCCAAAAGAGCAGGCTTTTTCTGCCCCAAAATTTTCATAGGTCTAACCAAATCTTCAATCCAATTAGTTATTACTGTAGTGGGTGGAAGTGCATATCCAAAACTAGAAATGTCAGTTCCCAAACATTACCAGTTTACCAGTAACTACCCACTTTCCAAGCTTTTATGAGAAACTATGACTCAAAGACTGCTGGTCATAATTTGGTTGGAACCAGTCCTACTTATTCATAGCTCCAATAAAACTGGAAGGCGTGAGCATGAATTGGTCATAAGTCAGACATACTAAGAAATGATTCGACATCACGCTCCCAGCTGGGACCTCGCCTTTTCAATTGCCGTAACCATTTATACGACCAATAGGGATAAGATGTGATCAACCATGTCATATAGATGAGCTGTCAATTGGAGTCCCTCTCCCTCTCACATTACCCTCGGTGCCTTCTATTTTCAGATTATGCACTGAGTTCACCCAACTAGCTCAAAATACTTAACTTTGCTTGCCTTCCAGTTTTACAATGCCATGAAACTAGGTGAACCAATATCTTTTCAGCAGTGATGAAAACAGCTTGGCCAGTTCATTCAGAACTCAGAAGTGCTCTTATGTCAGCAGAAGTGGTAGTGTCTTCCATTGTAACAGTCATTTTCTAACCACATGAAAGATCTATTAGGGTAGAAGCTCATTAGGATAAAGGTCTCAGAATGGCTGTAATTTTGAAAAGTTATCTTTGTTGTCAAATTCTATTGTATGTGCTACCTGCAGTCATGCTATTTAAGCATACAACATCTTCAAATCAAAGTTGGAATAGCAACTGTCAAGCGGTTGCCTGTCAGAATAAAATCATTACTAATTAGAGTTTAGAGAAGAGGAATAGAGATATGAAAAATGGAGGTCTGGTTTAAGGATTTACATTCTTGAAGACTTACTTTTTAGTTTAATCTTGCTTGCAATCTCAAATTTTCTTCAGTTCCTCACTAATTCAGTGGGTTGCTTTAAATTATCAAGTCTGCTTCTTGTGGCCAACCTATACATGGTCAACACACCAACACCTATTTTCCCAATTCAATCAAGGTCTATCAGCAATCATGAACGGCTTTCGTAGTTGATGCAGTCTTGATGTAGGCTAACACTTCTCTAAACTGCTGTTCTGCTTAGGATTAACCAATTATTTAATCTATTGATTTGTTTTGTCGATACTTTCTTTCTCCAAGCTATTGAAGTCTGAATTTCCTGTGCACAAACTTCATATGTGTAGGAAGTGCCTTAATTATACCAATTGATGTTTGCAGGGAACTGATGATGATGTTGTGAATTGGTCGCATGGTAATGAGCTGTGGAAACTGGCAAGGGAGCCTTATGATCCACTATGGATCAAAGGGGGTGGTCACTGCAATCTGGAGCTGTACCCTGACTTCATCCGCCACCTCTCCAAGTTCATCCGTGAAATGGAAAGTATCACAACCAAAACGAGGCTCAAGAAGATTCGACAGTCCCTCCAACCCGCCAAGAAGGTCTACCAGGTGAACACCGCAACAACTACCACCTTCACGACTAACTGTTGCTGCCGTATCCGAGTCCGGAAACCGACTTGCCCCAGCTGCAATTTTAGCTGCAGCTGCTGCTATGAACTGAAGAATTGCTTCACATTCCGTCTATTCAAGTGCACAACCTGCCTTTCCTGCAGCTGCAGGAGCTGCTTCAAGTGCACAACCTGCCTCTCCTGCAGCTGCATGAGCTGCTTCAAGTGCTGCTGCTGTGGCAGAGATGCGCGTTAATGCCGATTTCTATGAGTGTATGTATAGGAAAAGGAATGGTCCTGAGATATCTAACCCTTTAAATGCTGTAGGACTAAACTTAGATTTCAGTTAGCCAAACATGTATGACAAGATAGAGACGCACGTACTGCTGCTTCTGCTTAGTACTCAGTTCTTCCCCGTTCTCTTGTGGTTGCTTGTCAGATTCTTCTAATTATGGTATAAGCTGTTCGCTCGACTTTAGAACAATCCTAATGTCTGAATTGATTTGTATTGAGCCATCTTTCAGTTGTTCTGGATTCTGGTATGTTTCCCATCCAATAACTCCATGTCTCGACACTTCTCTGTCTGGCTCATCTTCAGCTACAAATACTGGAAGATACTCGAGAAACGTGCAGACCTGACTGTAGGGAACCAAGTTGCTGATCGGTAACAATGAAATAGGTCCAGTAGGATGAACTGCTCTTGTTCTCTAAATCTGAATAGGCGTTCTTCGTTGGATCGGCGCGGGCTGCATGCATAACCATTTCCCCAACCCCAATTGTTGGGGAAACCTGCCGGTTACCGGGCATACTGTCCGAGACAAGATCAGGTTAAACCGTGCCAATCCCTGTGCACTGGCATTCAGATGCAGCGGTAGCTAACACCAAGAGGACCACTACCAAACCTGAATGAAATCATAGACCTCTCGTTTATGCGTGCAGATTCAGAAACGGGCGCCTATTTATGCGTGCACACAGTTGCATACCGAAGCCAACTACTAATATATTTTATACCAAGGCATGTGAGGACGTTAAATCTCCTATTGACAATGCGCGACTAAACCGACACAGCAACAACAACGATCACTGACCATTGCAGCAGAAACACAGCAATGAACCATGATACTACTATCTAGCCTTTCTGACCTATGAACCATGATACTACTATCTAGCAAGAATCACATCTCACGGAAGAATCTAGCCTTCAGCATTGCATTGCCTCTCTAGCTACCTCCTCCAAGATCTGTACTTGCTCAGCAATCAGCACAACGAAAATTAGGCGAAATCGACTGGTCGATCGTCCATATTCTAATTTGGAATCGATTACCAAACCCTATGAAGAATTGGAAACGACGAGATGAGAACCGGAGATGGTACGCAAGGTGGGTAGTATAATGCTGTACATACATACACATGTGGCATGGCCTTGTTGTAATGCTGTATCTTGTATGTATTTAGTTATGTGGATATACAAGGAACCTCCCAATGGTGAGCTGTGCAGTGGCATAAGCTTCCAGGACCCTAGGCTTAGCTAGCTTGTTTTATTCTTGCCTTGTATCTTTCACTACTCGAATCTAGGCTACCTAGCCACACATGATTTGTGCACACAACACTACTCTTCAGAATTCTCATACATACACATGGATACAGTGTGTGTGTGTGTGTGTAAACGCGCTTCGGTTAGTTCTTCAGTCCTATGTGGCCTAGCTAGTGTAATGGCAGAAGAGGACACATCAAGATTCTGGTAACGAGGAGATGAATTGAATGGCAATTGCAATTGTACCATACTACTGCCATGGAATGGTCAGGATGGATGGAGATGTGTTGTACAAGGATAAGATGGCTCACTCACTGAATCATGCTGTTCGTGTGTATAGTAGTACAGTAGACTTAGTAGTGGTAGTGGTAGCTCAAGTGTCTCAGTACACTGGTCCATGGGACACCAAGGTGATGGGGAACCCTAGCTTGTTCGTTTCTCTAATTGGCTCCTCTTAATTTTTTGTTGTGACAATATTTCTCTCTCTCTCTCTCTCTCTCTCTCTCTCTCTCTTGTTTGGAGGAGGAGGAGATCATATCATGGGTGTCCTGACTAGATTGATTCTGTTGTCCATGGCCGGGGTTGGTTTTCTCGCTTGTGTTGATTTAACATGCGTTCTCCCTATCTTACGACCTGGCAGATCTTGTTCTGTTGCGCCCGCCCGGCCCTAATGTATGTCCTGAATGTATACTACTGCCTGGTTGGTGCTAGTAATGGCACTCTTAATTATTGGTAGTTCATTGCGTTCAACTAATTAATTGCATCATTTTGTGTAAGCCCTCTTGTCAATCATCCATAAGAAGAACTAAGAGGAGTGTATAGGATATGAAACCAAGGGTTCGAGTTCCCTTCGGGTTTGCTTGGAGCGCATGAATTGCATAGGAATTTTAACGGAAACAGGGTAATTTCTCCGGGATTCCTCGGTTCCAATTAGACCAGAACTCCTTTTTGTTTGCCACAACAATTAGCTATACTATTTAATCTGTTTGCAAGTGCTGCATTGCTGATTTACTTCTCTTCCTTCACAGAAGTGTATGTGTATGCTTGCTTGATTTTCTCAATCGCATTAGTACGATCTTCCTCCTGGCATCTATCTGGTTCGCTGCATTTGCATTGGGATGCACCAGTGGGGTGGGGTGGGGTGGGTAGCTGAGTCCCCTTACACATGTGGGGCCCACAGGCCGGGTATGAACATGTAACAGGGGCAGGCAGGGTTGTAGCATCTGCATACAGTCACATAAAGGAGTGGTGCGCAGTGTCGTGTAGTAGAGGCATTGTTAGTGATATCTTCAGGCTTCAGCTTTACTAGAAACAAACCACCAAATCATTTTCTGGAAGGTGCATGTATGTATTATTGGCTTGTTGCCGTAGTTTAATTCTTCCTTTCTTTCTTTTGTTAATGAGGGGGCGTATGAAGTATCTGTCTGACATACCCCATGATTGAGCATAGGAATGTTTGTCATGGGTCTAATAATTATATCATGCTGTCTTGTGGCTCTAGCTTTTGCAGTTACCAATTCTCCAAGATGTGAAGATTTTTGTCAGAGAAATTGAGAAGAAGTTGATGTAAACAAACAATGGCCAATCGCTATACAAGGACAGTAGCGGGTATAAAACTACTATATACTATATAGTTAGCGGTATTTTTGCACATTCTGAGGTCTCTACTTGCAGATATTCTGTAGTTCAAAATACAAAATGGTCATTTACAATGGCAATTTCTCCAACCAGGGTGTGAAGATTTTTCTCAGGAAAACATCGGGAAGAAGATGTAATCAATGACGAGTCAACACACGAAGACAGTACAGTGGCTAGATGGCATAACAAAAATATAGTAACGGGTGGTATGTTCGAGAATGATTGTTTTTCTGGCCAGCCATTTTTTTTTTCAAATCTAGTCTTCTCCTGTGTGAATTTACAATTTAGCCATCTGTCGTGCCTAGGTGCGCAGAAACTGGCATGCCACACCCGAGGAGCGCCAGCAAAGCTCGACCAACCATGAAAGCATCGCGGTTCACCACGATAAGAATGCTTCCGTGCTACCCAAGTGTGGCCTGCCGTACTCCAGCGTGTTGCCGCGGGCTGGCCTCCTCCCACACTTCCCTGGCGGGACAGAGATCATATATCGTCTGTCATGTTTTTTGTGGTGGAGGAGGGGGCTAAATTTGTAAATTCGCGAGAGAAAGCTAGAATTAAAAAAAAAGAGTAGAGGTAAGGGGGCTAAAAAAGCAATGTGTTCTGTGTTCTACACATTTTGTGGTCTCCATTTGGAGGTATAGTACTATTATCACTTGAGATTCGCATGCCCCTGTTTCAAAAAGAACTTGTGATTCACATGCACTTAGAGATTTAGATCAACAGCACAGGCCACAATAAGAACTAAGGCTAAATATCTATGTTCAGCCATGCCGCGTTGAGCAGAGCTGTTGCTGCTAACAGGAACGTCCTAACACGTACAATAGCATACGATGCATGATCAATCTCAACAAGAAACACGTACTATAGAAACATATAGAAACATGCATGTACACAGTGCACTGGAACTAGTACTATACTAGCAACCTTTCTAGAGGTCACGTTGGACCTAACGGATTGATGCGTTATCATCGTAATCCGGCGCGTTATACGCTGGGTTTGTGTGTTGAGCCGACTCGAACCACATGTCTAGGCACGCAGTTGAGCTCGCGGAATGTGAGACTAGCCGAGCGCTTTTGATTGCCTTTGCTTGCGGCCGACACGAAGCCGGAGGCGAAGCGCCCACGATGGGCTCACCAACCCCCCTCGTTTTTTACGCGTGTTGCGTTTGTCAATGCGGCGCGGTTGGTTTGGCTGGCGCGTCCACCTCTCTCTCTGCCTCTGCCTCTGCCTCTGTTTCATGTCGAGGAGAGCATAGTCAACACTGGGTTGGAAACTAACCTTGCGAATCATATGCTGCACAGCATCAACTCTCCCTCTGTGGGCCCATCTGGGACACATGATCCAATCATGGAGCTCAAACCACACGCAATTTTCATTTCCTATGCGCTCGTTTTTTATTTTTATTTTTATTTTTTTAAAAAAGAAGGAAGCAATGATGCCCAGACAGAGAGGAAAGATGTCGGTGTTTAATCCTCAGGGCACGTCTGCCGTATATAAGCTAGCTTTAGCATATATAATTTTTTAGGAAAGGGGATAGTGTAGCTTTTTTCTATGTAGAGAAAACCTTGAAATCCATAAATCACAAAACACTATTGTATAAGCTATTGTCTATAACATACACTTTTTCGATGCCATAAGTAAACGATTGTATGGTCTTACATAAACAAACTCGGAAGACAGCAGCCCGCAGTACAAGTTAGCAAGGTGTGAGTTTGAAAGCTTCCCTTATACCAGTCGCGTGGCGTCCTTCCATTCCAACTAGGCATCATGAACAACCAACCCTACCCCATGGGTTCCTTTTCTTTTTGCCCTCTGCAACGCGGCGTTAATGTGGCCAAGAGCGCAGTGCAGCTGTAGCGAGCTTTTCGGCCGGCAGCGCGACGCGTTGGCAGCACGTCGCACGCGCCAACGGTTAGCTGGGCCGTCGCACCGACAGCCTTGGCGCTCCCCAACTGTAGCCGCAACAGGAGCTCGCCGAAACGATCTTATGGTGAATATCTCGACTGGCAGTGGCACTCACTCCCATCTCTCGAAGTATCTGATGGGGAGGGAGCTTGGGACCGTGTACGTACGAACCTAGCTAGCTTAGGCAGCGTAGGTAGAGCCGTACGTTATCGATGGATACACACACACACCTACACGTACGAGATCGACGTCTGCAGGGCGGAACACAAGCGGGGCAAGGTGTTGCTCAGCTAGCGGCAACATGTACTTGGTAACGAACGAGCGATGGATCGATGCATGGAATCGATTTGTTAGTTATGCGATTCGTTTCGTCTCGTGCCGCGTCACTAGCTAGCAAGGTACGTAGCTCTCTATCTTGCTAAGAGGAATGGACGGATGGATCGCAGAGCATTGATTGATCTGACCGGGACTTGACGAACGGGCTCGCTCGTCGTCTCGATTCATTCGGGCTCAAGGCACCGATCGAGATGGTGGTTCGATTCCTGATTTATTTCGGCGATCGTCTCCCCGGATCAGAGAGCTGAAGCGGGAAACTGACAATGCAACGTAAACCAATTGACTAGTTGGTTAGTTATTCGCCTTTCAAACCGATCGATCGGAGCTAGCTACCTAGATGTGAAATGTACACGTAATCTCTTCTGTTCCAGTGCTGAGCCTGTTGCGTCCGCTAGCTAGGGGTAGAGACCACAACACGGTCGGTTAACTCGTAAACAGCAATGAAGAGACACTTCAACTTAAACACGAGTTAAATTCCATTTCCAAAAAGAGCTAATTTCCTTTTTTTCATATATTTTTCTGTTACTTTTTATTTAATTTTGAATTTCGGTTTTGGGTTAGAAATTCTATACAAATCCAATTGCTAATTTTTATTCCGAATTTTAGCTACGTAAATTATTTTTTTATTTTTTATTATGAAATTATGTTAATTTCCATCAGTTTTAGGTTAGGATCTATATACAAATCCAACTTCTAAGTTTTATATGATTTTTATTCGAATTTTAGATATGTACAGGTTTTAATTTGAAATTTATATGAAAGTTAAATGGCTAATTTTCTTTAATTTTTTATTCTAAATTTCTGTTAATTTTATTGTTCTGGGTATGAATGATTTGTTAGGATCTAAGCCATTATTATTATTATTATTATTATTTATTTTAAATATTAGTTTTAGGTTGAAATTCATATACAAATTCAACTGTTAATTTTTATTTTGAATTCTAGCTATACACGGGTTTTATATTTTCGAGTTCATATGAAATCAAATGGCTAATTTTTCCCATTTTGAATTTTGTTATTTATTATTGTATACTTGGTAATGTACTCTCTCTTTTAATCTAATCAGTTCTAACTTAGGTTCGCTAGATAGACGTTAGACATTTGTTTTTAAATAATAATATCCGATGGCGATGTAGTTCAACTTAGTTAGAATCTAGCAAGTTAAGGGCTAAATGTTTTGGTTTTTATAAGAATTTCTGGCATATTTCTCTTTTTTAGCAACTCTCCGTAAGCTTTTAATATATAATAGATATAATGCATTTTTTGATGTGAAATTCCTGCAAAAGTTCAACGAGCTACAGGACATTACATACGGTCCACACCAAATTTTACCAAAATTTAGTAACTAAGGTTGTTTTGGTTTGCTTTCAATTTTTACCAATGTTTGTTTTATCAAATTTTAGTAGCTTGACTAAATTGGCGAGCATTTGGTTTGCTACCAAATTTTGACAAGATTATCTTCTTCCTTGGTTCTCTAGTTCATTTTATGCCTAATCTTTGTCTAAAAGATTGGTGACAACATTTAGTAAGGTTTAGTGAGACAAATTTGTCATCAAACTAAACAAGTTCTAAATTTGTTACCAATATTTTGGTTAAATATTGGCAAGAAAATAAATTAGAGAGTTAAGGTATAACAGAATCTTGTCAAAATTTAATAACAAACTAAATACTTACCATATTTAGTAAACGCTACAAACAAATAGAATGACAACCATTGGTATCCGTGGGAAGCAACCCAAACAGCCTCCATGTCCGGGTGGGCCTTTGATCAAGTTCCTGGTTCGGCGGACGCTGCTGTCCCGACCGGCCGGACGTACGGCTGCAGCGGCACGCATCGCGTGGAGCCCATTCCAATTGATCGGCCGGGCGCACGCCGGAGAAACAGCAACCGCTGCCTCCCGCCTCCCCGCCCGGGGTCGTGCCGGCGTGCGCAACGGAACAATCCGACGACAGGAACGCCGCCGCCGCGCGTAAGCTGCCCCACGCATCCGATCCGTTCCGGTGGTTCCACTTCCACCCATGCGCGCGCGAGGAACCAATCGACCGGACGCCTCAGCCCGCGCCCGGAGTGTCTCGCGCAGGCACGTCGCCGCACGGGACGGGACGGGGGTGGCTTCAGTTGTGCGATCACGCGCAGGATGCGTGCGCCGGGGGGGTCGTGTCGGGGACAAGGGCCCAGCAAATACCGTGCACGGAACGTCACCGTCTGTCCCATCCTCTTCTCTTCGGTGACTGGTGTCAGGCTCTGTTCGTGCGTGTGTGACGGTGTACAGCACGAGGCGGGCGGTGGCAGTAGCCATGGAGATTGGCGATGGTCACGGGATTGATCTCGAAATCATGGTTAGTTAAGTTTTTTGAATCTAGTCTCTCTGTCTCTATTACTTCTAATTTAAAGTTAATGACGATCACCCGTTCTCTTTCAGAGCGCTTAATCTGTTGAATCTGACATAAACGATTGAGATAGAAGCGGATTTAACCTAACTAATTAACTATCTTTCTTTTTGCAAAAAAACCTGCCAAACATCTTCCTCCGACTTCCTCGATTGATCCTCGTCTATGGCTTTTACCGAACATGCAGTTCACTTCATGCTTATCAAGATTCAAGCAACTAAAATGGATGGAAATGGAGTACACACGGGCTTGCATCTCATCCCGATTCCCCGCTGCTTTCATCGAAAAGAGAGGGGATGTATACATTCCGTGCAAAAATCAACACACCTTAGGGTCCACGGTGAGCATCTCGGGTGCCGACTTGGCAGAGCCCGCCGCAACGAAGATAGCCGGGTACGGCCGTGCATCACCACCCCACCACGCTAGCGCGCCTGTTAGGACGAGCTTGGCCGCGGCGGCAGAAGAATACGAGGCTCGCGGAGGAGGAGGAGGAGATAGGCGTGAGGCAGTGTAGCCACCGCCATCGAAGTCCATCGACGAGGGCAGCGCTGCGCGACGCGGCGAATGGTGGGGTCATCAAGGTCCGTCTAGTCTAGGAACCAACTCGACTGAGTCTACTGTTTCTCGGCGGCCTCAATAGGGTTGGGCCTCGAGATTGAAGCCTGTGTAATCGTAGTCCAGCCCACTGTTGCGGAAATTGAAGATAACGCAGAGATGGGAGATAACATTTCTCAACTATTTCTAATTTGGAGTTGGTGGTGATCGTCCGTTCTTCTCCATAGCACTTAATCTGTTGGATCTGGTATGAACGGCTGAGATGGAAGTAGATTTAACCCAGTCAATTAACTATTTTTCTTTTTGCAAAAAGACCCCACCAAACATCTCCCCCCGACTTTCTCGGTTGATCGTCATCTAGGGTTTTTAGTTTGGGTGATATTCTTTGTGACAAAGCATATAGATGGGTCTCTAACAGCACATAATTATATAACCTTCCTAGTTTCTTGTGTATGTTTTCGAAATAGCTCTGGTGGAGTAAGTGATGCTTTCTGCTATGGCGGAAAGTATGTTTTGGTTCTATCTATTATTTATTGATGTTTTCAATAGATTGGTCAACTATAAGTGGCCTAACATGTTGATGATTTTCAGAGATGAGCGAAAAAATGCCTATTCAGGAAACTATTATAAGCAATTGGATGAATCTTTCTTGCAATTGGCTTTTTTTATATATTATATATATTTCTAAGTATTACTTGATTGGTAAGGTATGTACATAAATAGTTCTTTTACACCTTGTGTCATTTTGTTTAAGCAATCTTAAAATTTTCAATCATGACTGTAGTATGGTACCACTGTATAGATTAATTCCTACAAAGATTGAAATTTGCAGTTTTTGAGCTACATTTTTATTAAATCTGAATTTTTTATGGTGTATCAAGAGGAAGAGCTGCAGCAATATCTAATCAGAAGCAAATTGTTATCAATCGCACTAGGAAGCCGCAGGCATCTACATTCTAGCATCACTCGTAGAGGATATTTGTAGTTCTACCACTCTGTAGTTCATACATTCTATTCCTCGGATTCTAACGGAGTTATTAGTTACTCTCACCTTTCTCAACCTTGTGCAAAATAAGAGGTCTATAAATTGTCGTGAATGTTATTTCGGAATGCAGTGCATATGTATTTTTGAAATTAAATCCTGAGTTTAGGCTGCAGATAATTTTTATAAGCTCTTAATGTGGTAGCTTACCGAATTCTGCAATACAGAATCACGTTTAATGACATGTATTACCCTCTTTTAATACTCCGTTGCATTCTACTACTATTTATAAATTTAGACTTCTCTTTTATCACATAAGAGACGGCGGGTAACACATGAGCTGTACAGAGATTGATGCGGCGGGTAACATGAGATCGGTAATGGCAATATAATGGGAACGATCCATCCATGGCGGGCCACCACCCCAATCGCAACCAACCAACCACCAAACCCTGCCACTCCTCGACCACTACCGCTCCTGCCACCGGGCCGGCGTGGCTGCATGCTGTACGCCAATATACCATTGCATGCGTGCACTTATCTGTGGTTTATTGTAGGGCTCAATCGGTTGGTATTTAAGCCATGCTTTCGTTGGTTGGGGGTTTTTAAACAACAAGGCCTCTCAAATAAGCATCCATATTCTCCCTTCTCCGTCTTCCCCTTGAGCTTTTAATTTTTCTCCCAGGTTAATTAGAGATGTGTGCGCCATTAAAGGATGTAAGACAAGCTAGAGCAAGTACGTACTGCTGTGCTAGTTCGTGAGAAAGAACGTCTTCTTCCATGATCAGGTGAAAAGGATCGAGTACAGGATTCTCAAAGTTACAGCTCCTTTGGTAGTCGTACTGCCTCTATCCATTCGAATACCAAAAACGAAGATCCTAACAAAATTAAACGTTACGGGAAAGCATTATGATGAAGTATGTTTTACTATTTCTTAACGACCACAAGCAAAGATCATAACAAAATAAAGTACCATTAGATTATTACAGCCTTACATGACACAAATGAACAAACGCTAGGAGCAACAAGCTTCCGAGTGTTACCACTAGACCTGAGCATTAGACCGGACTTTTTTTTTGCCAATCCGTATTACGGTATGCACGGTACGGCTGAAGCATGACATGCGCACGCGCATGGGCTGAGCCGACATAGCATGAGTGCTGGGCGGGCCTCGAGGATCTGAAATAATGGGCAGCATGACACGGCACATCAGCATGGGTTATGTTTGACACGGCACATTATGTTTGGGTTTGGTACTGCAGTCGTAAACAGGTCGATGTTGAAACGCACGCCGACACGCGACATAATGCTTTGCCGTGATATTGCATCATATTGTGGCTCGCCCTATGGGCGACGTCTTTTGCGGTCCTCGCATTCAAAGAAAGGAGAGATAACGGAGAAGCTAAAAGGTGCAGAATGAAGACAGAAGAGTACATCCTCACTGACACCGAATACGCGCACTAGGGTGCCCCACACTGGTGTAAGGTTTTTAATGAGGCGATAACTATATACCTGTTCAAGAATGAATAAAATTTATTTCCTTTTCTCCAATATTTATGTTCACTGCCTCAACTCTGTGCACCTCTAACTCCTTTCACCTTTTGTCGCAATAGTGCAAATGGACTGGATTTAGGTTGACATGGCATAAAGCCAACACAAATAGCAAATGGACCGTACATGGACTCGTCAAAGGTGAGTTGAACCGAAACATGGCTCGACAGGCATGTGCCGGTTCGGCGTGATACACAACACCCACCCCTAGTTACTACTACATGTACTAATACCTGTTTGGTTTAGTTTCAATGTGATTTTGACGTGATTAGTTGTGGGAATTGATTTGGAACAGTGGCTACTTAACTGAAAAGCATTAGTCAATTTATGGGAAATAAACCAACGACGGTTTATTGCGCCGGTGTACTTGGTAGTTATTTCTGCCTTTTCTTTTCCGTCTCCTTGCTTGTCCAACGATTGACTGAAAGCATCAATCATTCTAACGCAAGGCTAACTCTCTATCTCTTTCTCCTTTTCCTTCTTTCCTAAAAAGAAACGTTTTTAGTCTTTCTTCCTTTTTCTTCCAATAAGGCTCACCCAAACTGCCGGTGGTGGCATCTCCTCGAAGCCTTTTCGGAGTTTCTTTTTTGTTTGTGTCTTCTTTTAGTCTGTTATACTACTCATCATCATCATCACCACCAATTCACCATGCTTATCAGCTCGTGTAATCACCCGCGGTTTGACCCTTTTTCCGTTATGTAACCTTTTTCGAGCCCGCATTTAATGACCTGTACTCTGATTCTTCCGGTACACCCGATGGATTTCTACGCTTCGTGCCGTGGGCTCGTGGCACCGTGTACGGCTCATTTTATTTATAGACACAAATTAATGATGTACGGCGTAGGATAGGTTACGTACGTACCCTGGTTTCAGAATGGCAAGTTATTAATATTTATACGGCAAAAGTTCGTGACGGAGAGTTTGCAGAAGGCTTGAATCATGCAAAATTTACGTATAGCCTATCAAAAGATAGAGTTAATAGGATTCGAACCGTAACCTTTATTTATACGTACCGATCAAATGTACCAGTCCATTGGCATTTGATAAGTTACCTGTCGTTTTTATTTTTTTCTGTTTACTTGAGCCGCAACAGTTTGCTTGCTTGGCCCCCACACGATTTCCTTACGGTTTTGACCCGTACGTGACCAGTATGTTAATTAGTGCACGTTAAAGACAACACGCTGGCTAGCTCGGTTAATACGTTTTGTACATGGTACTTGGTACACGTCATGTCGTCGTCAAGCAAGAGCTATCCAAGCGCCCAAAAAAAAAAACGGTGTCCATTTTGTCTATACACACACACATGCTAATGCTACTGCAAAACGCCATGGAATGATTATCAGTGAAGCTTGGAAGCCAACTCATGATCCATTCCCCTGATGGCGCCATCTCTCCTCCGTCGATGAATCCGTTTTTCTTTTCCTTTCAGTCCACCTCAAATCTCGAGATTCGTGTTAAGCTTTGCTTTCTCTAGCCTAGCCTGTGCTGTCGGCACTGGCGCTACCTTAGCTTCCACTGTTACGTCCGTTTTTTTTTTAATTTCCTGTGGGCGAGGAATATGGCTTTTGATTGTTCGTCAAGAAATATCTCCTGACCCAGATTGAGAGGCTTTATAGATTCTTTTAGGTGAAATCGATGCGTATCTTCAATTATTGGATCAAATTCATGCAAATGCAAGTGCTGCGTGAGTATACAACATTATTGTTCACAAATGGAAGGTGATGTCAGCCTGGCTGTCAGCTGATTTCTCCTTCCAATCAGCTGAATTTCGACTATTGGATTGGATCTCAACCAACCTCGATGCTTGACATGTGTCCTAAGCCCCATCCCCTACTACTCTTCCCTTCCTCTTCCATCGTGTTCACATTCAAGCGCGGCCTCCTCACACCACTACTGCATGCTTGCATATAAAAAAAAACAAAATCGATTAAACCTAAAGCTTTGGATTACATGGCCCCGTGGCATTTTTCCTTTCTTTTTTTTTTTTTGCAAATTTGGCTTCTATCCAAAAAAATTTGCAAAATTGGCTCGTTCCCAACCACAGACAATAGCGTCAGTCAAGGCAGGTGGAGTGGGACAACCACGAGAGCTGACCTACCGAGCACGCCGGGCTCGACAAGACTTACCGCACTGTTCGTGCTCGGTAGGAGATCATCCACGGTATGAAAATACGGTAGGTGCCTACCGGTACTTCTATGATAGAGAAGATGATTAGATTTGTAATTTTATTTAGAAAAGGTTGAAGATGAAAAAAAGGTATGAACAGGACTATGACTGCGCATGCTTAACTTCTCCCCGCCGCCAACCACCTCCTGTTGTCTTGCTAAGACCACATTCACTTGCTGGTTTGCCACCCCTTAGCCCTCTGTCCTCGTGGTTTATTGCCTTGTTGCCCACAGTCTGAACCCCCTCTCCCCTTTTCCCACATCGAAATGTGTGGTCGAAGAGCCTAGTATACCCTTGAAACGCAAACCCTAACTGTTGGGGATTGGGTATTTCCTACAACGACCATGGTACCTCGGTGGCCACCGACCACCGACCATGCACGCCTTGACGGTGCCCCTACGGAGACCCTCGGGAGGTCGACCTCACCTGCCCGACCTCGGTCAGGCTCGTCCCGACATGATTGCTCGGGAGTCTTGTGACCGCGACCCGGCCGGAGGAAAAGGCCTCGAACCTCACCAAGCGGGCACACTCCACAAAGGCGACGTGGCATTAATCGCTTAGCGGCTAGAAGGACAATGCTGCCACGACCTGCGCCACCCTACGCCCACGTAGCGGTATGGCATAAAGCGAAAACAAGTGTCACCCACGTCCGGAAATAGTGGCGCGCGCTCTGTAATAAATCTTTGAAACATCAGAATCGCTATAAATACCCCTCGCACGTAGTATTCGGAGGATTCTGCTTCACTTTGCCCCTCATAGGTAGTAAGAGCTTGCCGGTAGCACAGGGCATTGTCCTTAGAGCCTCCCAGGCCCCCGAGCGAGCACCCTGTAATCCACCTTTGGAAACTAGTGCAACCACTGGACGTAGAGTTGTTATCTCCCCTGCGAGAGGCCCGAACCAGACAAAAAAGACTCTCTGTTTACTGCATTATCTCCATGATACGCAGCTCGGCAGGACCTCGGACGTCACCCCCTCCGCGGAAAAGGGGTCTTAGGTTGATCCCTCATTCAACAAGTAAACTCGGCGGGGACCGGTTCCCTAATCGTCGACACTAGCGTACTCAACATTTGGGTTAAAAATGAAGCTCACTGGCAATGCAGTGATGGCCAAAGCAGAAGATGACATGGCGGTTAATGTGGGATGTACGGATCAGATGATTGAAGAGTCGACCGAGAATTGGTGAGAAAACAGGGTGCTACTTTTTTTTACCAAGTTCGGAAATTAATAAAAGTGCTACTACAATGTTTACGCAATAAAAAAGAACCATATACTCTTAACGGTTGATTCTTGGTAGAACGTTTGGTAGAATCGAATCCGGAGGAACGGGTTCTAGCCGATTCGACCACGGTGTGTAAAAATCGAAGCGAAAAGCGTTCGAGTCCTATTCCGTTTGGTTGGATTTATTTGATTCTATTCGGTTCAAGTTGCCAAACGGGGCCTTAAACACCTAGTGTCATTATTTTACTACCTTTGTTTGTATTGCAAGTACTCCACAATGTACAGCCGAGCAAACAACCAGTACATTTTACAATCGGCAAGGCATTTTTTTTCAACCACTTACAGAGTTACAGTGCATGTTCTTCCCACTTATTCAACTGCAACTACAATTTGACCAGCAGGGCAACAATGTGCAGCTTGGCACACCCAAGCACATTCATTCCAGCAGCGATCGACGCGCATTGACATTCCAAACTAACCCCACAGATTCCCCCGTCGATTTGGGGGCAGAAACATGCATGGGACATGCATGATGAGAGACTGGGGGTACAAAGTACTAGTATAAACCTCCTCCTGCTTGACAGTTCAGAGTAAATGATGTTTGACCTTAGGAAATGGAGAACTACTGCTAGAATACTACAACTCCCTAGCTATGAAAGATCATTCTAGTTTTTTTTTTGGGCACTTTCATCAAGATGCATCTATAAAAAACACATTACTTCTCTTTATTATATCTTTGGATTTTTTCTTAAGTTCATGGTATTAAATGACAATAAAAATAGCTAAAGGGGAGGGGTATACAAGGAAAAAAAATTAAAATTCACATCAAAATTATAGAATGATATATATTTATGAATAAAATTTAAAAGCTAAGATAACATGTACTAAGAAAGTGTACTAATCAGCCGCATGGAAAGATTCTTGCGGCGTACCACACGTATCCACCCACGCATCGCACGTTCACAACGCTAGGCTGATCGGTGTACTACAATGCCATAGCTAACCCTTCCCGGCCGGCGATACTACTACTACTACTAGTATAATCGACTCTCTTCCCTTCCCCTCTTGTCGGTCTACAACCTAGTAGCAGTAGCAGTAGTGTACCGTCATTCCTACTTTACATTATGTTAATAATTATATGGATTAAGGATTCCGGACAGCGAGCCATGCATGTGCCAGTCCTACCTGGCGAGTTTGACTGACGAAAGCTTCTGCTGCTGCCGCTCTGTAAGAGATCTAGGTGTGCCTAGCTAGCTTGCCTTGCCGTCTGTGTGCAATTGAGTAGGCTAATCCAGCTGCCTAGCTAGTTGGAGCCATGCATGCGAGCTGCCTATTATGACGTACCAGCGTTACATGTGGCATGGCCCGCTGCGGACGCGGTGATCCTAGCTTTATGTCGGGAGTAGACCTGGACTGCGGAAAGGAAGGGGTCGAGCTGGATTTCGCTCACCCAAACTAGACTCCGATGCCCCAAAGTGCGTGCAAACCGGCCGCCGCAAAACCCACTGGTCCATGCGCTCGCCTGCACCGACGGAGACGGGTTGGTGCTACTGGTTCCGGCCCGACTAGTCACCGGTTCCCTGAAAGGAACTAGTCAGGTTACGGTTTTAGCTAGATTAATCCTAGAAGAGGAAGTTCCCGAAATGTTACCGGCGGATCGAGCAAGCCGTGAAAGAAACTAGTCCGGTTAATGTTGGACTGATCAAAGCACCTTAGCTAGCCTCCGTGAAAGAAACTATCCGAGTTGAAGTTTTACCCTAATTCAGGAGATGAAATTTACCGACAGAACCAGCCGTGAAAGAAATCAGTCGGGTCACAATTTTATCTTATTTCATAAGAGAAAGTAACCGGCCAGCTACCGGGGGATCAAGCCATCCCTGAAGAGAACTAGTCGGGTTAATTCTGGCCTGATTGAGAAGGTTGTGCAGTAACCGATTATCTACCGCCTGGGACGGCACATACGGTTTGTCTAAAGCTAAACCGCAGATGGCATAGCTTTCGGGAATCAATCAACCAAAAGGGTTGGGTCGAGTAATTAACTAGTGCAGATGGAGATGCATACACATTACCTTCATTATCTGGACTTAAGTACGGTGCCCAATGTTAATTGCGCTAGCTCCTTGCTGTGAGGACATCAATGCTTGGGTTAACGTGTTGGCATATGTGGTTGGATCGATGGAAACCGCCGATTAATTTCCTGTTTGGGAGAGCTCACCACAACTCTGATTCAGAATTTGAAACTTATAAGCTAAAATAAAGTGAATTAAGTTTATATTTTTAGTCTAAAATGTAAACAAGATGATCTACCTAAATACTCTTAATGTACTCTGACACTCAGCTCCATAAATTTCGAGTAGAAATCCGCTTCCATAACTTCATGATTTTTGTAGAAATTGTCCCAAACAAGCCCTGGCTGGCTCTCTCCACCTACGCTAAATCTGATTGTGAAATTATATCACTAGTATTAGTAGTAGTAGTAGTAGTAGTAGTACGCGTTCGTGTGTCAATTAAGTACTGTGTGCGTAACGAATGTGATGGGAGAAATTGATTTTGTCCGCATTTTCTGGGGCGAAATGCACTCCAATCCTCCTCCCCGGCATGCCAACTTTTCAATCCGCAAGACAAGAATATATAAAGCCATGCATCCAGGTAGCCGATCAGAAACTTGATCAGAAACTTTCTGGAAATTAAATTTAGTTCAAGCTGGCACCAAAATCGCTGCATCCATCTGCAATCCAACGTGTGCAACAAACAGTTCATCAGAGCCGCAGGGTCTCATAAACACATGGCATTAATCAAACACAAACATTGCAAAGTCACAGAGACTTGGAAGCCCTGTTCAGCACCTTTCCCACTTCTAGCTTGTTCGGATCTTATAAAGTTGTACCAAACTACCAACTTTTCAAAACGAGTAGATTCTACTTCTTGCGATGAGCAATCCTGAAAATAGCTAGCGAGGGGGATGATACTACAGGGGCTCATGCAATGGCGGACTCAAGATTAAATTTTAGAGGATGCTCACCGACTTGATGAATGCTCTCCCCGCACACTGCAGGGCTGGTGCACGCCCACCACCCATTGCTTGGTCAATGCACGCCCCTGTAGCCCCACATCTACTGTTGGCTCAGCCCATACGCCCCGTCGTGACACCGCCTGCAACCTAGCACCCACTACCCCCCATTAGACTATCTCCAGCAATTTCCCTTCATTCCCTTCTCTTCCCTCATTCCCTTCATTCCTATTATCTACAGCAGTATCCTCTCGAAAGGTTTTGTATAGGGATTGGAGAGAGAATCATTTTCTGAAGAGATTCTCGCTCCAAATCCCTTCCGAAGGGAACCGTGAAGGGAATTCGTGGAGTGTTTGGGATCTGTCTACAAAGAGATTTGGAGGCTGAAGGGATGTCGCTGGAGATAGTCTTAGCCCCATCGCCACCACCAGCTCTTGCTCCCGCCGCTAGCTTGCCGCTCAAGCTCGCCCGCCAAATGGAGATGTTAGGGGATACCCACCGTACCGTCGGCAGTAGGGTGTGCGTCAGTTCCTTTGACACACCATTGGGTCTGCCCCGGGGGCTCAGGGGTCAGCCTGGTAGCAAGCCAGGGTGAAGGAAAGGCCAAAGAAAAGAATCTTCCAATCAAAGAGGAGCAGGACCTTAACCAGGCAAGCCAAGAAAGGTGCCACCGCCGGTAAAAATAACATAACAAACAAGCTAATCATCACCTCCCCTTTATTCTATTATTCCCTCTCTCCCTGATTAGATTAATTAAGAAAGAAATCACCATATTGTGTGATAATAATCATCATCATCTCGTATGCTTAAGCCAAGAAAGCACAGAGGCAGTGTGCCGAAATGGTTAGTTTATGCAGAGGCATCACATGGCAGGGCAGGGAGAGGAATATCAGTGGAAGCAACCTGGTAGGTAGGTGTGCCCATCTGGGTCTCTCATGCATATATGCACCACCATGCATATATACTCCCACCTCAGCTCACAGCATCAAACACACACATCCACACACATTAGCTATTTAGCTTGACACCCCCCTCCCCTTGATCAGTAGCTTGAGCTCACATAAATTTAGGGAGGTTGCCTTAACTAAGCATCCATCACATACACAATTACTCATAATTAATTTCACATAGGCATACTACATACACTTGGCTGTGCCCCGACCGACACTCGTGAATTCCGGCCCATAATTTCTATATATCCCCCACGTACTTTACTTGCCATTTCTCACACCCCTCTCTCCCTCCCTCATTGTCCTCAGCAGTCAGCATCTCTCTCTCCACCCCCCCCCCCCCCCCCGGCGCTTGTTATACACATGCCAAAGGCTGCCTCGGCCACCATCTGAGCGGAGGTAGCTTGCCATTGTTTCTGTCCTTAGGCTTGAGGGAGAGGGAAGGGAGAGAGAGAGGAAGGGGCGCGCGCGCTCTTGGGCATTGACGGCCATGGCGCCCGCGGTGGCCGGCGGAGGTCGGCGAAACAATGAGGGCCAGCAGGCGAACGGGAACGGGCACGGGTGCGTGTGCGGGTTCCCTGTGTGCGCGTGCACGGGCGCGGCGGCGGTGGCGTCTGCGGCGTCGTCTGCGGACATGGACATCGTGGCGGCGAGCGCGACGGAGGGGCAGATCGGCGCCGTCAACGACGAGAGCTGGGTGGCCGTGGACCTGAGCGACATGTCCGGCACCGACCAGAGCGGCGGCGACCTCGACGACCGCCCCGTCTTCCGCACCGAGAAGATCAAGGGCGTCCTCCTCCACCCCTACCGGTAATTAGCCAACACAAGATTACTCTATTACCAATTACCACTTGCTTGTTTTCCTTGCACTCTCACTCTTCCATGCATGCAGAACACTAATCCTGCAAAATAAAATTCTTACGAAGACGCCCGTACGTGTTAAGCACTTTAGTTAGTCATACATCGATCCAGCTCGACAAACCGCACTATGTGGTACTTTAATCATGCCAATCAATACGGGCAGTAGCAGTGCCAAATTTGATTCGGCTGTTAATTAAAATTAACTCTGGTTTAAGGGTGAGCGGTACGAGTACAACTAGACAAGTGCACGTTAAGAGTCGGCGGGGCACAACCAAAATAGCGCGTCCCGCGATAGGCTGTCGGCTCGGTGCGGCGCTGGCTTCTTTCTCGCTGCGCGGTGGGGCCACGGGAGACGTTGGGACGTAATCGCTGGCCGGTGGGCCCCCATCTCTGGCGGGCGGGGCGGCTCATAAATTTTTACCTCTTTTTGACAAGCGAAACTCACCGTTGGGGGTGCTTTTTTTTTTTTTGGCTTGCAATGGGAATCCGAGGTGAGCAGGCCAGCATGTGAAGCCGAGCAACGCCATTAAAAGCCTCCTCGCTTATCTCCCTGCAGGTTCAGGATGGGTGGTAAAGTTGCCTAATCTTTTGGAGTTAGGGAAGGGGAGAAAAGCCTAGTAGTACCAGTTTGTGCAAAATTTGGGTGTAGAACTTTTATTAGCTTGTTCTAGGCTTTAGATTCTTCTAGCTCTGGTTTGTAGATGGTGGTGGTGGTGCCTGTAGCTTAGCTAGCTTTGAAAAAGGACTAGCATATCGTAAAGCCGGAAAAAGGAAGAAAAAGAAGTGCTAGTGCATAACTGCAGGACACCGAGGCAAGGACTGAGTAAAATTGGTACAGCTACGGCTCAAAACGTAGCAGTGGTGCACTAGGAATTAAGGAGGATTATTTGAAGCCCACTCCGTAGCGACGTCATAATATAATAGGACTACAAATTTAGCAAGGAAGACTTCAGAAAAAATACGAGTATTATGTACGCCCTGACGCTTGCATCAGTCTAAACAAACTCAGTTCAGGAGGAGAATTAAGGTTCCAATTCCTTCTTTTTTGGAACCAACTGCCAACAGAAAATAAGAGCAAGTCTCGCCGCGCGGCCCTACAGACAGCCGTATGTCGGTGAACCCAATCTTTTCTCGCATATTATTATTATTATTATTATAAATTTGGTTCATTCGCACGGTGGTTAAGATTTGCACGAAAAATATGCGAGGGGCCAGGAAAGCATAGCTTCCATGTCGGTGGCGCGCGCGCACAAGCCGAGCTGCCAACTCACGCTCATTGACTGCCTGCTCTCTCTTGCCTTTTCTTTTTGGCACGTATATATGCTAGTTGTCGCCACAGCTCTACACTAATTTCCTCTTTAAAAAGAAGAGATAAAATAAAAGTTCTTGTCCTTCCTTGATAAGTAATGCAAAGATCAATGCATCCATCATGCATGTTCCCTCCAATAATTGCACCACCTTCATGGCTCCTCCATGGCGCTCTGTGCACCCGACTAATCATTACCCCTACACTTAAATGGATTAATTAATCCAACATGTTTAGCAGTAAAAATGTTGTGGTTGTGCGCTGCCAGCTGAGGAATTTTACCATCTAATCACTGGAATAATTACTAAATTGTAAAAGAAATAAATCTGTTGGATGGCAGGGTACTCATCTTCGTGCGGCTGATCGCGTTCACGCTGTTCGTGATATGGCGTATCGAGCACAAGAACCCGGACGCGATGTGGCTGTGGGTGACCTCCATCTGCGGCGAGTTCTGGTTCGGCTTCTCCTGGCTGCTCGACCAGCTCCCCAAGCTCAACCCCATCAACCGCGTGCCTGACCTGCCCGTGCTCCGGCAGCGCTTCGACCACCCCAACGGCACCTCCTCGCTGCCGGGGCTCGACATCTTCGTCACCACTGCCGATCCCATCAAGGAGCCCATCCTCTCCACGGCCAACTCCATCCTCTCCATCCTGGCCGCCGACTACCCCGTCGACCGCAACACCTGCTACCTCTCCGACGACAGCGGCATGCTGCTCACCTACGAGGCCATGGTCGAGGCCGCCAAGTTCGCCACCATCTGGGTGCCCTTCTGCCGCAAGCACGGCTTGGAGCCGCGCGGGCCCGATAGCTACTTCGAGCTCAAGTCCCACCCCTACATGGGCCGCGCGCAGGAGGAGTTCGTCAACGACCGCCGCCGCGTGCGCAAGGAGTACGACGAGTTCAAGGCCCGGATCAACGCGCTCGAACACGACATCAAGCAGAGGTCCGACGGCTACAACGCCGCCAGCTCCAACGACGGCCAGGCCAGGGCCACCTGGATGGCCGACGGCACCCAGTGGGAGGGCACCTGGGTCGAGCCTTCCGAGAACCACCGCAAGGGCGACCACGCCGGCATCGTCCTGGTTAGTAGCCTTCTTCACATTCTCTTATCTTCTTCTTTTAGTAATTTACTACTTACCTGCACTCATGCATGCATTGTTGATTACAACTAGTGGGCTAGTGGCGATGTTCTTGAATAGTTAGGGATTCATTGTTAGGAAGCAATGGCTTTTTTTATTCACTTAATTAACCGGTTTACTTAATTAAATCACTTAATAACGATGACTGCCTAGCCAAGCATTCCTAGCTCGGCAAGTTGTACTCAAAATCACCTGCTGCTCAGCGACATTTTTGTGGAGCTAGCTCGGCTACCGAGCTCTTGTTGCATGGTAGCTCTATGAAGGCTATGCGTGTCATGATTGTCTGTGATATTGTGGTAGCGCACAGCCGGTGACACGTATCTCAGAGTAGTTTTGTAAATTTATTCAATCGGCGCTAGTTTTTTAAGAAAATCTTGGGGAAAAAATGGCTTTCATTGGTAGCCCCATATCCATATGGATGCACGTCGATTCGATAGGAATATGGCTTGATTGCCTGGATGTGAGGTGTTTTTCTTGGGGATTTGACGCGTTGATGGTCAGGAGTGCAACCACCGCACATACAGACACGCAGAGACACTATTGAACAAGATGGCAATGTGGCCAGCTTTCATTCATAGCGTGAAGAAGTAGTTGGGTGGTCCTTTCCCCCCGACAGCACCACAACATCCACTTTAAGAGTATTTAACTAACCAGCCCGGTCTTGTTAACTGCCCTTGTCCCTCCCCCAATCATCGATTGATTACTCACCCCAAATTACTCTTAACTCTGTAATTAACCATTTAACCTTATAATAGTAAAAAACATTCGACCTTTACTATTACCACTCCAAATTGAGTCACCATGCTATAGAACTGTAAATCAGGCGTAGAATAGTGATCAACCATTTAACACGTTTCACTACCCGCTGTAACTGTAACGGCAATTTTGACTGTGATTGTCACTGTAATTGTGCATGCATGCTGAATTGCGGAGTGCTCACGACGATGACGGGTGCAGGTGTTGCTGAACCGCCCGAGCCACACGCGGCAGCTGGGCCAGCCGGCGAGCGCGGAGAACCCGCTGGACTTCAGCGCCGTCGACGTGCGGCTGCCGATGCTGGTGTACGTCTCCCGCGAGAAGCGCCCCGGCCACGACCACCAGAAGAAGGCCGGCGCCATGAACGCGCTAACCCGGGCCTCGGCGGTGCTGTCCAACTCGCCCTTCATTCTCAATCTCGACTGCGACCACTACATCAACAACTCGCAGGCGCTGCGCGCCGGCATCTGCTTCATGCTCGGCCGCGACAGTGACACCGTCGCCTTCGTCCAGTTCCCGCAGCGCTTCGAGGGCGTCGACCCCACCGACCTCTACGCCAACCACAACCGCATCTTCTTCGACGGCACGCTCCGCGCGCTCGACGGCCTCCAGGGCCCCATCTACGTCGGCACGGGTTGCCTCTTCCGCCGCATCACGCTCTACGGCTTCGACCCGCCGCGGATCAACGTCGGCGGGCCCTGCTTCCCGTCCCTCGCCGGCCTCTTCGCCAAGACGAAGTACCAGAAGCCCGGGCTCGAGATGACGCAGGCTAAGGCAGCCGTTGCGCCGGCCAAGGGGAAGCACGGCTTCCTGCCCATGCCCAAGAAGGCGTACGGCAAGTCGGACGCGTTCGTGGACACCATCCCGCGCGCGTCGCACCCGTCGCCGTACGCTGCCGCGCCGGAGGCTGTCGCGGCCAACGAGGCGTCGATCGCTGAGGCGGTGGCGGTGACGGCGGCGGCGTACGAGAAGAAGAGCGGCTGGGGCAGCGACATCGGGTGGGTGTACGGCACAGTCACGGAGGACGTCGTCACCGGCTACCGGATGCACATCAAGGGGTGGCGCTCGCGCTACTGCTCCATCTACCCGCACGCCTTCATCGGCACGGCGCCCATCAACCTCACGGAGCGGCTGTTCCAGGTGCTCCGGTGGTCGACGGGCTCGCTGGAGATCTTCTTCTCCCGGAACAACCCGCTCTTCGGCAGCACCTTCCTGCACCCGCTGCAGCGCGTCGCCTACATCAACATCACCACCTACCCCTTCACGGCGCTCTTCCTCATCTTCTACACCACCGTGCCGGCGCTCTCCTTCGTCACTGGCCATTTTATCGTGCAGCGGCCGACCACCATGTTCTACGTCTACCTGGCCATCGTGCTTGGCACGCTGCTCATCCTCGCCGTGTTGGAGGTGAAGTGGGCGGGCGTCACCGTGTTCGAGTGGTTCCGGAACGGGCAGTTCTGGATGACAGCCAGCTGCTCGGCGTACCTGGCCGCGGTGCTGCAGGTGGTGACAAAGGTGGTGTTCCGGCGGGACATCTCCTTCAAGCTCACCTCGAAACAGCCCGCCGGCGACGAGAAGAAGGACCCCTACGCCGACCTGTACGTGGTGCGGTGGACGTGGCTGATGATCACGCCAATCTGCATCATCCTCGTGAACATCATCGGGTCCGCGGTGGCCTTCGCCAAGGTGCTCGACGGCGAGTGGACGCACTGGCTCAAAGTGGCCGGCGGCGTCTTCTTCAACTTCTGGGTACTCTTCCACCTCTACCCGTTCGCCAAGGGCATCCTCGGCAAGCACGGCAAGACCCCCATCGTCGTGCTCGTGTGGTGGGCCTTCACCTTCGTCATCACCGCTGTGCTCTACATCAACATCCCCCACATCCACGGCCCGGGCCGCCACGGCGCCGCCCACGCAAAGTTGCACGGCCACGGCAAGAAGCTCGGCGACCACTACAACATCTACGGCTGGCCGTGACCTCGTCCCAACTCCCAAGAAGAAGAAAGCAACGACGACATGAGAACGAAGAGTACGTACTGCTACTGAAGAAACAAGTTACTACCGCTGAAGTCATCCACTGAACTGTGCATGCGTTTGATCGAGCGAGCGCCAAAATTTGATCTTTCTTTTTCTTTTTAGTTTTTTGCCCTTTTCTTTTCTTTTAGTTTTGTCCAGAAAAAGATGGTGTTGATTTGATTTAGTTTTTTTAATTACCTGTGGTAATTAGTTATGTACGTATACATTACGCGAAGAAGATGAAGAAGTGAGAGAGAGAAGCTTACGGGTGGGCCCGGGGTGTATGTTTGTACTGTACATGCTGGACGATGTTGTACACGGAGACAGGTCAGAGAGAGAGGCTGGAAGTGGGCCCGGTGGGGTGGGGGTGGTATTCTTTTAGTATATGGAAACAATAAATTTAATTTTATTCGTGCATGTGTCCATCGCCACAGTTTTTTTGTCCACTAATAATATGTAATCTGTAGATACTCCGATGAGTGAATGCTGTGAATGAGCTGTTCGTACATGAATACATGATACTCTGTGCACTGGGAAATTTTATTCATTTCAATGTCTTCATGTTCTGGATTTGACTTGCGAAGCTGGAAGCCATGTGACGCTCTCCTCCTGCTGCTGCTGCTTCTGCTTCTGCTTCTGCTTCTGCTTCTGCTTCTGCTGTGGTGTTACGTTGATGATCTTGTTGAATTGTTGATGTTTCATAATGTTTTTGAGGCGGGAGACAAGCAATTTTCTCAGAATTTATTGAACTTGGTACTTACCCTCCTCGAGAAGTGGCCAATTTTGGAGATGTTAAATCTAACGAAGTTCTTTTGCGTCATCGTCATTCATCTAAGAAGGACAAGATTCCGAAAGAAGTCGTCAACCCAAGTCATTCAGCTGACGAACCCGGCCAGCAAGTTCCCCAGAGTTTCGAAACGTTAGCTCCATTCATCTGAAATCCCCGCCGCCGGAGTCCTACGCGGCAACGAGTGTGACCGGCCGCCGCGAGCCCGACCGCGGCGTGGTGTGATGAAGAACGGAACATCAACACGCATGTACGTAAGCTTTTGGCATCATTCCGTAGCGCGCTACGAGATGGGCAATTAATGATGCTAACGTGCTATCCCGGCGATGAAACGTACGCGACGGCATTGATCCATCCATCATTTTTGGCATGCCTCCACCCTTTTTCAATTCTCTGCCATGGATTGGAAGTAGGCGAGGCGAGGCAGACCGAGCCGAACGTGGTGCCCAACTCAGACGCATCATCCTTCGCCTCTACTTCGGCTTCTACCCGATATCCCCTCTGGAGTTTGGAGACGACACACATTGAGTTGTGCATTATTGAGCCTTGGCAGGAAAGATTCCACCCGACATACCCCTCTCTCTCTACCTAAACCAAACAGATACTCAACACAGAAGTAGCAATAATACATTCACGAGTTTCATCATCGCTAGATCATGATGGCGCACGCACGAGCGCATGCAGATGGAGATCGCAGACGCGGACAGCACATAGAAGGGGCGAGACAAGCACAGAAGAGAGACGGTGCTTGCTAGGTGGACGTGGGATAAGGAACGTCGTCGTTGGTCGGGGCCAGAAAATCACTGGCTGGCCCCGACCGGCCGACCGCGAGATCGAACCAGGCTGCCTCTCGGGCCCACTGCGAAAGAGAGTCGCCCCTGCTTCACTCCGAAGAGAGGGCGCGAGAGAGGGCTCCGGAGAGGACAGACATGATTCACATGCTGAGGCTCATCATTTGATTTGAGGTGATCCAAGAAAGCCTGCAGCAGCTAGCTAGTGATCATCGTTAATTAATCTGCGATCGATGGCCTTTAGCTCCTCTCTATATGCAGATAAAGCAGATCAAGGTGTTCGTTCACATCACAAAAAAGCAGATCGATATGTGTACCATTTGTCTCCAAAAAGGAAATAAAGCGGACGAAACGTGGGGAATGGCCATTTTGTCGCTTCCCTTCTTACTGCAAGAGCTCCGCACATGTTCGGAGCACAGCAATCTTGTAGAAAACAGTCCATTTCTTGTAGAAATCAGTAAGATGGGTTAATAGTAGTTTCTGGCCAGGCAGACGAATGTATCTTCAGGCATGCAATGCCAATACATGCCAATGGCCGGTGCAGGCTGGGCTAGCTCTGCCCTCTCGGCCGGGTCCCCAATTGTTCAGATACGTACGCTAAATATATTCTCCATGTGCACTCCTCCTACCTGGCAATTAAAGGTGGAGTTGTACTCCTGCTGCTGTCATCTATAGTCTATGGATGCCATCGACAAGCACGAAGCAACTGTCGTTTTATTTGAATCGTTGTATAATATGCTAGGGCTGTGTTGAGCTGTGTTGCCCTGTAGAATCTAGCGAGCTTCACAGGTCTATACTAGTTTTTGTAAGATTTTGTTGCTACTGAAGAAAAAAAAAACACATGTCTTTAGCTAACACTTTTATCCACAAGTTGCAAAAAAAGTCCTTGTGGAAACCATGTTTCGAGCAAAGCAAGCGTAATGCCAAATGGAGTCGTAGCCGTAGAAGTGATGACTTTTCTAATTCCCTTACTTTATTTTTTCAAATCTAGCCCATTTCCAATTGGAATTGCAATCCTAGCCCTCTCTAACGTGCTTTCTTGCGCTTCCGCCTTCGCGTCCGGCTGCTGTGGCACCACGCTGCTCATGCACCCAGTTGCCGTAGCACCACGCGCTCCCACGCTTGCCTACGCGTGCTCGCTGTGTGCCGCACTCCTCTGCTCCTGCACTCCTAGCAGACTGGTTTCTGCAGTAGGGGAGTGTGGGAGCAAGGTAGAATGGATTAGATTTACAATTCTACTGAGAATACGACTAGATTTGAAAAAAATAAAGAGGGGTAGAAAAGTTATCATTTCGTAGCCGGATGCACTCACCGTTTTTTTGCATTGGATGAGTCCCCTCCCCAGCAATTTTGAGTGTATTTGGTTGCCTGTATAGTATCTTAATCGTATGAGTGAATGCAACTGTATCTATTAGATACGTGTTTGGTTTCATGTTCATCCAGACCAGGTGAACGCAATATATTGTACCCACTCATGCAGAATGAAGGAAACATATAAATTGAACTTCTCTCCATTGCAGGTCTGTGAGATGCATAAATAAACAACCAAATAATTCAATTTGCATCTACTCATATAGACCAATGCTAGCCTATGGCTCAGATGGGATAAGCTAGAGTGGTACAGGTAACTAAAGACACTCTTTGCAGCTACAGAGAGCACGCGGTGCACCCTTGCCTATTTGGGCCTAGAATGCCAGAACAAATCTGGGCCAGTTCAGGTCTGGATCGAAAGTAAGCCCCGTTTAACAGAGAGGCCCAATCTACAGCACAAACGACCCCACAAATAAATTCTGCTGCACATGAGCTTCGTTTCCCCACTTTCTTATCACTCGTGGTGGCTTATTTATCTCCAAAGGCAAATAAAGTGAGGTGTTTCCATGCATCATTATTTGAAAGTTATATAAATGTTAAAATATGAACGAAGGATAGATAATAATTACCTATCTTTTTTTTGCTTTAAGATTTATACAACTTGTATCATGAAAGTGACGCATAGAAACGCTATTCACAAATAAATGTGCCGGCCGGAACATCTACTATATATAACAATCAAGCCTTTCGAGCCTTGTTTGTGTCCTCGCTTTGGGTAAATAGTCAACATGTCTAAATGTAGGATTCATTCTCTACAGTACAAATGGTTATATATTATGCGCTTGAAAGACACTTTTCTAACCATTTACTAGTTAATACTACTCATCCTACAAGTGAGAAGCGAAGACAGGTGGAAAAACATTGAGCGAGGGAGAAGTTTAGAAACTTTAATTTTGTGGCCAAGAGATACCAAAGACATCACCTTAAGTACTGTTAAACATGACTACGCAACAAAAAATAGATGAAAACAATGTAAGAGTACTACTATCATGCTAGCAATTACTTCCTTTTTCTTTCTAAGCTGGAGCTAAGACCGTTTACTACTCCTCTTGTGCTGCAGCAGGAGTGCAGGACGCATAATCTCCAGTCTCCAATAATATTAGAATGATTACCTTATGATACACTGCATGCATGGTAGCTCTACTCTACCTACACGTTCCGTTGTCCTATACAACAAACACTGTGCAAGGCCCCAAAGCCGAGCTTCTCTCCATCCCCCATGCAGAGTGCAGAACAGAAGGGATGGGGCTCTGGCTGCATGCAGAAGGCCTAGGGAGGAGGAGGAGGAGCAGCAGGAGAGGGAGATGAACTGGGTCAGAGTCAGAGGCACTGTTCATGTGGCTCCAGGCTGAGGTGACCCATCGTTCACTAGCTAGCTCCTTGCTTTCATCACTTCTCTCTCTCTCTCTCTCTAGATCGATGTCTGCCTCTTGCTGTAGTCCCTGCTCCTTCCCCATGCAACGCAAAGCTCCCACCTTGATTGCTGTCATCATTTATATCTGCATGCAACCAAGGCTCCTAGCTACCACCTGCCTCATGCATGGCCTCATCTTGTGCTGCCCCCCGGTCCCCCTCTCTGCTCTCTCTCTCATTCGTTATTTCATTCACCGAGTCGGCACCCGAAAGCAGCTGACCAGGGTCAATGTTCAGTAATTTCTCCCTAGATTGACCTGAGGTGGCCAACAGCTGGCTCTAGCGGCTGTTTTTCTTGAGTTTTTGGCCTTTTGTCTGTGGCCTATTTTTTTTGAACTTTGCTTTCCTTTAAACAAACTATCGGACTTACCCGCAACTGCGGGTCTAGATATTATGATACAATTATCTTTGATATATAACTCTACTTCTAATGATTGAAATACAATTGTATTTATTATATATGATTAATCTACACCGTTATAATTTGGCCCCACCAAAATAAGTGATGGAGATCCTTTCTTTCATGCACAACTCTACTTCCATGATTGAAATATAATGATATTTGTTATATATGATTAATCTGCACCGTTATAATCTGACCTCATCAAAATAGGTGGTGGAGATCCTTCTATTTTTCTCTGATTAATGTGTGAATTTTTAGAATTTAGAATTATTATGGGATTTTCTTGCCCTTAAAACGAAAGAGATGCCTTGAATATTACCTGTTGTTTTTATAGATATATAGATTATAAATCTAGCTTCCTTCTCAATCACAAAAGGATCGGGGAACGACACATGTCACTCCTTAGTTCTTGATCTGTTCTCTACGTAGTAGTAGTAGTAGTAGTGGTGGTGGTATGTGCTCTTCTTCCTGCTATTATTCAGAGTTTCAGACCGAAAGAATAGAATGCCATAGCACTAGGGGTGGAAGCATGGTAGGCAGGCTCGGCTCGGCTCGGCTTCGCTTGGGCTCGATGAGGAGCGAGCCGAGCCGGGCTCGGCTTTCGGTTATTCGGCGAGCTGAAGAGCCGGCTTCGGCTCGGCTTCATACAGCTCATGGCCGGCTCGTTGGCTCGCCGAGCTAGAGATTCAATAGTGACTAAAAATTTGCAATTCTGCTATCTCCTGTGGAACTTCCCCAGTCAAGTTATTATTGTTTAAATCTAGTATCTCCAACATTGCAAGGCCACTCATTTCCTTAGGCATTGGTTCATTTTTGTTGTTAAGGATTGAAATCAATAATTGTCGGTTGGTTAGATATACACACTTTAGATGTCGTAACTAATAATGGTAATGACATTAGACAAATCATCAACCACATAGAATCATCTACTTATCTAGTACTATTTAGCACATTGCAAGAAAATCAATTATCAAAATACCAATATAATGTTGTGCATGCATCATCAAGGGTTCAAGAATTCAAAATTCAGAAGGTATTGCTTAAGGTTTTGCTCATATGGGCTAATTAGGCCAAGCCAACGAGCCGGCTCGCGAGCCGAGGCGAGCCGAGCCGAGCCGGCTCGCTATAAAACCGAGCCACAAAAATCGGCTCGGCTCGGGCTCGCTCCGAGCAGCGAGCCTGACCGAGCCGAGCCGAGCCTGATCGAGCCCGAACCGAGCTGCGAGCCGCGAGCCAAATTTTCAGCCCTACATAGCACAGATATAATCAGGGAGCTAGCGCTGGTAATCTCTTGCATAACCTGCTGACCCTTGTGCATACATGCATGCATGGCTCTGCAAAACATTCCGTTAGCTGCTGCTAGCCTGCTAGTAGCCTAGTACCATGATTCATGCATGGGAGCTAGTACATATTTTGCATTTGGACGAGCTAGCACAAGTCTCAACATCAACAGGCCTCCTACGGTTCGAAGCCTTTCTTGCTATATAGGCTGCTGCCGTGTGTCAGTAGCCCCAGTGTTTCTTCCGTTCCGGTCAGCAACAGAATATGGCTCAGAAAGGCCTTGTTGTCATTTGTCAAACATACGTCAGAACGTCGTCTTGGATAAACATATAGTTAAATTTTTAAAATTTCAAGTGCCAATATTTTTAAATATTTAAATTAGATATATAGAAATTATAAGTTTATATTTATCTTGAAAAATACTTTCAGAACATTATAATTTTATTAAGTTTTATAAATATATTATAATAAAAATTAGTGATCAAAACTGTATTTTGAAAACCATGTTGATGTCTAAAACAACTATTTATGAGCAATATACTAGCAGTACTACCAGTCCAGTAGTACTAATATATAGAGTGATGGGAGCGACGTTGCTTGCACTCGCCGACCTAGGTTCGATCCTCAAACCCAGCATCTCTCATCTAAGTAAAAAAGGGTAAGCATACGTATACACGTTAAGTGGGGCGGCATATTCCCACCTTTCGGAGTAATTACTTCTTTAGCAAGCATGTGTAGAAGATACTTAGACCATCTCCAACCGTGACCCGTCCCGAGTCCGTTCCGTTCACATGGGAAAGCGGCCAGAAAGAGGGTGTCTACGGCGCTTCAACGCTTCCCTTCTTCGCCGGAGATCGGCGACAAGAGAGAATCCCCTCTGCGCGGGTCCTCGCTCCATTCCGTCGCCCTCTCCCTGTTCGGAGGACCAACGAATCGGTCTTCGCGCGCTTTCGGATTCGGAGGTCAGTGCGGCATGGGAACGGTTGAAGCGAAGCTGGCGGTCGGCGAGCGAAGGTTGTCGGCAACGGGCTGCGGCGACCGGAGCGTAGCGGCTCATCTGCACCCACCGGATACGAGGACGAGGCAATCCGATCCCGTAAGAGCCCATCCACCCCTACTCTTGATCGATTCCATCCCCGATCACCCCAATTCCCGCGTTTTGTTGACCAAATTTGGTGCTTCTTTGTTGGTGTTCTGCAGGACCAAGAAACAGGTGTTTTGTTCGGCTCGATCCAGGCCTTGAGGATTCGTTCCAGGGTTTCGATGGTTCTTGCCCCTGTTGGGTTTTCGATCGGCGAGTTTTGGGCTGATCTTGCAATCTATAGGCTGGCTGTTATAAATTGGTAGTTAGAAAAGGATGATAAAATAAGTATTTTTAATGTGGAAAGAGAATGGGGAAGAGAATGTTGTTGAAGTGTTTTTTTGGGAAGGGAATGGAATCTAGAAAGGATTTCCTTCAGGGATGGGAAAAGAAATGAAATGCTAGAAAATAGTTGGAGATGGTCTTATGCCTGTGATAGGTGTGTGGTATGCGGGATTGTATGCCTCCAGCTTGTAAAAAAAAAGTATTCAAACTTACAGAGGGTAAACTCAAAGCTGGAGTACTATGTAGGACAAGTACTACCAGTCTACCACTGCCACACACAACTTGCATGTCGAAGTCTCTTCGGTTTAATTGCCATCCATCAGTCCATCCATCACCTTTGCTTTGCTGGGTCCATGCGTGCATGCAGTACTATATATATATATATATATAGAGTGTATACGTGATAGTTTACACTATCAGAGACTCACGATTCCTGAGAGGAGACCGAGGCACCGAGCACTTCGTTTACAGGGAGGTCAGAGGAGAAGAAGATGAAAATACTAGAGAGAGAAACAAGCTCCTTCCTCTCATGAGGTGATACGAATTCTGGAGTGGAAGTTTTTTTTTTCTCTGGTTGATCGTTGATACTGATCAGTCCGAGTCTTGTGGACCAAAATGATCCCACTACTGCTTGGATGGGCACACACAACACACAAAGTTGGACAAGTCCATTTCCCTAATTAATTAAATTTGCATGTCTCAGAACAGCTGGCAACCAATCTGCTCGGTTAATATATTAGTATTAGTACCAAGGAACCATGCATAGACATTGAAGAGAGTCCTGTAGTGCATGGCCACCTTATATTATCTCCCTCAAGATCACGCATGACCACCACACTGCATCATGCATATCGATTATCAACTTTATCTATCTTTTCTCCCTACTGTGAAGGCTACAAAAGCAATCTAGCTAACAAATTGAAGCTCACGCTGCCATGCATGGACATGTGATGCAGTAGAAAGCAAGAACAGGGCACCGCCTTTTTCCCTTTCTCCTCCCCCAGCTCAGCTCAGTGTTAACACTGCAAAAGGCCCTTTAGATTGCCCTAAGCATTAACCCCATTTCCATTACAACTGCATGCGTGATAGCTTTCACCTCTACCACAGCTAACCTAGCTAGCTCTCCTTCTTTTCCCTGTCCGTCACCACCTCCCTTTCAACAGCCAAAGGTGGTGCCTCTTTGGGACCATGTTAGCATGAGTGATGAACATGCAAAGTGTCCCTAATTCTTGTCGACGACGATGGCGATGTCGCCCGATGTTTAGTTTGGCCGGTGGTGCGGTCGCCCTAGGGTGAACTCGAGGTTCAGCTCGCTCGCACTCGACGTCGTCTCCGACAAGCAGGAGTTCATGTCTGACAGGATCTCTAGGCTCTTGGACTGCATATGATCCTGCACAAGAATGACAGTAGTTAGGTTGATGTATTGATACTTTATCTCAGATGATTTTGAGCTGTTAGTTGAAATGAATTCACTGGTTATATATGTATGTACCTTGAAAGATTGCATGCTTCCGTTGTTGGGTTCAATATTAGGGAAGCCAGACCAGTCCTCCCTGCAATACAGTTCAGTAAGTTTATTTCTTCGTTCTTTTTCCAAAACACATATAAAATCATCACAAGTAAATTAATATAGCTATGTTAGCTATTAAATAGCTGGGAAATATTGCTATACATTCTTTAAGAAAAGATGCACATAGTCGTGCATTAGGTAATAGCTAGGGCAATTATATTGATAAGAGCATGTGCAATAGCGTATTTGTAAGATTATCTTTAAGGATTCCAACTCTGAACAACACTAGATACAATATCTCCGGTAGTTGTTTTTTAAAATCATTACTCTAACTATTTTATATTATTTTCATCATATTTTCTCCTCGCACTTTGTAACCATTTGCGTTGGTTTGTGAAATCAGATTGTCTCTTGTATAAGAGATAGCACGCTCTCTTTTCTCACCTCCTCTGCATATGATTTTGTGGATTTTGTATAATAAGAGATTTTGTGGATATTGTATAGTCAAGGGACAGCTAAAGTGGCACAGTTGAAGATGACCCGACAAAAATGAGACTAAGAAAGACAAAGGAGTTTGGAAATGCCGTATGTTCTCTGAAAAAGGCATACCCCTACAAATGCTGCTACTACTACTACTATCAACTTGGTTGCTTTTTCGATGAACAGTACTCAACTGACAAAGGACATAATGAGGTCTTAATTGAAGCATACATTTGTCTAGGTGATCCTTGACAAAAGGTTTGCTGGTCTCCATGAGTAGGGTACTTTCTGATGATCACATTTACTGGGAACTGATTCTAACGTCGGAGCAACAAGCTGGGGATCGCGATGTGCATGTTGGTAAAAGAGGCTTCTTACTTTACATGCCGGCCTAAAGTAGCAAAGTAGTTCTCCAAGTCAAGGAGATGACAGTGTGAGGTGACATCAATCAAAAGGCTTCGTCGATGTTTAATCCTACTTTTACCATGTTCAAACAAAAGAAGTAGCAGCAGAATAGTATTTCTAAAAAGAATATATGCACATATATAAGAGAGTAACAAACTACTAGTACTACTACTACAGTACTACGTACTACATGTATGTGATGTGTACACACAAGCTAGTGGTGACCACCTTGAGGAGCTATTCCACAGGGCGCCATGATCACCGGTGCTACTCCCATGATCGTTACAGGCTAACCTTCCATGTCGCGCCGCCAATTCCGGCCTGCCGCCACCGCCACCGCCACCGTGCAGGTCAAGAGAGTTGTCGTCACAGATCTCGCCAGCCGACCCGTTCTCAAACCCATCGGCCTGATCTGTTCCCACGCAAATTAAGGAAGTAACGCAAGGAATGCACATTAGCATAATGCATGGTTACCGCAATATCAGAATATACCAGGACAAAAGTGACGGTGAAGAAGATGACAATGATGATGAGAAGCACACATGCATGGAATAGAATAATTAAATGGAAGGCTAAAGCAGATTTAATTTAGCATCTATTCTAAAGTGGGCAAAGCATATCACATATGTTTGCATGCACTATTCACCTGACGAAGTTGCCGGCCTTTCGGTATTCTTCACGGTCCTGTACATCTGCAGCATGCGGCAACATGGCAAAAGATAGTTAGTAATTTAGAGGCATGCATCTATCTATCTATCTATCTATCTATCTATTTTTATCTATTGCTTGTGGAGAGAAATCAGGAATCTTGGCAAACAATAAGATTTGCAACTGCATACCATGGCTGCAAGATTTGACATGACATCTTAAGGGAGAGAAAGAGAGGCCAAATCAAGATGGAGAAGAATTATGAAACCCCATTCACATGGACACTGTAGTTGATCATGTATGTATTCACATGTGTGATGCGTGTGTGCCTGTAGTACACTAGTACTAGACAAGATAGGTTAGCTTATTAGCTAGGGTGCCATGCCATAGAAGTGAAATCTGCAAGTTTACTTGAAAAACTTGACCTAGCTAAGGAGAAGTTTCCATGACATTACAAGAGATGCAGAAGAAGACAGAGGATGGCACTGTTTCTGCTTAACCACATCTGGGTCTGGCGGTCTGGCCATCTCATACTTTTCTCTCTTTTTCTCTCTCTCTCTCTTTCTATCAATTTGATGATCTGTTGCATGTATGTACACTACAGCATTGAGCAGTGTGTAGGAGTAGTAACTAGCACTGCTACGGCAAAAATTAAAAGACAGGAATGAGATCCATGCATCTGTTTGTGTAACTTCCTTTCTCTCTCGCTCACGGTTAATTTGTTTACAAACGAGTACTACTACTAGCCTCCTACTAGTACTACCAAGTTACCAGAGTGAGAATCAAAAGGAGGTGTAATTAAATGGCTAGTGCATGAGTAGTAAGTAGTTGTTCGTTGGTTACCTGCAAGTGAGACTTGACATGAGCCAGGGTGAGATCCTTCACATCCATCAGCTCAAGAACTGACTTTGGCGTTGCCCCTGAGATTATCAACACAAACAGCACAAGAAGATTAAGCAAAGTGTCATGAGATAAAACCTAACACTCGTACAATAATTATGTTCAAGAACAACACATGAACCAGATGTAAACAAGCACACGGACACAAGCTGTGAAGCTGACGAGTTGATGAGATGAAGTGTTCAACAGAATGCTAACAAGAGGACACACATGTATTTGGATGGATGGATGGACCACGGTTACGTACTGTCGTGGCCGCCGAGGAGCTCGACGGCGTGGACGAAGCGGGCGTGGAGGGTGGACGTCCACCGCATGCGGGGGCGCGCGCGGCGCGCTTCGCCGGGAGCAAGCCGCGCGCGTCGCACCCGCCCGGCGCCAGGCGCCGGCGACGTGGCACGGCTCGCAGTAGCACGGAGCCGCCGCCGGGCCGTGCGGTGGCAACGGCGGCCGGGGCGCCATGAACGGCGGCCCGGCGTTCTGGTACAGCGGCACGCCCCGTATAGGCCTGAGCATGGCGCCCTCGGGGTGGGGGTGGTAGTACAACCCGCCGCCGTGGCCCCCGCCGGCAGCACTGGGCTGCATGGGCATGGGCACCGGCATTGGCGGCAGCGGCAACGGCAGCGACGGCGCCATGGCAGGGCTGGCGCCACTGACACTAGTACTAGGAGGCGCAAAGAACCTCGCGTTTAAGGCGGCGTGGTGGTGATCATGGCCATGGCCACGGGGTGTTCCGATCGAGGGGAGGCCGATTTGGAGGGACAGATCCGGCTGGGAAGGGAAGAGCTCCATTGATCTCTCTCTCTCTCTCTCTCAGCAGCTTTTGCTAGCTACCTCTCCAGCTCTCCTCTTTGCTTCTACCTCCTTCCTATACTACCTCTTCTTCAGAGCCCTCCTCTCTAGTTTCTTTCCTTGTGAAAGTTGCAATGTTTGAGCAAGATGATGGATGCATACTCCCCCTTTTAAGTGAGTGGAAGAGAGAGAAAGAGAAGGGGTAGAAATGTAAAAGAGGTTTGGGGAGTATGTGAGGAACAGTAGTTCAATGGAGAGGAGAGTGAATGAGCGAGAGAGAGAGAGAGAGAGGCCAGCTATGGTGTGTATGCTTTCCTTTAGTTGGTGTTATGGAGGGCAAAGTGTAGTTTCCAAAGAAGGGGGTCGGTGATGAGTTAATAATGCATGCATGGTGCAGGAGCAGCAGTACACTGTGGGACTCATAGTTTGGGAGTTGAGGAGAAGATGATGACACTTTGAATTGAAGGGCTGCAGTACAGGTTGCTTGCTTAAGCAAGGGGTAAAGATTCCATCCAATTTACCACTTTTACACTCTTACTACATGCATTCATGGACATGTTAGGCTAGCCAAAGGGCAGGTTCCTTGTTCTTGTGCATGCGATGCGAGGACTTTTGGGGGAGAGCTTGTGTATACATGCAGGGGTTGGTGGTACATGTTTTTCTTGTTAGGACCCATTTCATTCATGCATTCCTGATACTCTCCTCTCTACACACACCAAGTCACAAACTTAGACCAGTAACAACATGCTGCTGGGTTTCTCTCGCAAGGAAACTTTTGCCTTTACCTGTCTCCATGTACGAGCTAGTGCACAACAAGCACATGACTTGATTCAGGCATTAGTGTGAAATCTTTAGCCGGTTTCTCGCACTGTTGGTGTAGTTTTCTTGGCAAAGCTACCTTTGCGTCATTCTTGTCACCAAACAGCTTCGGTTTCAGACGAACAAAAGCAGTGCATTTCGAGGGATGCACCATCGATTACTACTGCCATGACATAAACAACAGTGCTAAGCTGGGAAGCCAAACAAGAACAAAGTTCAACCATTGCATTTGCCCTCATTTTATAAAGATAAATACCCAGTGAAGACAAAAGTACTAGTAATGCATAAATAAAAAATTCTTCCTAGTGTTCAAAGGCTGCAAGGTGAGTATTGATATTCAAGATCTAGGGTCTCTTAGTATGATTGTGGGCCCTAGTAAAAAAGATGACAGAAATGATATATGGGCATAGCTTCTTTAATAACCAAGTGGCTCAACAGAGTACACAAATTTCAATTACAATTGCCTATCTCAATTGCTTATTCTAGTTGCAAGTGCCTTCAGCAGCAAGGATCGGCCTCCTATTTACATCGTTTGAAGAGATGGCAGTTAATATCCAAAAAGCATCGTGGAATCGAGGGGTGTTTTTCCACCAAACGATGTCTTTTCCAGGGATAACTTCTAGTTAGTTGTGCGCATTTGTCAGACAACTGTCCGTATGGAGACATGTGCGAGTACAACTGCTTATCCTGACCAGTTATCTGATCAGGATGGCTATTTCACTGGTCAGGGACGACCAGTGTGAAGCAATGCTATGAACTGCTTTGACTAAACTGGTCGGAGGCTTGACTGTCCGAGTAAGCGCGGGCTTTATTCTATATTATGGGCTTTTAATGTTTGTGGGTCCATTAATAGAGTATGGTTTTTATCCATTGAGGACCTAAATGAAAAAAGGCTTTTGATCCTCGACAGTTAGCCCCCAAGGCTTAAGTAATAACAATTTATTACTCAAGGCTTTTCGTTTCTTGTGACCCCACAGGGTAACGAGCCAGACATCAAATCAATTTAATGGTGATAAAAGGAAAATCTTTGTAATCTTATTGGTAACCGAATCGGTGCTAATCGTCTTTAATACATAATGCATATAAAGGGGAACAAAGCTTCCTTTGTGTATTTAGGGCTTCTGAGCCAAGAAAAATTGTTTTCAAATCTTTTCTTAGTTGTTGAATCTTTTATCTTATCTTTCCTATCATCAATTGCGATGAAGAGTATGATCAAGAAAAGGAAGTGAAAGCTTTAATATCTAAAAAGAAGTTTGATAATAACATTCCTGATTCTTCGAATTCCATTATTTTCAAGCCTTCTCTTAGCTCTTTAGACTTGTCATCTTCCATCCTTTTTTCTTCTCCCACCAGTTATGATGGAGAGTATGATCAAGGAAAGGAAGTGAAAAGTCTGAAGATCTAAAAGGAAGTTCAAGAATATCAATCTGGTGTTAATTATTGTTTATTAAAAAAGATAGTTTTTACCCTTTCTTAGAAACCAAAACGATGTCCAAAACTGACAAAGGTTAGATTATATAAAGCGGGTAAATCCTCTTTGCAACTCATCCCTATGTCAGGTAGCACCAGGCCATTTTTCTTTTCCAAGCTGACAAACATATGTTCTGAGATTTTTACACCGAGATGTGGCCAGTGCTACCGCCCGACTGGTAGCACCGGCCTACCTAAGCACCAAACCACCTTCTCTAGAATTCTTGCACCGCACATATGGCTAGTGCTACCACCCGAACGGTAGCACCAGGCCTAGGGCCGGTAGCACCGGGCTACCTGGCTACCAATGGTGCTTCTCTGTAAATTGCACACCATCCTAGCACAGGCCTACTAGAGGCTTTTTTGAAAAACATGGAGATGTTCACATGCAATCACCCGAAAGAGATCAAATGTGCATGATTGAGCCTTTAAAACTTTAATGACTTTAAACTACTAGCCAAGACCCCTCTCAATAGTACAACGCCTATTCAAGCAATTCGATCTTTCTTCAAAACACCAAGATTGGCAAAATCTATGAAAAGGTCCTTAATTTTATACCTTGGCTATTTAGCTCGATGCGTTGATCTTATTTAGCTCAATTTTCATACTTCATCATGTGCCATGACTAGGACCGACCTATTTTCAATATACTCAAAGAAAATATTAGTCATTTAATTATGATTGCCATTAATTACCAAAACCAAAATGAATTGGGGGTCCATATGCTTTCAATCTCTCTCTTTTTTGTAATTGACGACAACTTCAACATAAATAATGAATTGAAATTGATTTTGAGTATGCCAAGGATATGTCAATATGTAAGCAATGAATATATCAAGCATGACAAGGAATGCATATTTCAACCATGAAAACCAAGAAGAATATACCAAGCTTGAAAACCAATACGAGACAATGAACCATAGATAAAGATTTAAACACTAAGCATAAATAACCACAAAGCATTTTAAAAACACATAAACACCATCCAAAAGCAACAACAAGGTTCACTAGCTTACATAAATACATAAATAATAATTTTAAGCTAATCCTCTAGCGCACTTCATCCTTCAAACTCGACTCTCATTTCTCCTCCCCCTTTGGCATCAAGTACAAAAAACGGAGCAACTCCAAGAAGTGCTCATGAAGATGGAGGAGGCGGAGGAGGGGTACGGAGACGCCCGAAGCGATGAAAGGCAACTGGGGTACTCCTAAAACGAGGTGCGAAGCTCTTGAATAGTAGAATCGATAGAATCCATTCGCCCTCTAACCTCCTCGACAAACTGGTGAGTTCGAAACTAATATTCCTCGACAAACCTGCCCCTTGAATCAACGGATCTTCGTCGGACACTCCAAGCAATTCGAAGTCTACGCGAAATGAGAGAGAAAGCCAAATAAATATTAAAATAGAGAGAAAACATACTTCAAAAATCAAATAAAATTTTAATCTTAATTTTATGAACTTTTAGAAATTTGAATCGCCTCAATCGGAGCACGTGTGAAGGAGAACGAGCTCTCAAAAATTTAAATAAAAGAGAAAATACAAAAATTAGATAATCAACAATTATGCAATTTATTTTTATACTAAAAATCTCATTTATTGCCTAAGCGTGATGTAAGCACAAGCCCGAACCACCCAGAATGTGACACATGTCCCTAGTCTACGGAGTGAGTCCACAGACCAGGTCCAAGGCTTGATCATTATGGATCAGGTCCATATGATTCATCGGCTGACAGTGGGACCCGCGTTGTTGATTTGGCTGGCATGTGTGGTGCTAACCACGTTGACACTCAAACTGCCATGCGAGCAAACAAATCAATGAAAAAGTTGATGTGGCGACCACGTGGGTACACGTGTCAGCACCAGCGTTAGGCCACATCACCATTACTTGGATGGGACCCTATGGTCGCCACTGACGGCTGACAAGGGCACCTACAGGAAGCTCTTGACTTCACCTACCTATTGACGTGATCAGATCAATCTCTTGTGTATTGGAGCGACTATGGTGTTGAATTGAAACCACGACGGCTAGGGCTTCCAATGGTCTGCAGCTTCGGCAAAGATCCGACGACATTAGCGCACGCACCAAACACGCCTCAATGAGACGAAGCTATAGAGACTGATGACATGTCCAAGATGCTCCGGCGAAGGCTAATCGATGATTTCCCCGATGTGGTTGTTCACGAACAAAAACTCAGATTGAGATGAATCTGCATCACTACAAACTTGATCAAGTTGGGGATTGTATTCTATGCCTCCTTGCGGTTCCGATGCGTGCCTTATAAAGCCGCAAGAGTCCCCCAGCCAGCTGACATAGAACTCGTGTCCATGGTAGCTAAATGGATGCTCTGGTCTGAGTTCATCTCAGAGACGAAGGACACCGGCCGCACAAAAACTTGATGAGCAGCCAAGATGCTTGACTATGTGGCCCAATCCAAGTCGTGCACAGGATCTAATGGCTGTAACATTTAGGAATCCCCATCTGTCTCGATCAATCTCGTTCACAGGGTCAAGATCCAACGGCGATTAAGGCTAGGGTTTTCGATCCAATTGCACCCACATGATCACGATCTCCCGGTCACGATTCCAAATGCAAGCCGCTCTAGCTGATTAGGCCAGACCAAGGATTGGGCTGGGCCAAATAGAAACCCAACACTGCTCAGTTGTTTTTCCTAGGTTTTCTATTTAAAATAATTTTGATAATTCAACTAATTCAATTAAGGCAAATAAAATACCAAAAAAATACAAAAAAATTGCTAAAAATATTTTAAGACATTTAAAACCTAAATAAAATATTTTTAGCAAACTTTATTTAAATTTTATCTATACTTAGTTCTCACAAAAGGCCAATAAACAAAATATTTTATAAATTAAAAAAAATCCAATAAATTCAAAAAAATCTTAAAATGCACAAATAACACATTAAATCAATAAAAAGCAAAAATTGGAATGTTACAAACCTCACCCTTAAGAGAATCACCCTGAGATTTAGGGCTAACTAGGGAATATTTTAGGGAATTCTTACTTCAAATCTTCTTCACACTCCTAGGTAGCTGCACTTTCTGAATGATTGCTCCATTGTACTCTGCAAAAGCAAACTAACTTGTTTATGATCTTACGCTACATCACATCTAAAATATTGATCGGCTACTCTTTATAAATCAAATCTTCCTGCGGTTCAATTGCTTCTAACGGTGTCTACTTTGCTAACACTCTGAGGCACTTCTTAAGCCGTGACACATAAAACACATCATACACTCCTGCCAATGGCTACGACAATTCTAACTGATAAGCAACCTCTCCTCGATGGCTTAAGATCTTGAACAGACCCACAAATCTTGGCGCAAACTTACCTTTAGTGTGAAACCTTTTGACACCTTTAAGAGGGGGTAACTCTAAGATACACATAATCATCTAGCTCGAAGCCCAATTCACGATGATGATTGTTAGCATAATTTTTTTGTCTTCACTGAGCTACTTTCAACCTCTCTTTGATCGTAGAAATTTGCTCCTTAGCTTCTTTAAGAATATTAGACCTAAATACCAAACGCTCTCCCGTCTCATTTCAATTTAACGGTGTACGACAGGCATGACCACACAAAGCTTCAAATGGTGACATTTGCAAACTCGCTTAATAATTTTTGTTATAACTAAATTATGCATACGGTAATCACTTATTCCATGAGGTAGCATAAGCTAATGCACAAGCTATGAGCATATCATCAAGAATCTGATTTACTCTCTCCATCTGACCATCCGTCTATGAATGATATATTGTACTAAAATTCAAATAAGTTTCTATTGCTTCATGCAGCTTACCCCAAAACCTCTAGGTAAATTGGGTACCTTTATCTGACACTATCTTCTTAGGTACTCTATGCAAACACACAATTCTTGACGTATATAGTTCTGCCAAGCGATCTCCCGAGTGGGTAGTCTTAACAGGTATAAAATAAGCAACCTTGGTCAACCGAACAACGATGACCATATGGAATCATATCCCTTTTGTGTTCTAGGCAAATTCTCAGCGCTATGGATTTTATTACTAGTGAAGTATGTGCTACTAGCCATGGTTCACATGCAATCACCCGACCAGAGTACTATATGAAGTATGTGCTCTACATAAGCCCTTATGTATCTTATTAAGCAATGTTTTTTATGGTCCTGGGATATATTTTGCATTAGAACACCATATGTTCCATTTCTATAAGGAATATTATTGAGAATTTTATACATTTACACCTTTCAAATCAATCTGTTCCATTTTCTAGATAGGCTTTAAATTATTTAGCCCAATCTAAATTCTTCTTAAATACTTTGACCTTTATACTAGTGGAAGTTTTTCTATGGATGTGTCTATACAAAGGTTTAGACAAATATTCAAGAAATACACCTATTAGAACAGGTGATCATAAAGAACCCAGTTTTGATAATTGGTTCACTAGGATATTGTCTTTTCACAGTATATATTGGACTTTAAAATGACTAAAATATTTTTCCAACTTCCTCGCTTCATTTAGGTAGTGAGCCATTACATCATCGGACGTCCTATATTCCTTGCTATCCTAGTTTATGACTATTTGCCATTACCTCATTGAATGGAATTTGCTGTTTGGAGCCCAACTTGAAGACTTTCATACTCTACTACATTAATGGTAGCAGGAAATTATATCTAGATTACATATTGTAATTGGTCGCCCTAAGGCGTGACTAGTACTATACTGGCCTCTAAACCTTTTATCTCTCGAGAACCATCAAAGTATAATTTTCAGTGGTCGGAATTAGTTGTATCCTCTTTTACAGAGGGCTCATTGTTTGTCCATTCAGCAATAAAATCTTCCAAAACTTTAGACTTAATTGTTGTTTGGGTAACGAAATGGATGTCAAATGATCTAAGTTCGACTGCCCATTTAGTAATCTGACCAGTTGCTTCTTGGTAATATAATATATTACCTAAGGCGAAAGATGATTGTATGGTAATCTAATAAGATTGGAAATGATGTCTCAATTTTCTAGAAGCCACCAATACGGCATAAAGCAGTTTTTGAACCTCAGGGTATCGCTTCTTAGGACCGTTTAAAACTTCACTGGCGTAATAGACAGGTTTTTTGAACTTGCTCTCGACCTCTCGTTCAACGATTAATATAGCATTGATCACATTATTTGTGACCGCTAAGTATAACAACAAAAGTTCGCCAGGGTTGGGTGAGGCCAGGGTTGGGTGAGACCAGAGTGGGTGGGCTTTGCAAATAATTTTTTATGTCTTTAAAGGGTTTGTTCACTTCATCCGACCAGTGCAATTTACTGTGTTTTCTTAGTACCTTAAAGAAAGGCAAATCATGCTCCCCTGATCTTGAGATAAAATGACTGAGAGTAGCTATCTGACCAGTTAAATCTTAAACTTCCTTCACTGTAGAAGGTCATTTTAAGGATTCAATGGCCCAAATCTTCTCAGGATTTACTTCAATACCTTTAGAATGGACAAGGAAACCAAGCAATTTTCTAGAAGAAACTCCAAAAAAACACTTTTCTGGATTCAACCAAATATCATGTTTATTTGAATTATTGAAGGTTTCAACTAGGTGTGACAAATTATTAGAGTTTTTTTGCTCTTTACAATGAGAATATCAACATAAGTTTCTAAATTATGCTCTATTTGACTATAGAAAGTCTTCTGCATAAGGCGCTGTTACGTGACTCCAGTATTTTTCATCCCAAATGGCATCTTCATCTTCACTTGCCATACTTATTTGATGATATCCCGATCATGTATCTAGAAAACTCATCAATTCATAATCCGTTGTTGAGTCGACCAGTTGGTTAATTCAAGGTACACAAAAATCATCTTTTGGGCAAGCTTTATTTAATCTGATAAAATCAACACACATGCACCACTTATTGTTTGCTTTCTTAACCATGATTGGGTTCGTAAGCCAGTCTGGATGACCAACTTCACGAATGAAACCAGTTTCTAAGAGTTTATCCAACTCTTGTCGGACGAATTCTTGCCAATAAAGAGCGAATCATCGTAGCTTCTGATTCACTGGTTATATGTCAGGTTGTATCGCTAACCTATGCTCTATTACTTCTCTTGGTACCCCAACATGTCGGATGGTTTCCACATAAACACATCTCGTTAGCCCGGAGGAAAGCAATGAGCGCGCCTTACTATTTAGCATCCATTTTCGACCCTATTCGATCAATTTTTTACTGGTTGGCAGGATCACTAAGAACTTGCTTTACTTGTTCGTTGAATTGAAGAGTTACTTTTAGTTTTCCTGTCTTGTTAGACTTTTCAATCTTACAAGACTTTCCTGCATCATTAGATCGCTTAATGGGTAATTGATTGACAATCTCAAGCAACTTATCACAATTATATGCACTAAATTGATTACCTTGCACACTAATGACACCTTTTGGATTAGGTATCTTTATGCTCTGTTAGGCGTGATGAGTAGGTGCCATAAATTTTGTTAGCGAAGGTCTACCTAAAATGGCATTATATGTTGATTCAAAACCAACAACTTCAAATGTAATTAACTCCATTATGAAATTGTTGGTATCTCCAAATGTGATGAGTAACACTATCTATCCCACCGTAGTCACCGATAGACCAGGTACGATCCCATAAAATGGATTTGTAATAGGTCTAATCTTAGAATAGGGAATTTGCATTTCGTCCAAGGTATAAATAAAAAGCAAATCTAGAGAACTACCCCTGTCAACTAAAACTCTTTCTAACTTACAATTACTAATGGTAGGAGAAACCACTAATGGAAGTTTTTGAGGAATTGACATGCCTTTTGGATAGTCTTATTTATTGAAGGTGATGGCAACGTCGACCAACCGGGGATATTCAGGCTTCCCTATTCAGTTATCAATGCTGTTAACCTCCCTCCAAGCAGTCTTGAATTACCTCTTTGAAGCATATGTAGACAATCCTCCAAATATTACTTTGATATAATTATCAGCCTTCTGATAATCCATATCTTCATCACCATCTATATCCATATCGTTTTGCCCTTTGGTATGGTTGGCATAGGTCCTTTACCAGAGTAAAAGTCTTTCATGTGTCTTTGCCAAGTACGACAATTTCCAGGTCATGCTGTAAGTTCAACCTTCATTAATTATGGTTTTGGTGTTAATGACAAATCTAATCTTGTGTTAATGACAAATCTCATATTACGTTTATCCCCTAATGCGATATTGTTATTAATGACAAATCTTATATCGAGACTAACTTGTTTATTTAGAATATCTTTGTTTAGTCTCATCGCATTGAAAAATGGAAAACCCAAGGTATGTTTGCATATTCATTCTAGTATTAGTTGCATACTTTGGAGTCAAGTTAAAGTATGAATGTCCCCATTATATTAACCACAAATGTGCATCATGGTTCCCAATCCATATATTACATGGATGCACATACTTAGGGGGAGTTTGTAGTTTAACTTGAAAGTCTCTTTGTATTGATCGATTCTTTATTGATGTACATAAGGATCAAGACAAAGAAACTAAATCCTTGAGTATATGTTTGAATTGCCTAGTTATAAGTATACTCATGGTAATATAGGATATACTCCAATATGATCAAGTAAATATGTGCATATTATATCCAAATCAATCATATTTATGCACATATACATGTGGGGTGTATTCTATAGTTGATGACTTAGAGTAATGATCATTTCCATATAGTTACACATAATGGATCATTACTTTTCATCAACATGAGTATATGAAAACTTGTGTAGTTAATATATACTCATATCAATTTAAATGATAATTTAAATTGAGTTCATTTGTCTTGTTAATCGTTAAAGAACACTTCATCATGTGTTGATGGTGTTTTGTGATTAATTAAGGATAAATGAATAGTTCTTAAGTATAATAAAGCATGAGTTGCATTATTGTACTTAAGACACAATTAAATCATTTCAATTGACTTAGGTTGTGCTCAATTGATCTAAAGGCATCCATTATGTGTTAATGGAGTGCAAAAGATAATTGAGACAACCATGCATCTTGGACTAACAAGTTTCTTGAGTTATGTTTGAGTTAGGTCCAAAGATGGATGAGATGATGAAAACGGACAAGGACGGCATCATGAGTTGATGGGCGTCAAGAGTGGATCCCAAGAGGAGTCGAGTAGAGATCCGGGGAGTATCAAAGTGATGATCATAAAGACTCCAAAGGGATTGCTTGATGGCGGCGAAGGTATAATTAGATAGGCTAAGGACTTTATAGTCTTTGAGTCTAAGGTTTTTATCGCCGTGCTATTAAGAGGGTCGTTCCTAGCTTGAGCTTCATCATGTGTTGGTGATCTCATTCGCGTTCACTCGAGCTCAAACCATTTGGATTTGGTTTTTGCATGAGGGTTAACCATTTGGCATGTGTTGCGAATGGGTTAAACTTATGCTTGGTTGTATTTGGTTTTCAGCATTATGCTTTGATTTGCATATGTTGCAAATAGGATAAGCTAGTGCGTTGGCTTTTTTTTGTGAAGTTCATTTTTGCATGTGTTGCATTAGTTGACGCTTCATGTTTTGGTTCGCAAAACAATCTTTCTAAAAATCGTGTGGTTGCTTGGAGCTAAGTTTTGCATGTGTTGCAAAAGAGAGCTCAAGCATGATTTGGTGTTTATGTGTTTGTATGGAGCTAGAGGCTCGCATGTGTTCTGTAGTAAAGAGCTCATACGATTGAAATGGTTTTGGTTTGAAGTTTGGTTTCGTGTTGCATTGAACTAGAGAATTGCATGTGTTGCAATTAGAGAGTTCATGCATCTTGATTTGATGTTGCTTGGAGCTAGACTTTTGCATGTGTTGCAAAGAGTAGTGCTCAAGCATGAAATATGTTTATTGCGTTATTTGCAAGTTCGTTGTGCGAATAAACTGAGGTTTATGAGTCCGAATTCGAGCATGTGAGTGGGGCTTGCAACGGTGTTGGCAAGTTGACCGGTCTTGTGTTGACCTTCACATGGCTAGGGGATTAATCTCATAATCTCGAGTTTGATTTGCTTAATACGTTTCGCAAATAATTCTTGAGTTGGTTGCGGAATGCGTTTTCGAAATTTGGTTGGAATTCTTTGAGCATGAGCTAATTTGGTGCAAATGTATTTTGCACGTGTGTATGATCATGTGTTGATCATTTATTGGCTCAAGAAATGGTGCTTGGAGTTTTGGAAATGAGTTTGCGCGAAAATCTAGAATTGGGTGGTGCGACCATCCATCAGGTGGTGCGACCGACCTTAGGGCTTCGGTGTAAATTCTCCAGAAGCGGTGTTGCGTTAATTGGAGTCGGGCGGTTGGACCGCCAGAGGTTTCGGACCGGGCATGCATCTGCGGTGCGACCGCTTCGTTCCCGCTTGATTTTTCAGAGAAAGGTTTTGTTTTGGTGCGTATGGTGATGTGCGACCGCTCGGCTTATATGATGACCGTTGCGTGCGATCCGGCCATTGGAGCGCGCAGCGTGTTTTCGGAGGAGCTGTTTTCGGAGTTTTTGTTTTTGCATGGGCGGTGCAACCGGCGCCATCTTGGTCGGACCGGCCACGCGGTGTGACCGGCCGATGAGCGGTTGCACCGGCCGTGCAACGGTCAGAAATCCGACCGTTGCCCTGTGAGGAGCGGTCGGACCGGGAGAGGTCCGGTTGGACCGCAAATTTGCTGATTTCGCCCATTTTGCCCCCAAACGGCTAGTTTTCTTGTGGGGGGCTATAAATACCCCCTTGGGGGGCTTGGGCAGTGGTTGGCTGTGTGTGGGAGTCATTTGCATGTGTTGCTCTTCTCCCTTTGCTTCTTGAGCTTAAGAGTGAGGCTAATTGCATGTGTTGCAATTAGTGAGTGGTTTGAGAGGCTCTTGTGCATGTGTTGCACTTGAGTGAGGTCCTTGTGCATGTGTTGCACTTGGTGATCACCGAGGCGCATTTGTTGTGCGGTGAGGTTCAAGCGAAGGGCGGCTTATTACTCTTGGAGGTTGCCGACTCCTAGGCAGCGAAGGCGTCGTCTTGGAGCTCTCGAGGTGTGAGAAGCCCGGCAAGTTTGTGAAGGTTCGGGTTGAGCCTACGCGCGGCGTGAAAAACCACGACTAGTGGAAAGAGGCGGTGCTCGGCGGAGCCGGTCCAAGTGTGGGCTAGCCTCAACGTGGACTAGGGGAGACCGACAAGTCTCCGAACACCACGGAAAAATATCGGTTGTCCCTTGTCTCATTTACATTCAAGCATTTACATTCTTCATATATTATTGATTGCTTGAATTAGAATTGCTTGGTGTAAATTGTTTATTCAATATAGCAATTCTAGTGTAGAGACATAATTTAGTTAAGTGCACTAGTGAGCCTAGTTGATTTAGGCCTTAATTGTCAAAACCTATTTATCGCTTCCGCATATATCTTTGATTAGGTTTTGACTTAGGGGTGTATTAGAGCGAATTGATTAGTGAGCGATTAATTTTGTAAAACGCCTATTCACCCCCCCTCTAGGCGCATCCTCGACCCTACACATGCCCTGGTGCTTTGTGCAATGGGCACCGACAACCATATTCACTGGTTGCACTAGGATTTTTGGAAGTGGACTGTTATCCTACTGACCAGTTTTCATTTTCCAAGGGATCTTTCTCTTGGAGTATGCAAGTCGTTCTAAAACGCCAGTGACCTCTCTTTGAGCATTCTTTTTGCTCTTTCTTAGGGTCTTTAGTCTTGGAGGGCATTTTAGACTTCTTATCTTTTGACTCTAGTAAGCCAGGTTATGGCAGTGCGTGGCCCTTATCGACCATATGGTTCTATTCAATGGCCTTATGCGCATCCGAATACTGGTATACCATATCAAACAATTCTGATATGGTGGCGAGTGGATGAATGTTGAGGTCTTCTATAAATTGCTTATAACAAATAGCTTATTTGAATTCACGAATTACGAAATTGTTAGAAATATTTGGAATGTTATTGTGAACTTCTACAAACATTTTGATGAACTGATGTAAATTTTCACTAAAAGTTTGGCAAAGACGATGTAAATCTTCCTATTTACTAGGTTTGGCATAACAACTTTTAAAATTATTTAAAATTGCATGGCACAAGTTTTCTCAACTGAAAATAGAACCTTCTAGCTAATTGAACAACTAAGTTCGTGCTGATCCTTTTAGAACAGTGGGGAGGTAGTTGACCATTACCTTTTCATTGCCACAAATAACTTGGATGATGGTGGTATAAATTTGTAAGAATTCTAATGAATTTTGAGTTCCATCAAAACTTTTCAGGCCTTGACTTGAATTTCTCGGACTAGGTAATATCTCTAAGGCCAAGGGAGAAAGCCTTGCATCCTGTATAAAGACCAGAACGTGATCACATGTTAAGAACTTAGTCTATGTATTCAAGAGACTAAGGTCGTCGCTGACCACGAGTAAGGATTCACCTGGGGTGATGCGTTCAAAAATACTTCTCTGACGTGGTTCAGCCCTCATCTGGCGGCTAATGCTTTCCTGGCGCCGACCAGACTAGGAGTGTTGTACACAGGAATCATTTTGGGACCTTGTAGATAAAGGCCTGACTTACACTTTGTTTGCAACTTCTTGTAAATCATCAGCAGGGAATCTTATAATTTTGCATTAAGTACATTTTCTCCCTCCGATAGATGATCGCTTGATAAAATGTGAATCCTTCTGACGGGGGTACCCTCTTGCGAACCGCTTGGAGCAAGATTTAAGTCTCTTACCACTACCCTCGTAGGTGGTGTAATTAGAAGAGCGTGCCGATGTCATCCTCCAGAGACATCGAGTCTTCATGAGGTGCCTGGTTGACTGATGTAGTATAGACATTTGGCCTCGTCTATAGATTTTTGTTTTTCCGTCATGAGTCACTCATATTCATTTTGAGCAGATTTTTTGGCTCTTTTCTGGGCTCCACACTCTTCGCATTCCACTGATTATTCCTCTGTCTCGCTAGTAACTGCATAGGCACGGAACTCAGAGCAGACAGAAGGTGTCAATGCCCATTTTCATCTGAGGATGGGGTATAATCTAGACCTCAAAGACAATCTTGTGAGGCTGAACTTTCTAAAAGGTTATTTGAAAGTGCATCTAGGCCCTATAAGGATTTTGGTGAATAATGACAATGGGATTAAGGGACTAATGAGATTTGTAAGCTTTGTGAACAAAATGTTGTCTCCGATGATAAGTCTAAAAGCAAAGGAGAACCCTCAAAACAAAGGAGAAAAAGACTGTTTTTAGACTTGATATCATGCGTCTATTTTATCTTTCTATTGAGTCTAAGGACAGTCGTACTATAAAGAGAGATTTGATGAGAAATAGCTATGGTATGATTCTATGTGCTCACTGATGGATCTTAGTCGGCAAAAGTGTCAAAATTTCAAGTCTTAGAAGCATTTTACCTAATTATGTTCGAAATATCCGAGGTTCAACTCGGAATGTCCGAGCAGACCCCCTCTGTCTAAACCAAAAAAATTTCTCCTCGGCTAAGTCCTATTCGGACTATCCGAAGTTTCACTCGGAGTATCCGAATACTTTGGACTGTCCAAATAAATTTTCAGACTATCCGAGCTGGGTCTCTCTGTCTCAGCTAAACTTGACCTATTCGAAGTGCCTGAACTTAACTTCGGACTATCCGAACTTACTCGAACTTGAGTTAAAACGGCTAGTTTTTGGGAGCCATAAATACCCCATCTCCTCCCACCTACCAGCAAGAACTCTCACACTCAAACATCATTTATTGCTCTTAGTTCTCCCTCCTTGAGCCCTAGCTTCTCTCCTTTTGAGCTTTGAGTGTAGATCCATTAGAGAGAGAAAGAAGCAAGATTTGAGAGCTAGAAGCTTGCTAAGATCCATCTTGAGCACCGGATTTCATCCATTTGCGGATTTCTCACTGATCTATTACTCTTGGAGGTTGAGGACTCCTAAACGGTTAGGAGTTGCCGGTGAGCTCTCAAGCTTTGTGTGTGAGCCTCCGAAAGTTTGTGAAGGTTGAATCCACCTCTGGTAGGAAAGGATTCAAGAAAGTGAAATCGATGAGTGCTTCATGCAACACCGTAAGGATTAGGGTTGAAAGAGACCCCGGCTTAGTGCCGCCTCAACGGAGACATAGGATCCCCTCGAGGATCCGAACTTCGGGATAACATCTTTGAGTCTTCGTTTTCGATTCTTGGATTTCATCTTCATCCTTGTTGTGGTTGATTCAAATCTTGGTGATTCAAGTGGTGATTTGCTTTGTGTGAAGGATATTGTTGGTTATTCATCTCCAGCAGGTATTCTAGGCTAACTAACTCTATTTGGTGCAGGTGATATCCTCTAACTAGCTTAGATTTACTTTTTGCATATTTTGCTCTGAAACACTCGGACTATCCGAATAAAACATCGGACTATCTGAACCACTCGAGCAAATCAAGTCCGACTCGACAAATCAATATATCTTTGTTTCATTGCGATATAGTTTAAATTTTTAACCCCTATTCACCCCTCCTCTAGGCGACATCCCGACCCCTTCATTATTATTACCTTTTGAGGCATGTTTGTTATCAATTTTTATGGGATATACTCCATAGTCATATGCCCCTGAACCAGCGGTAGGAGCGGGTTGTACTTCCTCTTAGACCTCAGCTTGAATTTTTGCCAAATCCACTTCAGAAACATATTCGGAATAGAAATCACACTTACATTCCTCTTTTGTTGGGTAGTCATCTGTGTCGAGATCAGCATAATTGGTGAGGTCAAACCAAATTTCTTCATCTTGATAACTGGATGCTCTCCTTCTAATGCCAACAGTCGATGTTTATGACCTATGGTCTCTTAATCGATCTTATGAAAATATGATTGTGGGCTTCTAGTAAACAAGATGATAAAAATGATATTGGATTGCTTCTTTGTTAGCCAAGTGACTCAACGGAGTACACAAATTTCGATTACAATTGCCTATCTCAATTGCTTATTCTGGTTGCGAATACTTTCAACAGCATAGATCAGCCCCCTATTTATATTGGTTGAAGAGGTGGCAGTTTGAAGAGGTGGCAGTTGATCTCCAAAAACGTCATGGAACCGAGGGGTGCCTTTCCGCCAAATAGTATATTTTCCAAGGATAACTTCCATGTAGTTATGCGTATTTGTTAGACAACTGTTTGTACGGAGACATGTGCAGGTACAACCGCTTATCCCAACCAATTCTCTGATCGGGATGGCTATTTCACTAGTCAGGGATGACTAGTGTGAAGCAATACTATGAATCACTTAATTTGACTGAACTGGTTGGAGGCTTGATCATCCGAATAAGCGCGATCTTCATTCTATATTATGGGCTTTTAATGTTTGTGCACCCATTAATATAGTATGGTTTTTATCCATTGAGGACCCAAATAAAAAAAGCTTTTAATCCTTGTTGATGAGTACTATTCCGATATATAAACTACGTCATCTAAGAAAGTTTATAAGACGTATTTTTGAAATGATTTTATTCATAAATATATGACGCATTTCATATTTAATTGTAAAATTAGTGTGATGTTCCCTCTATACCCCTAATAAATATCCATATTTATTTTATATTCTTTGCATGCATAAGCTAAATATATTACTTAGTGATAATAATTAGAGGTAATATAATCATTTCATTATTTACTTAGTGTATGTACTAGGAAGAAATACATCTGTGATAAACTTGGACGGAGAAATAAAAAAAAAATGAAGCATTCGCAGGACTAGCATGTCATGGTATTCAGAAATGCAACCTGTCAGCAGTATTACTACTAGTACAACGCATTGAATTGAATACAGTATGTATGTATGTATATATGTAATGCATACAATTGAATACTAGTACTACTCCATACTCTCCTACAGACCTACTCCTACTTTGATGGCGAAGATCAGACAAAGAACAGGTACACTACAAGTTCCATTTCTCTCTCCAGAATAATGTTCACTTCTCTCCCTAGAGTAACGTGGAAGAGCCAACCCATTGGTGCCTGTGGATAGGAAAACCTATAGCTTTCAATGCCATGAAAAACTTTTGGTTGGGTCATTGGAATTGGTGCTTGTCAATACTCGCATCACAAAACAAGCACTATGTCACTGTTGAGGCTAGCACAGCCTGCCTGCTGCCGTGAGGTCATTGGAGGTCACCTCAATGGAAAACTGGAAATACCCCCTACCCTAGAGGCAAAAGAACTTTCCTTTCCTCTATGTACCTGCATAAAAAAATAATAATAAAACTACACTTCTCCTGCAACATGTACACATGCGTCATTCCTTTGCGAAACTCATTGCAGTGGCATACTGAATTCCTGGTATATGTGTATTCAGAAGTAAATTCTACTACATAAATAGAGTATAATGTAGTTCTTTCGCATGGTAAAGAGGAAGTAATATTGTTAATTTAAGTTGTCAAGTTGTCGATTTTTTCAACGGAATTGCTAGGAGCTAGACGTCCGATTTTTCCGGAAGCTGCAACATTTGTTTCGTACTCGTGAAACATTTTTTCCTACTCATAAAATATTTTCCTTCGATGACAATAGAAATATCGATCCGGATCACCATAACATTTTTTTCCCTACGTATGAAATATTTTCCTTTGATAACAGTAGAAATATGCGTGCGAAAAAAATATTGCAGCCGTTGAAAAAATATTGCACCGAGTGTCTAACGAAACATGTTGAAATCGAACGTCCGGATGCTAATTCTCACCTTTTTTTTCAATGCACAAGACGTTTGACAGTAAGATTGAAAACACTGTCGATATTAACTTCATGTCAAATCCTTGACAAGAGCATCATGCTTGTAGAGTTGTAGCATTTTTAACTTCACGGTGGCTTTATAGTAGTACTCCTATGTACCAACATTTTTTGCTCTATGTTCAAAAGCAATTAGTCAGTTGACAATCAGACCACACAAACGAGCAATGCGGCATAAGGGTTGACTGAACAAAACATCTTCTGAAATTTTTTAACACGGACATGCACTGAGAAAGAAATTTAAACATCTTCTGAGATTGTTTAACACTGACATTGAGAAACAAATTTCACTACATTAACCTTGTACACTTAGCAAAGCTCATTATCATTGTACTACAAACGGAGTAAATTGTAAAGATGTGGAGTATATGGCATCTGGTAGTATTGCCTAGAAAGTCCCCTACTAAAAAAACGATATCATCTGGCCTCGTAGACCGCCCAAGGAGAGGCAGGGCAGGGCAAATCACCAATAGTATCCTTGGAACCATACTAACGCAGAGAGAGGACGAACATACAGACTACAGTTGATGTTCTTGCCTCTCGGACGACGATGCATGGAACAAGGCGACGGCATCAAGTCTTCCATGGAATTAATGGCAGACATCGGAAACCATGCAGCTATAAAAATTTAATCTCACGGCGCATGGTTGGTGATTTGTTTACAGGTGCAGTAGTAATTAACCTCCTTGAACGGCTCGCTGACACCGCAAGTTCAGGGTCGATCTGTCAGTTAAAAACACCCATCCTACTGTTAATAGAGTCGGCGTGAGATGAGGTGAGTGCGTGAGATCGCGGTGGCACGTGAGGGTTCAGAATTCAGATGATCCGAAATGCTTTTAGTACTACTGCACTGTAACAGCAGCATGTTCAAAGACTGAAGTAGAATTATAACTTGATCAAGTGCTGGCTCCTAGTGTGTTTGTTTTGGAGTACAGCCTGTACAGTGCTTGTAATTAACTTGTCCCGATGCGTGATTTGTCTTTAATTACTAGGAAATGTTCTTCTATTTGTCACCTTTTGACTCCATCTTCTCGGTTTTCTCTTTGGGCTTAGAGGACGACTTTACAAACGACAGTACATATATAATGCAAAATACAACTAATATACTTTCACATAGACTATTGGGTGATGCATCGTTTGATTAGATTCGAGAGACTTGAGGATAACATGATATAGATTGCTTCTTAAATAACCCATTTACATGTTGCAAAATTATTTACAAGTCATGGTGAGCTACTGAGCTTCATAATATCTCCCAAATTTGATGCATTCGTCCAAGTGTCCGGCCAACGATCCTTAACGATGCATTAGGAAAATTTTCCAATGAAAATACAAAACCATTGACCAATTACCGACAGTAACCGGCCATGTTACTAACATGCAAATTTTCCTAACAATACACTCCCACTACTACAAAACACCAATTCACTGCCGGTTAAATAAGTCGGTAAAATCAAAAAATAAATTTATTTGCAAGATATTGGAACCGACAGTGATAGCGTAAACACAAGTCACACGATTTTCGTACAAAATATGTGCGCGTGCAGTTGCTAGGATTCAAACTCATAACCTGTTGCTTCTCGTGAACTCCCCTTACCATCTTACCTAACATACACTTCTCAACTAATACTATAAGATATATTTTCCTTTTATTCTTTCGTTTCTGAAAATTTCAACAATTATTTGGACATCTAAATGACTTCACATAAAAAATGTCAACTACAAAGTTGTAGATCTTATCGAGAGCTACAATTTTCATATAAATTTTTCCTCCATCCGACTCCGTATGAAAAAGTTATGATTTTTCAAAAATATTATCACCGTTTGTTCGGATTCCAAACCAGCAGTGATACTTCCTCCATTATCACTGCTGGTTCTTAAAAAGAACCAGTAGTAATAGTATCATTACCGTTTTTTTAGATTCGGCAGTGATAAGTAATTATCATTGCCGGTTCTTTTTTGGTTGAGCATTTATGCTAATCTAGCTTATGAACCGGCGGTGAAAGTGTTATCACTGTTGGTTCTAACCGAATCGAGAGTGATAGACGGTAAAAAAGATATTTTTTTTAGCAGTGTCCACTACACATTTCATGCGATCTAGCTAGCTGGATGGCCCAATTGTTCCGGGTTCTGAATTTTGAGGACCCAATTGACGTAATTTAGTTGAGTTTCACCCAGTGGAGGAGCTAAAGCTTTAACCCGGCCGTGCGGAAGTTGTGGGATCAATGGACCTGACAGCCTTAACGTGCTGTTATCTCCTTTGATTAAGTACCGGTGGTAACCGACCGTGTTACTGATGTTAAAAATGCAGTTACAGCATACTCTTATTCTTTGGGACAGCCAGAGCCCAGAGGATCGGAACCAATATTGTTTCCGGTTATGAATTTCGAGGACCTTAGTTGACAGTGACACTGTCCTCCTAACTTGGCGTCTTGTGGTGTGTGTAGACACAAACGGCTCCAAGTGATGACAGGGACCATCAAATTCACTCGTACCACTACGTGAATGATGCATCAACCAATGTCAACTCTTCCTAGAAAGGTGAGGAGGATCCATTGATTAAGATAATGAAGATCGATTAGCACTAATTTAATTTTTAGGACCTTCTCTGTCCTCTCTGCCCTAAAGGCGTAGGCATTTTTAGTCTGGAACCAAGGAAGGCTCGGAAGGGTTGCTGCTGACCATCGCTAAAGAATATTAATTGGAGGCTTCCCTTGTGCATGTGTGTGTGTGGCAGCCTCGATGAGGAATCTATCTCTGCATGAGTGTGACGATCTATGATATGATACAATACAGAAAAGGAAGGAAGGAAGGAAGGAAGGAAGAATGCTTTTGCAGGAGCAGCTAGCTAGGTAGGTTTTGCTTTGACCATCCATGCAGGAGCACTGAACCGAGCAGATCGAGCTCACGTGATGTTGTTATTTAATAGAGCTAGCTCTGCATCTTGGAAAAATATCCTCGTGTAATCGCATAAGTGAAAAGCAGTCTGTTGAGCCTAAAAAAGTTTCAAAAATTCTGAAAAAAATCATGGATGTACATCTCAACTTACCCCACCTACATATAAAATTTCATGATCAAATTCATCTTATACTAGCAGCTACAAAAAAAGACAAATTTCGCTTTGAACAGTGATTTTCTACTGTTCATCACTATTCATTTTGCTGCTTGTTTTTTTGTAACCGCTAGTATAGGATGAATTTGATCATGAAATTTTATATGTAGGTGGGGTAAGTTGAGATGTACATCCATGATAGAGCTAGCTCTGCATCTTTGTCTCTCATCAAGTTGTCACTAGCATTTTACTAGTATATATTTCTGCTCCTGCCTTGATCAAACCTCGAGTGCAAAGGCGCATGCAACGTGCCAACCTGCCAATTGATTCGTTATTTCGTAAACTCGACACGTACGTAGCATGAGATGTTCATAGGGCACGAAGAAAGTACATTCGTATTGGCTGCAGAGTTGACTTGGGGTATTTCATTTAGCTCCGTATTGATCATTCCGGACTAAGGGTTAATCTGTGGTTAGGGTGCTATGCAACGTCGCTCGGTGTGGTTAAGTGCGCCCCTATTATTTGGAGTGCATCGATCTTCATTGGCGGTGTGCATGGTTTCGAGAACGAAAAGCAGCCCAAAAGGAAAACATAAACCCAGAAGCAGAAGCAACTGACCGCGATGCGACCCGGGCCTAACTACAGGTGAATATGGACATGCCTGTACGCATGTCACCTTACAGTGTAGTCTTGAAGAAGATGGAGAACGACCAAAACAAATACACCAAGCACCGAATGGATGGTTTTGGAAGATCCAAGCTAGCGAACTTTTTATGAGCTTGTTGCTCTAATCTCGCTTAACCTGTCAACATATCCTCCTCCCATGATCTAATCCTTCCCATCTCTGTTGCAACATTCTTGCAAGTAGCGCAAACCGCACATATACCATGCATGCTTAATTAGCCCCACATTGCTCCATCTGAACATCGTTCACACATATATATTTATATACGGTAGCGCAATTTCAAAATGGCCAGCCTTTTTAAATAGTTGTCGTTTAGGATATAGATGTAGTCAAATTTTAAAACTTTGTTGTCAATGTTTTTTAAAAATTTTAAATTGGATACATGAAAATCGAGTGTAGATTTATCTCGGAAAAGCGCTTTTATGATATTATAATTTTATTAGATTTTATAAATATATTATAATAAAATTAGTATTAAAAGGCGTGTTTTAGACAATATCGATATCTAAACGATAACTATTTATGACCGGGACGTAGTACTATTATTTGGGTAGCTGTGTTACACCACTGTCACTGTGGGAAAGCAATGGCAATCTGACCTGGACACAGTACGTTTGTGCGTGCCATGCTGGGTATCCACGCATGCAGAGGGAGGGAGTAACAGTACACGTGGTGGACCAGTCGTACAGAAAGTCCTACCTGTCCTCCAAGGATAACTGTTGTAAAGGGCCCGCTATGAACAGAACACAAGGCCCACTAGCATGGGCTGTCTCTGGCTGGTCCCAAGGCGGGCCACCCCTAACATGGAAAGCCCAAACTCCAGGCTTCTCGGCCCATAAGTCCAGCCCATTTGGTGCGCGGCCTCCGGCCATTAGCCATACCTGCGTGCGCCTTGGTCGCAAATCGCACTGCCACTGCGCCGCCCCCCGTGCCCGAGCTCGAGAACCTCGCAGCTTACAGCGCAGGGCACCGCCGCATCCACCGCAGCACCAGTGACCGGCGGATCCCGAGGTTGGTATCCTAGCTTGCGCTTGTACGTTGTCGCCGCCTCAGTTTCGCGGTAGTTGGATAACGAAGGTAGCGGTGGCAAAATCTGGAGAGGAACCCTAGGTCTTGCTGAGCTGGCCCCATGGAGGTTGTAGAGGGGCGTGGTGCTGTCATGGGGTCTCTAGGCAGTAGCATGTAGTCTGGTAGCAATCAGCGATCTGCAGGATATAGCGAAAGGTTCTTGTGAAGATGGAGAACGACCAAAACGAAAAATTGGTTTGGTGACATCCAAAGTTCCCAACTTTAGATATATACCACTCAAAGATAAAGGTGCACTTTAATACCATTCAAAAACTGCACTGTTCCCTTTTTTCTCATTCCGTCCACTTCTACTGTTAGAGCTGTCAAATTGGTCCATTTTACCCCTGATTTAACTTAACCTCGCAGCTGCCACTCTATTCACTATTATTTCCATTCGGTCTCCATCGCAACTGCCTGAAGCCTTCGCCTCCTTGTCGTTCTCTCCGACGCCATAGCACCAGCGCCAATGCAGAACAAGCAATTGGTTGCAGAGGAAGAGGATGTCCAAGCTAAAATGACAATCGGGCTGAGTGCTTGGCACGTGGAAATTATATTCTGTTTACCTCAAAATGTTATATGTTTATAGCAAGATAATGTGGACTGGTTGGTACTGTTGTTCCTGTCGCAAAGTTTCTAGAGCAACATTTTAGTAAATTTGCAATGTATGTGATACATGTAACAATTGTATGTAAATCTGGGACATATAATGTCAGTTTCTGGAGCAAATTTCTCTGTAACTCGGATATGCAGTCAGTCAGTGTTATACTCGAATTGAGTCAGTTTTGTTGTTGTCGGTAAAGCCGTAAAGGCAATAGTAGTCCGTATCGGTAGCAAGTAAATTGAGTCGGTTTGGTGTCCGGTTTGAGTATCTATATGAAGAATCAAACTGTGTATTGCTGGGTATAAGTAGTGAATAGAAAAGGCAGAAAAGGCGTGCAGTTTCACGTCGAAAAAGACTACTTTGTGATTTGTTTGCTCTGTTGCCGTAATTGAGTTCTGAACTCTGTTTTCAACTTTTGCTTTGTTGTATGTCAAGTCGACATTGAACTGCTGTTGTAGCCTATTTTGCAAATCCCTTGCACCAATTGTTGGCTCTCTGCTCATAATTTCCTTCCCTCTGTCGGCTATCCAAGCCTTTGAAGCCTCCTTGCCCTTCATCTTGCTGGTACTTGCACAAGTATGGGTGGGTCCAATTGACATCACCTTCAAATGGAACAAGTATTTTAGTGTTAGCCAACAAATATAACAATAAAATTATCTTACAAATGTTAAAATCTACATTTGTTTGAATGTACCATGAATGTTGTGCCACCATGCAATCTCTTTATGCACTCTCCAAGCGCAATCTGGATCTACACACTTTGCCCTATACCTCTTCTGGATCACTGTGTGTAATGTCGGCCTCAAACTCTCCCTTGATGGCATGTTGCTTAATAGCCAAGATGAATGCTTTTTGTCCACAAATGTGAGTCTCTCTCAATAATCGGGTTATCTCTGTCATATGACGTGTGAGGTGCAAATGTTGTATCGATAACAACTGCCTCATCATTTGGCACATTGTCAGGAGCATAGTCTGGAATGTATACTTGGTATCCTTTTGCTTGCCGCCCTATGTCTTGTTGGGATTGCTCCTCTATGACTTGCTCATCTTGCCCCCTTTCCCCCTTTTTGAAGTACCTCCACTCTTCATCTGCTCCTATGGGTTCATCTCCATCAGGATCCACACCTACTTCCATATCGTGATCATTTTCTACCTCTTCTATTCTTGGAGGACCTGCAACCTGTCTCCAGATAGGAGTGTGTCACCATCTATAACATGTTCACCACCATGCCCATTGATGTCCATTTTCTCATTGAAAATTTGGATGACATCGAGAATTTGGCTCTCAAGTTGAGATTGGCTCTCATGAGGTGCTTGCTCTACACCATTCGGATGTCTAACTTTGTCAACAAATATGAAAAAATTCACTTTTGTATAACCCCTTAACAAGCAAAGCAGATCATTATCATTTCGAGCCTAATAGCTTGGTCATCTTTCCCAACATACCGTAAAATAGCCTCTTGTGAACTTCCCCATGTGTAGTACTCCATGATATCTTTCTCGTGTCAAGGATGGAGTACTCCTCCGAGTCCACCACCCATCCAACAAGCCAGTTCTTTTTGTACTCCTTCGCCATCAATGACAAGAAGATATGACCTCATGTTACCTCTACTCGACATGTTGTCTTAGGATTAACCCGAAAATAGCAACATTAAAAGGTTAAAACAGGGCACATTCTCTATTTTCTCATCGCATTATTGAAATTTTGAATCACAAACTAATCGCATGAGATCGAAGTGAAAATATTGCAACTACAAACGACATGTTTGAGTATTACTCTTCCGAATGTCAATAAGATCCATCCCAAAACTCACATTGGCGTGGTGGTTCCGCTTCGTGAGTCTGGAAGTGCAAGAGATTTTAGAGTTAGGGGAGCAACCAAAGAATCATGCAAATTGGCTAATGAGATCAACTACTTACTGTGGGAGGCAGCGGCAACGCTCTGGGAGGCACAACGGCGACGCTTTAGGTGGGAGGCATCTGAGGCGAAGGAGTGAGGAGCGGGACGGCGCGGCGGCTCGGGAGGTGTGGAAGGGGGCTTAACGTGGAAAGCGCGACGGCGCTTGAGGTTAGACGCGTCTGGACGAGTTCGTGCGAGAGAACGAGCAAGGAACCACCCGATCGACGTGTTCTGATGTCAGGGTAGTCATTTTGTGATGACAGGGGTACATTAGTCATTTTGCCATAGGGTTTCACAAAAAAAAAATAACAAAATGAAAGATGGCTGGCAGAATTGGACGGAATGGCTTAGAACCTAACAGTGCAGTTTTTGAATGGTATTAAAGTGCACCCTTATCTTTGAGTGGTATATATCTAAAGTTGGGAACTTTGGATGTCACCAAACCAATTTTTCCAAACAAATACACCAAGCACCGAATGGATGGTTTTGGAAGATCCAAGCTAGCGAACTTTTTTATGAGCTTGTTGCTCTAATCTCGCTTAACCTGTCAACACATCCTCCTCTCATGATCTAATCCTTCCCATCTCTGTTGCAACATTCTTGCAAGTAGCTAGCGCAAACCACACATATACCATGCATGCTTAATTAGCCCCACATTGCTCCATCTGAGCATCGTTCACACATATATATTTATATACGGTAGCGCAATTTCAAAATGGCCAGCCTTTTTAAATAGTTGTCGTTTCGGATATAGATGTAGTTAAATTTTTAAACTTTGACTGTCAATGTTTTTTAAAAATTTTAAATTGGATACATGAAAATCACGAGTGTAGATTTATCTCGAAAAGCGCTTTCATGATATTATAATTTTATTAGATTTTATAAATATATTATAATAAAAATTAGTGACCAAAGCTATGTTTTAGAGACCATATCGATATCTAAAACGATAACTATTTATGACCGGGACGTAGTACTATTATTTGGGTAGCTGTGTTACACCACTGTCACTGTGGGAAAGCAATGGCAATCTGACCTGGACACAGTACGTTTGTGCGTGCCATGCTGGGTATCCACGCATGCAGAGGGAGGGAGTAACAGTACACGTGGTGGACCAGTCGTACAGAAAGTCCTACCTGTCCTCCGTGGATAACTGTTGTAAAGGGCCCGCTATGAACAGAACACAAGGCCCACTAGCATGGGCTGGCTCTGGCTGGTCCCAAGGCGGGCCACCACTAACATGGAAAGCCCAAACTCCAGGCTTCTCAGCCCATAAGTCCAGCCCATTTGGTGCGCGGCCTCTGGCCATTAGCCATACCTGCGTGCGCCTTGGTCGCAAATCGCACTGCCACTGCGCCGCCCCCCGTGCCCGAGCTCGAGAACCTCGCAGCTTACAGCGCAGGGCACCGCCGCATCCACCGCAGCACCAGTGACCGGCGGATCCCGAGGTTGGTATCCTAGCTTGCGCTTGTACGTTGTCGCCGCCTCAGTTTCGCGGTAGTTGGATAACGAAGGTAGCGGTGGCAAAATCTGGAGAGGAACCCTAGGTCTTGCTGAGCTGGCCCCCATGGAGGTTGTAGAGGGGGCGTGGTGCTGTCATGGGGTCTCTAGGCAGTAGCATGTAGTCTGGTAGCAATCAGCGATCTGCAGGATATAGCGAAAGGTTCTTGTTTTGTTTGCTGCTTAGGTTTCTGGGTCCTGTGTCCCAACGCAGGAATGCTCGTGCTGTCTCCTGATTCAGTAGCGTTAAGCTAGTAGGAGTAGCATTAATGATTCTTCTATTGGTTTGTTGAGCTAGGACTTTGGCACTGGTAATTAGCTGAAAAAAAAAGATTAGTGAATTTTATTAGGAGTTTGATGTTTTGCAGCGGTTCCTCTGTAAGATACGGTGTGGGATTTAGCGACGCAGATGGGAAAAAAGCTTGCTCTTATGCATTTGCCTTGTTAGCTTGATGGTATACGTCAATGATTACTTGCCATTGGATCCACCGCCTGGTTTCGTGCTTCTCTCTAGAGTTTTCCATTATTGCTAGGGGGCTGTTAGAAACTTAGGTGTGGTTGGTAGGGATTCAGCTTCAGATTCAGATTTGTGAATGAAGGTGAAGTATAAGGGAACTGTTTGGTAGAGCTCACTCGATTCGATTCTCTGTTAGAAGTGATTCTATTAGAGAAGTGATTATATAGATCAAAGTGATTCTACGAATCCATAGGATAAACTATATGGATTAATGACACTTTGTTGGGAGTGAATCAGAGAGTTTTAGATTTTAGATGACCCTAGTTCATTTCGGAGAATCACTTCACGGGAATCACCACAGGAGCGATTATAGAAAATTGTTGTTAGGATTCGAGCTCACAGATTCACTCCAGATTCGTGAGCAGAGCTCTGCAAAAACAGGCCTAAGAGTGTTTAGATAGATCGTCTTGTTTATATTTTAGACCAAAAATATAAACTTAATTCACTTCATTTTAGCTTACAAGTTTCAGATTTTAGGAGAAGTTGGAACCCTTAGAATAAACATTCACGTGCTCCAACATGCATAGATCTATGTAGGTTAGTCAAAATTTCAGTCTTGCAGATATGAACAGATATAAAACATGCTGATTTCTATAGTTTATATCCATGTACATTTCCATATAGGTGAATCAATTGAATTCTAAATAATATGGTTAGTAAGAACAGCTGAATTAATTGACTTCTAAATAATATGGTTTCTTTTGCTCATAGCACTGTGGTTATTTCAGTTCTTGGCCCCCTCAAACTGTGAAATGCTTGCCAAAGGAAGGAAAGTTGCTGGAAGGGGTGAAGACATGTCTGCACATTATGCATTTGGGCCACAGGAGGATGATGTGATTATTAAATACCGGCTTCTGACTAGGACAACCACCACCAGGGGTGAACCGCCGCTAAAGAAACTTCAGAAGAAGTTCATGTCCTTTGCTACTGAGGTCGAGAAGGATGCAGACAACATAAATGACTGTGAGAGGCTGTTGAAGGCCTTTCTACAGGAAATCAACACTTTCGAACTGCCTCTTCTTAAAAGCAAGGCTGTGGTTGATGCAAACCTTAGGGAGAAGGAGAGCTTCAATGAGCTGCAGGTTGAGATCCAGCGACAAATCTTGCAAGCTCAGACTGATATCGAGAATCTTAAGAAGCAACTTGAACAGAGCAAGATTGAGAGGCAGCACAAAGAGGAGTGCGAAGCAACCAGAAAACTGATTTCTTTGCAGCCTCCACGGTCAGAAACAGAAAAACTCATCGCGGATCTTGAGAAGGAGATTGCTAATTTGGAGGCTGAGAATGCAGCATGTATAAGAACTTTGGAACTTAGGAAGAAGCAGTTTGCTCTTCTTCTGCACGTGGTGGGTTTATGCTTGATGTTCCTTTTTCCCCAGAATCATGTTTCTCCCCATCTATGTAAGAGTGGAACTTAGGATGCTCAATTGAAATAGTTGCTCCGTGTGATAGGTTCAAAGTAATACGTCTCCAGCCTCTGTCTTAAACAATACAAAGCAACTTTTAGGGAGAAACAGCCAGATTAACAATGCATAACACACTTCTGAATTTTATATCAGTGCTCACCAAATTTTGTGTGTTGGAGACTCGACCATCTCCTCTCATCAAATTATACTATTGGTATCACCATTTATTTGTAGCATGAAATTGAAAAGGCTTAAGTAGTTTTCTTTTCTTTTAATCAAATCAAGCGCTTTGCTCTCTTGCTTTAAGCCTCTCAATATATTTATATGTCTGAATTAAGTATAGTCTTGTATAGGTACAATGGTAGGGCAATGTCTGTTCTAATGTTGTACCTGTTACAGGTCGAGGAATTGCAAATCTCAATCGAAGATGAGCAAAGGAGCATAGCAGATGAGCTGAGAGCTGCCACGGAAGAACAGAAGATGAGCATAGAGGAAGGCAGCGGCGGTGCTTCAGATGCCATGGCTGTAGACTGATTAATTATCCTAGCACAAGCAAGTTACATACCATGCATTCACAAACGCTGCTACACTGTTTTCGGGCCATATAACACTGTATCTGCTTGGTAGGAGATGCCTTTTGTCACGAGTTTGTTTCTCCTGTAGTTTCAACTATGAGCTGATTTGACTGTAAAAGCGTGTCCTTGCTTGTACGAAGAGAAAGAAAGAATACATTGTGATGTAATATATGCTCCTCCTGATTGCAATATGTAGCATTATTATTTTACTAGACAGCGTAGTCAGCAATGTGCTGCTGTGCCGTGCTGGTTGAAGTAAAACAGGCAGCCATGGAGAATCGAATATCATACTCTGTTGTCGTAGCTGAGATGTTGGCATCCATGGTAGGGCATCAACTGTAAGCACTTGTACTGCTTGCTCTTTTGGAGGGAAGAGCATATTCTGGTCCCATTTGGGAAATGGGAACATTGTAGCAATCCTACGGGAGTTGCTACACTAATTTCTGTGAAATTCACAAGTTCCAAATAGGCCGCGAGTGCTAAGCACATACGCTTAGGTAAGCTCGTGACTCCTTTTGCCAATCTCATGGACGAGTAACACTGGCATATGCTTGATGCTTCAGACTCGCCCTATTTTTGCACATCAGAGTGATCATCGCCGACTAATTAGCTTGGCCGACGAGGTGTATCCATAGTTCCATACTCGTTCTGGATCTACTGAAGAATCAGTTATGAACTTGAGTGTATCTTTCAGACCAAATTTATTCTCTCCCTTCGCTTTTAGAGCCTGTTTGGCAGAGTTTCAGATCCTGATTCTCTATGAAATCGATTCTCTGGTGGATGTGATTTCTATCTGAGAAATAGTTATAAACTTGATGAGGAAGTTCATAACTAGAACTCTGGAAGGTTGTGAATTAGGTGGGGAATAGGTTTTTTTTGCTCCCAGGTTGCAAGTCAAAAAACATGAATCATTTCTTCGGATTTCTATATAACGCTAGTTGATTTTTTCTTATTTGGTAGAACTCCTCAGCTTTTTATAGAGAAACTGAAGTTGGAAGCTCGGCAGTCGGCACTTTATATAAAGCGACGGCCCAACGTAAAAAGGTCGAGAGGCCTTATTGCATTAACAAACTAACGGATCAGGCCGGCCCATTACCAGGCGGTCCAAATATGATTCAGCATCTAATGTATCTCTTTGACTTTCGGTTTACATTTTGTACACCAATCCGACACACGAACTCACATAATTTGTGCATTGAGAAACCGTAGCGGGGAGAGAGAGAGAGGAGTGGAGTACAATTCTAAGCCAAATGTCTATTCCTGATTAGGATTCACGTACATGAGTTGAGAATTTAAACTAAAACTAGTAAAATGTTAGTGTATTGCAACGGAATCCCTAAAGAAGGTGATATATATCATAAAACACGAATCAAATCATACAATACACATTAAAAGAGAGGCAGCACGGGAACATGTGAAGAAAGCTCTGGATAAGCAGGTGGATTAATAATAAGCTCGCGATAGGCCATAGGAAATGACTATTAGCTAAAATAGAAACCATAGATATATAGATTAGGCTAGAAAAGTTTAAGTTTTTGATTTAACCATTAGCGAAAAGAATCCTAATTCACCTCCTTCTTAGGCATCTGATCCACTTCAGAGATATAAACAAGAGAAGCAACCATAAAGAGCACTTTTTAGTTCTGACTGAAGTTTGTATTTATCAATAGGCTAGATATGCTACTGAACAGAACCACAATAGAAGTCACAAAATAGGCAAAGGGTATGCCGCCACTTTAGCTTAAGGGAATGAAATAAGGATATATTTGGTGTTCGCCCCATGTTTACAGACTTCAAAATATTAATATTCAACTGGCATTAGTCTTGCATCGTGTCTAAGTATTCCGTGAGAAGCCAATGGCATCTAGTCAGGGATTACAAAACCGTTTTTCAAAATTCACGTCGAAATTCGCGATGCGGTTTTCGCAAAACCGCGTAGAAACCGCTTCGAAAACCGTCAAAAACCGAAGGTTTAAAAATAAAAAATTGAATTTTTTGAAAAAATCGAAAACCGTTAGGTTTTCAACGAAACCACGGTTTTCACGAAAACCGCTTCGGTGTGCCATTTGAATGTTCCGGTTTTAAGCGGTTTTGACGAAAACCGCTTCGCATAAATTTTTTCAAAATTTTAAATTTTAAATTTTCTTTTTAATTAGAACGGTTTACCGAACGGTTTTGAGTTTTCGTAAGGTCGAAAACCGCGGTTTTCGAGCGGTTTTCGTCGGTTTTTTGAACCCTGCATCTAGTTTCATGAAAATTACTATGAATCAGCATTAAGCAAAAAGACCCCAAAAATAACAGATGAACTCTTAGCAGTGGACTTCTCGGTATGCTAAATTTATCAATAAATGAAGAGATCGAAATCTAGTAAAAACAATTAGAATAATCTATCTACTTTCTCTATTTGCCCTTTCCACTTTTCAGGAGAAAATGTTTGAGAAGCTTCGGGATGAGTCAGAGAATTGGAATAATTGCTGTCTTTTCACCATCCACAGAAAGGAGGCTCTCACAGTACCCTTTCTCTCGATGACCTCCAATACCAGCAGAAGCTTACTATAGCTGCCGCCAAAAGCAAATGGGAAAATTGATCATTTGTCCTACTTATTTAACTGGTATATGGTTTTAAACTTTGTATATCAGTGAGATATCGCAGGATAAATAATCAATAGCACAAGTAGATATGAGCAAATCATCAATTATTCCAAATCAAATGGGTTCATTGGTTTGATAAAACAAAATATCTACAAAAAAAAAAAAATGCAAACTGCACCTCTCCTCCTAGAGCCATTGGCAGCACATCATGGACTAAACACTCTAATTCTTCTTTTGAAGGATAATACCCTTCTTGATTCGCACCACCATTCATGCCTGAATCAGCATTGGCACTATCAACAACGGGTATTTCTTGGCTAGGATCAACTTTGTCTATACCATAGAACTCATCGTCAGAATCCTTTGATGGCTTGTGCTCCTTAGTTTTTACAGGACGAACTCCATTCGCCGTGTCTTTCTCTTCAGCACACAATTATTGCTTCTTGACGCGCAAGCTCATCATCTGCCCTAATGTGGCCAAGGATGGCCTAATTTCAGATCATATTCGGATCTTATATGGTCCCGGCTGTTTCCTGTCTTCTCATCTAACGATTTGGATCTGTCATCCTCAACATTCTTGTTAATAGTTGCTTCGTCCTCAATGGACGGTGCAACCTTATTATTCACATACTTAGTAAGTTAAGAATTTAAACTAAAATTTCATCCACGTAGATAAATAAAACATTTAAACTAAAATCTCCACCGGAATTATGGTCCAACGAAATAACGCTAACGCGGATTGGCCTAACTCGACGACGTCTTAGTGTCTTACCGCCTCTATAAACTCGTAATAATAATAAGTCGAGAAAACCAGGGGAAAAAAACACTCGTAACGACCCACCGCACCACACATCGGCGTCTAGGGTTTCCGCCTCCCGAAGCTTCGGGTTCGCCGCCGACCACAGCCGCCATGGGCTCCGGCGACGACGAGCGCGGCACCGTCACCGCCGCCTCCAAGCACCACCACCGCGAGAAGGACAAGGACCGCGAGCGCTCCTCCTCCCGCCACCACCGCGAGCGCTCCTCCTCTCACCACCACCGCGACGAGAGGGACGGCGACCGGGAGCGGGACCGAGATCGCGATCGCGATCGTCACCACAGGGAGAAGGAGCGGGATCGCGAGGAGAGGAAGGTCCGGGAGCGGGAGGAGAGGGAGAGGGAGAAGGAGAAGGAGAAGGAGAAGGAGAAGGAGAGGGACCGGGCGCGGCGGCGCGACGAGAGGGACCGCGAGGAGCGGGCCAAGGAGAGGGAGAGGTCGAGGAGGCGGGAGGCGGTCGACGAGGAGGAGGACGAGAACCGCGACCGCAAGCGCCGTCGCCGGTCCTCGCACCACCACCGCGACACGGAGCCGGAGGCGGCGGCGGCCGGGGAAGAGGAGAATGAGGAGGCTGCTGAGAGGCGGCGGCAGAAGAAGAAGGAGGACATGGAGGCCGAGCAGCAGCGGCTAGACGACGAGATGGAGCGCCGCCGTCGACGAGTCAAGGAGTGGCAGGAGAAGCGCCGTGAGCAGCAGGTGCAGGAACATGGCGCCAGCGGTGCTGCTGCTACCGCTGAGGCTGACGATGGAGGCAAGGCCGGGAAGAAGTGGACCTTGGATGGCGAGGAGTCTGATGAGGAGGGGGATAAAGAGGATGCCAACAAGTCCGAGGAGAATGGTGGTGCCGGTGCCATGGACGTTGACTTGCCGAACAGGGGTAATGATGCAAATGATGTTCCTGCTACGGAGGAGGATGAGATTGACCCGCTTGATGCATTCATGAGCTTCATGGTGTTGCCAGAGGTTGCAAAGCTGGAAAGTGCCGTGACAGCGATGGAGAGCATGCCTGGTGCCAATGCGGATGACAAGGGTGATAAGAGTGCAAAGGATGTCGTGAGTAATGGGGATAAGAAAGGGCCTAGGAAGGCGATGGGGAGAATTATGCAGGGGGATGATTCGGACTCGGATTATGACGATGCTGAGAATGATGAGGCTGGATTGGAGGATGAGAATGACGAGGAGTTCATGAAACGTGTCAAGAAGACAAAGGCAGAGAAGTTGGCTATTGTTGACCATTCCAAGATTGATTACCAACCGTTCCGGAAGAATTTCTACATTGAGGTGAAGGATATTACAAAGATGGCAGCTGAGGAAGTGGCAGCCTACCGGAAGCAGTTGGAGCTCAAGGTGCACGGGAAAGATGTGCCCAAGCCAATAAAGACGTGGGTACAGAGTGGGCTGACGAGCAAGCTACTTGACACCATCAAGAAGCTTGGTTTCGAGAAACCGATGCCTATACAGGCACAGGCTTTGCCGATCATAATGAGTGGACGTGATTGTATAGGAATTGCGAAGACTGGATCTGGCAAGACTCTAGCGTTTGTCTTGCCCATGCTTAGGCATGTCAAAGACCAGCCGCCTGTTGTGCCTGGAGATGGCCCTATTGGGCTCATAATGGCCCCTACCAGAGAGCTCGTGGTGCAGATCCATTCAGACATCAAGAAGTTCTCGAAGGTGCTTGGCATCAACTGTGTTGCTATTTACGGAGGTTCTGGGGTTGCCCAGCAGATCAGTGAACTTAAAAGGGGTGCTGACATTGTCGTTTGTACACCAGGCAGGATGATTGATATCCTTTGCACTAGCAGTGGGAAGATCACTAATCTTCGGAGAGTAACGTTCTTGGTAATGGATGAAGCTGATAGGATGTTTGATATGGGTTTTGAGCCTCAGATTACTCGTATAGTTCAGAACACCCGGCCGAATAGGCAGACTGTTCTTTTCTCTGCCACTTTTCCGCGGCAGGTGGAGGTACTGGCACGTAAGGTGCTGACAAAGCCCATTGAGATTCAGGTGGGTGGGAGGAGTGTCGTGAACAAAGATATCACACAACTGGTTGAGGTGCGGCCAGAAAGCGAGAGGTTCTTGAGGCTGTTGGAGTTGCTTGGAGAGTGGTTTGTAAAGGGAAAAATTCTTGTTTTTGTCCACTCGCAAGATAAATGTGATTTTTTACTGAAAGACTTGTTTCAGCACGGATACCCATGTCTGTCTTTACATGGTGGAAAAGATCAGACTGACCGTGAATCAACTCTTGCTGATTTCAAGAGCAATGTCTTCAACCTGCTGATTGCTACCAGTGTTGCTGCTAGGGGTTTAGATGTGAAAGAACTTGAGCTGGTTGTCAATTATGATGTACCAAACCATTATGAGGACTATGTTCATCGTGTTGGGCGAACTGGTCGTGCTGGTAGGAAGGGCTGTGCTGTGACTTTTATTTGTGAGGAAGAGGAGCGGTATGCACCGGACCTTGTTAAGGCTTTGGAGCTCTCTGAACAGGCTGTCCCAGAAGACCTGAAAGGCCTAGCTGATCGGTTTATGGCAAAGGTGAAGCAGGGGACAGAGCAGGCCCATGGAACAGGCTATGGTGGAAGCGGTTTCAAGTTCAATGAAGAAGAGGATGAAGCACGAAAATCTGCAAAGAAGGCTCAGGCAAGGGAATATGGATATGAGGAGGACAAGTCGGACTCTGATTCTGATGAGGAAGGGGGGGTACGTAAGGCGGGAGGTGACCTTGCAGCACAAGCTATCGCTGCTGCTCAAGCAGCTGCTGCTTTGGCTGCAGCCAAGGCCACCAGTAATGGCAACCAGCAAGCACCAGGCACTACAGCAGGCCCCTTACTTCCGATACCCGTTGCACCTAACCAGCAAAATAATGACGCCACAGTACGCGCACTTCAGGCTGCAATGAACATACAGCAAAATCTAGCAAGGATACAGGCCCATGCAGTTCCAGAACACTATGAAGCTGAACTTGAGATTAATGATTTCCCACAAAACGCTCGCTGGAAGATCACTCACAAAGAGACATTACTTCCTATTCAGGAATGGACTGGAGCTGCTATCACTACAAGGGGAACATATATTCCTCAAGGAAAAATTGTTGGTGCGAATGAGCGCAAGCTGTACCTGTTTATTGAGGGCCCCACCGAGTTGTCTGTCAAGAAGGCGAAAGCAGAATTGAAACGTGTCCTCGAGGATTGTACCAACCAGGCACTGAATCTTCCTGGCTCTGCTCAGACCGGAAAGTACTCCGTCATTTGAGGCGCCGAACAGATAACAAAATGGCTGAGTATCGAGATGCTGGGATTTCCTTGAGAAGGTATGAAAAGAAATAATACCATAGTCCATAGATTGAATATTTAGCTGCTTGTGTATGGGTATGCCTGTCAATTCATTTTGTTATCTCTGAGTACTTCATAGTATCCAACTGATATACTTCTGATTTCTTGTCTTATATTTTGACTACCTTATTACTCAGTTCTATGTTATTTTTTTCTTGTATTTTATTTACTGACTGTTCTCTGGGTGTATTTCCACGTTGCAGCTTACAATGGTTTGCGGACCACAGTGGATTGGTACTTCCATATACTCAGATTGTCCCCAGACATGCAACTTATTTTTAATCTAAGCCATTATATTAGGCAGCTAATGGTTAGTGTCACATGGTTATTGTGGAAATTGTCTAACCTGGAACATTTTGACAATTTCTATAATTCTATTAACAAATTTTGGTTGCCTTTGGACAGAAGTCTTAGAACACTGGCGGTAGCTGAGCCTGTTAGTACAGGATGTGTTCCATACAATTTTTTAACACATTTTCTGTTGTGAACACTACATGTTTGGGTCATGGCATCCCTTGATATAAGGTGCTCTGTTCGTCCAGAGCAGTATTGGGGAATAGCTTAATGCAAGAGAAGGCGCTGACGGTACTGGTTGGGTTATGATACTTTGAAACTGAATGACTGCTCTTATTATTTGTTTGCTTCCGAATGACCAAATGAAATGAATGTTTGACCAACACTTGATTAATCCGGGGTCTATATTATTGATTTCCCCTTTGGAAGCTATAACAAGAAACGAGAATATACCTTTTGTTTCGATTATATTTACCCTTCATTTTAACCGTTACTTGCACGCTTTGAAGATTCAAGTCGTTTCATTTGTTAAAAAAGGGTGCCATGATGTTCTTGTTCTGGCCTTCAGATGTACTATATTATTGCAAACCGATGATCATATGTTTGTGAGGTGGTGCAGCTACTGGTGAACAAGGAGAGTGGACCTCTGCGTATCATCTTTCCTTTTCATAGCATCGTTCATTTGTTCCATCTTTTTTGGGAGACAGGGAGAGTTGCACCTTTTTTTAATTGTTTTTATTATCAGCGTGTAATGTGCTGCTGCTCTCGAGTAACAACAGTTCTGTTAAGATGATATGCCGGATGATTTATCGTGGTTTGCCATCGCTCAGCACGTGTTTGTTCTGTTGCTCCGTTTTATTTCTGTACTGCACTCTGTTGCTACTACTCATACTAAACAACCGTGAATCTTGCATAACAGTGCTTATTAATTTCATTGTGCAGAAGAGGATAGCACGAAAGGTAAAATCAGACTGGTGTGCAGGTAATACGGTAAGGACATCCATCCCCGGCTGTTACTTGTTACAAGTCAATACTTCAAGTCTCGACTTATGCAGTGCCTGACGGTGGCTTAAAACAGTTTCTGCAGCAGAGAGGCGGCCATCGCACGCCAATACGCCATGGCAGCATCGGAAGCGGCAGCTCTCAGCTCGTCGTTGCCATGCTCGTTCGTCCTCTGCTGCTGGGCTTGAGGATTATGATGATACTACCGGTGCCCTATTACAACACGGTATAGCACCTTTTTAATGGGATAAAACCACGCACCCGCGTAGATGTCTATGGCAAGTTGGCAACAAATATGCATATGCGCTTACCTCGCCGCTCATCTTCTCCGTCTCCGGACATCCACCGTCAGCACCTGCCTTGGCATCCATCGTCTGCCTCCCTCGCTGATGCCCCTGACCCAATTGCTGCAACCTTACCAACCACAGTTGTCCTACAACTCTGACCAGGGAGGCAATAGGTGGTGATGGTGGAGACGACCCGACCTCTCGTTGTCACCCACGAAATCTAACTCAACTTGAAAGTCTACAGGGGTGTGTGTGCCCTCCATGGCTAACCGGTGACATTGACAATCGCGATTGAGGCGACTGCATTTCGGCCACGCTAGTTTTTGATGGGCGGCTGTGCAACAAGATTTTCTGGAATCCTTATAATACTATTTTTCTAAAACTAGGGGGTTTTTTTTTGGCAAATGTAAAACTTTATAACAACGAACACAGACACGTAAGAAGCTTTGTTGATGTTACCAGAGAATCACGAGTAGAAGGTGCCATCCGATCACTTGGGACACGGCAAAGCACCTTCTTGCTGGGCTGCTAGTATAAGCGCGGGTCAAAATTGGAAAAAGATTAAAACAAAGAAAATTAGGGTTTGTGGTTTTGCTCTATTGACCGCAAAAAGATCCGTGTTTGCCACGTGTCAAAATCAGGATAAAACTGTAGTGTTCTTATGTCGAAGCTTTAGCTCAATATAAGCATATTAATGATACATCAATCGATCTATTGTCAACTAAATTCTAAATTCATATATATTAAATCAGAAAGACAAAATATCAATAAGTCAATATAATATAGACTTAAGGTAATAGAATACAAAAATCAGATATTAGTTATCACAACAAAAGGCATTCAGGTATTAAGCATTGTATTAAGGCTTGGGACAATTTTTTTTATACCTGGCCTCGGTTCCTATATGGGCTCTAGTGTTGCGCGTTCGGTCGCCAACTGGACGGAGGGATCCTCGGTTCCTCTTTGGGCTCTGGAGATATGTGTTCGGCCGTTGGCTAGATGGCGCTCGAGCGGCCGATTTCTCTCCTCTAGTGATGCGCGTTCCGCCCGGCACTCCGATTGGCGATGCACATTCTGCCCGGCGCTCTAACTCTTCTTGGGCTTCTGCCGCCTATTGGCTACCATCTGCCCTGACCTTGGTGCACGGCTAGCGTCCTCGGCTCCGGGTCTTGGGCGCCCGTTGGTGCTAGCGTGCCACGGCAAGTTCTTGCGAATCGGCCACCCACTGCGTGGTCACGCCCGCCTGTGCGTCTGCTGCCTGCAATCACTTGTGTTCAGTCTGTTGCCTGCGAGACGACACCGACACTGCTCATCTCTTGGACTTCTAGTGCTACGCTACAGTAAAGGATGCCGACTACTGTATCAGTTGAAAGCCTATGAGAGTAAGGGAGCTTATGACTAATTTTGATGGTCCACTTATGCGGTAATATTGTTTTCTACTTACATCTTACTCCTAGTTGTCAGTTTAAATCTGCCGATTTGTCGCCATAGCGCCATGTCTCTATTTCTTTATAGCGTTAGGGATACGGGGGGAGATTCGGTCGGGAGGTGGGGCTGGTGCCCCAACCAGCCCCGGTGGTGGATCCGTCCCTGATCAGCAGTTTATTCAACATGCTATGTATAATTAATATTTATGTGGAAAGAAGAAAAAAAAGAGATGAAAGCTATTTCTTATATGAGAAATAGTTTGGACATATAAACCAAAAGAAGGTATAATAAAGAAAATGCATTAAGAAGAGGAGGGATTTGATTTTTTTTATATATGTGCTAAGATATAAAAGGTTAAAGGGGTATTATCTAGTACTATTAATAGTTAATGATATGGATATTATTAGATACGACTACAGTACAGAATCCATGTAGATACCCCTCACTACCGCCGCATCTCTCGCGCGCGCACCATCACCACCGGCGGCTTCCGCGGTCTACACCGGAGCTCGCCATTCCCCGTCGCCAACCAAGCTCTCCCGCTCCTCCTCCACCGGCGCCCCACTCTTCCTCCTCCTCCTCCTCCTTTGGTAAGCCTAATTCCACTTTGCCCAATCTCCCTGCTTTCCATGCATGTTTCATTCGATTGCTTCCAAAATAGTTACCGCTAGACTTGGCAAATGGTTTTCATTTGGATCATGGCTTCTACTGAATCTTGCTACATTGCTCTTGGTCCCCATCCACATCATCCCGGAAGCCGCAGGCCCCGACACCTGGGCCAATGCGGCGGCGCCGCTCGGCAGGGACGCCGGGATTTGGGCCACAGAGGACGACTACAGCCAGTGGAACGCCGACCCGGGGTTGAGCGTGGGTGGCTACGGCGGTGACAGGAGCTCCTCGCAGCCGCAGTCGAGGGCCGGGAGCGAGCAGCCGCCGCCGGGCAAGAAGTCCCGGGGCGGCGGGGGGAGCACGAGCAAGTCGCGGGCGATCGGGAAGATGTTCTTCAAGACCAAGCTCTGCTGCAAGTTCCGGGCAGGAACATGCCCGTATGTCACGAACTACAACTTTGCTCATGGCATGGAGGAGCTGCGCAAGCCGCCGCCCAATTGGCAGGAGATCGTGGCGGCGCACGAGGAGGCGACGGAGCAGAGGGAGTAGCACCAGATCCCCATCATGACCTCGTCCAGCGTGGTGCCCGGGGAAAACGGGTCCGGCAGGGTGTACAAGGGGCGGCACTGCAAGAAGTTCTACACCGAGGAGGGATGCCCCTACGGCGACACGTGCACCTTCTTGCACGACGAGCAGTCCAAGGCGCGGGAGAGCGTGGCAATCAGCCTTTCGCCGTCGGTTGGCGGGGGCAGCTACAACTCTCCCGCTGCCGCGAATGGGCCAACGCAGAAGCCGTCGAATTGGAAGACGAGGATATGTAACAAGTGGGAGATGACTGGCTACTGCCCCTTTGGTAGCAAGTGCTACTTTGCTCACGGAGCTGCTGGTGAGTCACTTTTCATGTTCATCTTTAATTACTGAATTGTTATACCGTTAGTGCATTTTGCAGCTCATTTAGCCAATTGTGATTCGCCCCACAGTTGAATATATTTAGTCCCTATATCTGCAAGTAGTTTGTGGATGATGCGTTGTTTGGTTTTTATATAAAACATTGAGCCCATAATGTATCATGAACCTAGTCATCTTCACTTGATCCGTGGCCCTGTTATGGAGATTAGATTTACCTGTTCTGGGCCTTGTGAGTTCTAGATTCTGACACTTGTTCGTGTCATAGACTTGGGATAATTGATGCTCTACATCATAGGCCTAATTTCAAATCTTGCTTCGTAAATTAATTTAGCCCTCCTTTAGGATGGGAAGCATGTGCCTTCCAACACAGCTACTGAACTGCTAGAACAAATTCTGTGCCTATATGAATTGTCTATGGTTTATGAAGTACACCATGATGGTAGGTCTAGTGTCTGCTCCAGTCCATATCAACTCTTAGTTTTTCCCCCAGTGTGTGATATGTCTCAAGTATGGGATCGCGTCTATTTCAGGAAGAAAAATCAACGCTGATCCAGCGGAGAAAGCGTGAGGACTTAGGATTCTATAGATAGTATTCTAATCATGAAAGGATTGTATTAGGAATTATCAAATAGAGTTAGAATTGGACTCTGTAAAAGACTACTATATAATTGTGCCAAAAGTATTAAGATAGCAGCTTGAGTTTGCAGAAACAATTTAGGCGGTGGCTCCGACTAACAGCCAATTTATCGAGTCTCCATTGCTTCCCCCACGACATCATCCGGCGATTGTTCTGATCGTCGGCCGGTGATGCGTTCGTTCGCGCAAGGGCATCCGGCTTCGGTCCAGCTCTGTTTGGGACTGGAGTTCGCTTCGCGAAGGACAAGGAAGGAGGGGCGTATCAAGTTGGTATCAGATTCAACCGATTCTGTTCGGATGTCCACTTCGGCTTCCGTTGAAGACCGTGTTAGAGGCTTTGTGATTGTTCAGAACTTAGCTTCATTCCGCCTTTCTGTTGCTTCAACTTATATGAATATACATTGATTTGGTCCGGAGTCTGGATAGCAGAAAAATATGTTTTCCTCCAAATGAAGCTTCTGAGTTGCTGGTGAAATGCAACATAACATTTGCAGCCATCTCATATGTTCTGCCCTTAGTCCATGTCCAGTTTTGATATTTTTCAAGCTTTGTGATGGTTAGCAGTCTCGCTCTGCACAATATTTGGGATCCAGTCCACTGGTAAATAGGAAAAATGGTCCAACTGGGTTGATCTGTACAGTTGCCGTCAATCTCATCAGTCCCTTTATAACTGTACCGTTGCTGTCATATATGAATAATTCCATGATAATGATGTGGCTTAGGAAGGCTTTCTAGAATCTAGAGTTGTGAACAGAATATGTTCACTGGTGCTAACAGCTCATTGATATACATATTTTAAGTGACAACAAATTGTTTTATGTAATTTCTTGCTTGTACTCGTAGGATTGGGGAACCAGGATGATACTAGAACTGGAAAGCAAATTCTGCGTGTCTAGTTACTTTTTTTGCGTTTCAGAAACCAGCTTCTATTAAAATTCAATCATCGAAGCCACTGATTAGCTTGGGCACTTTAGAAAATGACCACTTTTTATGTATCTTTTACAGTTTATGTGTTGAATAGGGATCTGGGTTCACAAAAAAAAAATTAAAAAAAATCTTAGGTTTAGTTGAAATGAGGTACTGGATGCTACTTTTTGTCCATATCTGCTTCTTCCTAGCTACCCTGAGTTCTAGAGGGTTTATGTTTGTGCTGCCTCAGGATTTGCTGTGGACAATTGATATCTCCATTGCAGGTTTTATCTTGCATAATATTTGCAAATTTATTTCTACGTCCAAGATAAGCATTCGTTAGAAAATGAATTTACTACTCGGTTTGCCATTTTGCAGTCACATGCATACCTATTGCGTTATTCATGTGCAATGATTCTATTTTTCTTAAAAGTATGCAAATTTAGATAATCTGTGCTGACATGTAGGCATGTAACACGTCTATTTCCTACAAGTTTTTATCACTGCTGGAACCATTGGGTATACTACTTTGTACTTCAGTCCTGTTCAATGAGATGGAATTTAATGTTTGATTGAAATAGTTCTGAATGCAATTGCAGAACTCCACAAGTATGGTGGGGGACTTGTCGACATGGACAGCAGGGACGCTGCATCCACTCCTGACTCGAAGCAGGCCGCAGCATCTGTGAAAGCGTCAGCAGAGACTGCTTCTGCATCCAACGTGTACCATCTTGGTGTCCAATCGCAGCGATCCACCATCGTCAGCCAGAGGTCTGGGCAAGTACAGAGGCCCATTCAGAAATGGTAGGGCCCTGACAGGATCACCAGGATCTATGGTGATTGGATAGATGAAAATGAGTTGGAAGGGAGGCACTCGCTTGATCTTTCGTCGCCTCTGCGTGTGCATGGGTCGGTTCCCTTCGCCAGTTTAGAAGTTCTAGTTGGCATTGCAAAACCTGGTCTCAACAGTGTGCTGTGAGACTTAATTTTATGTTGCTGCAAGCAGGGCTGCAGGGTTCCAAATTTCATTTTTGTTTATATCTCGCTTCCCACCGAAATCCATAATTTCAGCGAAATCTCTTTATTTTGGATATTTCGGACAAAATCCGGACGAAATTCAAAAATTCCAAATTTCAACTGAACAAAAAATGGTTCAAATGATGTTTACAAATTTTAAAATTTTTATGGGGGTTCCTGACACATCAGTGATGTTTCCATAAAAATTTCAGATGATTACCATGTCTGAGGAATTTTTAAAAATTTAAACATTGCTACTATCATGATAAAATGCTGACTGGCAAGTTTGAACTGAATAAAAAATGGTTCAAACTACGTTCAAAATTTTTTGCGCATGCTTATGATGCATCACTAGTGTTTTCATATGATGATCAAGCTTCATGAATTTTTAAAAATTCAAAGAGTGCTATTGCCCTGTTAAAATGCTTACCGTTAAACTTGAACAAAATAAAAAATAGTCCAAAACACATTAGAAAATTTTGAACATTTTTGTGGATGGTCTTGATGTAATATTAATATTTTTATAAAATTTTTAGATGATGATCATGCTTAACGAATTTTTAAAAATTCTGATAGTGCTACGTCTTAATAAAAGCTTGATGATCAATACATAGATTTGTTTTAGCAATAAAAAAAGTTTAAAATTTTTGAAAATTTTACAAAGGGTGATAAGGAAATGTTTAAGATCTCATAAAAATTTTGAATTATGATCACACTCCAGTGAATTTATGTTTTTTTTTTCTCTTTTTGATTTTTGAAATATAATATAACAAATGAAGTTCAATGATTGCATAGATTTGATTGACCAAACAAAAAAGTTTAAATTTTTTAAAATTTTATAGAATGGTACTAAGGCAATTTTTAATTTTTCATAAAAAATTTAGATCATGATCACACTTGAGAAAATTTAATCTAACAAGATTATTGTCCCAATTATATTCATTCTGCTTTTTGATTTTTAAAGATTAAAAATGAAGTTAAATTATTTTGAATTTTTTTTATGATTCTACAGTACTAAACATAGTATCATAAAATTTTTAGATCATTATCAAGCTTGTAGAATTTTATAAAAATCTGATAGTATTTCTGCCGAAATTTTAAAGTGTCTCAAAAATTCAGTTTTTCAACAAATTTTCATGGAAGATGACTTTATTAATGGTTATTGGACTAAATCCGGCCATAAAACATCAAAATCTGGTTTCAAATCCTGAAATTTCGGCCGGTTTGGGCGAAATTTTTTAAAAAAGAAATTACTGTAGCAATTTATTTTTTCCATTTAAAAAAAATTCGGCCGGTAATTTGAATTTTGTGGTGATCCGAAATCCAAAATTTCGGCAAAATTTTGCCGGTTTTCGGCGAAATTTTGAACCTTTGTTGCAAGTCCTGCTGTCTCTGTTGCATGAATGCTGGCAGTAACCTCAGCGTTGCAAGACCTATATTGCCATATTGGTAAGGAGTTCTGGACATCTATAGTCTGAAAACTGCATGTTTCCTTGTCACTTGTTCTGTTATTTTGTTGTATTGGCAGTTTCTTTTTACTACGTTTTCTCTTTAGCTTATAGGCAGTTCCTTTGCTGTGCATTAGTTAGAACATTCGGCTACCTGTTAGTCTCAGCAGGGTTTCACTTTTCGTCGAAAATCACTCAATTTTGCTCATATTGTGCAGGTCCAGGAAAGCTTTTCGTTTGGTCTACCACTCAAGGTCAAATTCAAATTCAAAAAATTTAGGAAATTTGAAAAAAAAATATCCAAAAGTTCTCTAAAATTAGTATAATAGCTTTATGACTTTTGGTGTGAATATTTTTTGGAAAAAGCAAAGTTTGAAATTTTACAACATTTTTTGTAATTTTCCCTTTTTTTACATTTTTTTTCAATTTTTCAAAATGTCGCCGATTTTCGAGAAAACCGTTTAAACTTTGCAGCTTTTCAAGCGGTTTTGACTTTTTTGTTCAAATTTCGCTTGGCTGTTTGATCATATTTCAAATTAGTTTGACTTTCGAAACTATTCGGTATTTTGTGAATTTTGTTTGGTTTTTCGCGAATTTTAGTGCCGCCGGCTTGTCGAAAATCGATATCGAAACGGTATTGTTAACCCTGAGGCCCAGCCACGTCTAAAACGTATAGTTCTACACGCAATTATTTGAGCCTACACCTTTAGGTTGTGAGTGACATCCATATATTCATAAAAGTCAAAATTATAAATTTTGGTATAGGTTTTTTTATATAATGTATAAAGATATGGTACAGTATTATTAAGTGATTACTAGCTCAGCGTATATCATTATCGAAATGTTTGGTCGGAGGAATCTTGCGATGCATTTCTTTTTCAGATTGGGATCTTTCCAGTTGCCTATATAGTACTTCCTCCGTTCCAAAATATAGGGCATATTAGAATTTAGAAAAGTCAAATTACATAAATTTTGACCAAGAATTAGTCAAATTATGTGTATGTTTAATTTACAAAAGATATATCAATTGATTCATATTTCACTTATCTTTCAATTATTGTTGGTTTCATAACAATTCATAATATATTATAACAGAAATTAATGGTCAAAGTTTACTTCAAAAGACTTTTTTAAATTCTAATACGCCCTATATTTTGGAACGGAGGGAGTACTACTTGACAAGAACACTTAACAAACTAGTAGTAACAAAGAGCGCAGATATATACTATATGTACTAGATTGTTTCGAATCATTTTTTTTAACAAACCATCGTGCAATGGGTGACATTGCACTAAAGAAATGGTGAAAAGAACAACCTTGTCTTGGATACATCATTGGAGAGAACAACGTTCCAAACTAAAGTGTTACATATTTAATAATCCATGTTCACTGTTTCTTAATGTAATGGAATAATACTGTATGCATATATGATAATAAAATTGCCAGTTCAATCATTTGCTTTTAGAAAACAAATGTCATCACAGGGAAATACTGATTCTTCAGTAAATTACAAGGCGTAAGCAGTTAAAAGAAGAAGAAGATCGGAGTTTTACATCGTTAAAAAAAATGGCTTCCTACAAGTACACCGGTGATGCATGAAAACCTGAAGTTTGGACTTGCCCTGAAAGCAAATCCATCGGTTCCTTTTTTTTCTACGTTGGAGAGCGACTCGTCATCGATACACCAGAGCGCGCTTGTGATGAACAGAAAAATTGATACTGAATTCGTAGGCGCCACGTTGGCATTGATCGTGAAAATATAGTATGAGCGATGGCGTCGTCTGAATTGACTCTTGCATACACTAATCTGTTCCAAGTCGTGTATATATCACATTGCAACCATCGTTGTCTCGGTCATGTAATCCTCCGTGGATGGTGATAATGCCGAGGAATTAAGAAACTCGCGGCTGACCTTAGTACTGTGGGCGTCTTTCTGTAGCTTTTATATTTATATTAATTTGATGTAAAACTCTGTACGACCATATAGTAATTCTAAAGCTTATCCTCTTTCGGTCATTGTCAACCGTCGTTCAATTTCGTATTGTCTGTTCTTTAGGAAGGGCCTTATGTTTCTGAATCTATTTTATGCTATATATGTATGATGTACCCTGTTCACTTATCGATGGCCGCGTGTAGCCATATCTAAAGCAAGGTTGTGGAGGATGGGCAGCCTTATTGGCTGAGTTTGTTTCTGGAACCTCTTTGGCCATTTACATTTACTCCTCTACTGGAACTTGCCTCTTCTCTATTCTGTATTTCATCATTCTTCCATTTTCTGTCTTAATGTTTTTGGCCTTTTCTGCGGTCATAGCTATTGCTAGCCTGCTGAGCATTAGTACGCACTTTGGGCATTGCTTGTGCCCTATTGGAAAAAAATGTAAGGATTTTTCATCACGAGTTCATCATGATTCTCTGCTTCTAGTAAAATGTAGATAAACTCAGAATACTTCTGGTATTTTGCATGACGGTACTATTATTGTAGTATCATCATGTTGGGGTGAAAGATGCACAGGGTCTTTGTTTATCATCTTAGTATCTGTAAATTTCTAGTTACATCAACACAGGTTGGGGACAAGCTTATGCATGACGGAGTTGCATCCTGCCAGGGTTTTGAAGTTCTAAAAACGTAGGAGGGTTTATTTGTGCTGTGCTTCTAAAAACATGATGAATCTTTATTGTTTATAGCATTTTTTAGGGAATTCCACAGTGCTAGCGGGTCATCCATCAGATACCCGGTCTTTAGGTTGTCATGGAGATTGTGTCTTAGAAAATGTAGAGCCGCAAACTTAGCAGTTTAAGGAAGAGCAGGGTCGCCAGCTTCAGACTGGGTAATAGCAGCTCCAAAAGAGCGCAGTGTCAAGTTGATCTTAGCATCCATTGCCCAGGTTAGGTAATTGTGGCCATTCAAAGCAAGCTTAGCAAATGTCCTCTTTGCGATGATTGACATATCATATATTATATATTCATGCAAAAATAAATTTTACTGATGGTAAAATATACTGCATACTCACTCTTAAATTAGTAAAAATTGGTCTATATTTATTCTAGCAAATAATTATATTAAATTTTCAAAAATTTCCTAGTATTTTTCGTAATTTTATGCAAATTATCGAGTAATTTTTGGAATTACCAAAAGAAAATAGCATATACAATCGTAGAATTATGGTAGAAAAATAAATTCAGAGATACGAAGATTCCAATATCTTCTATGTCTAAGGTTCAATATAATTACGAAAGCCCATATACCCAGAAATTTAGTTTCTAGCATTTAATATAAATTTTTAGAGCTTATTATTTTTCAGAACTACTAAAAAATGTAGGGTTTGAAATATAAGATTACCTCAGTCGCAAGATTTACTTAATTAGCTGAAAGCCTAGTGGTCAAAATGAAAATTTTCGATGGCGGGGCATGCAGCCCATATTAGCCAGCGGTGGCGCTCGTGGCACCGAAGCGGCAGGCTTGTAGGTTGGTTTGGCTAGCGGGGCATGTAGCCGCGAGCGCGCATGGACTAAGCCATGAACAATAATCCTATGTATAGTAAATTGATCTAGAATCCTAATTTAATCATTAGGATGATACAATCCGGTCTAATATATGGAACTATCAAACAATGATTAATTTGCAAGATTAATCTAATAGCACGTGGGTTGATAATGGGGAATACTGGTAACATACTTTTTTTGTTTTGGAGAGCTTCGTGTTGATAACGTGTTGAATAATAAATTGATCGTCGATTCGTCGTAGATCAATCCCAATGGCAATCAAGAATACCTGAAGAACAATCACAATAGATGAAGACCTGATATAGGTGATCCCAACTCTTCTCTTTTTATCGATTGTAAATTGATTCTCTTGTATAATATGGTGTTATATTTATAGTAAAAACCTCGCAGCGGTAGTTTCGGAATTCATCCATAAAACACTAGAGTTTGGTTATATCTACACTTCGCACACTGGGCATCTTTCTGTAGTTTTGTATATTTATCTTACAGAGCTCTCTGTACTCTATATTAGTTCTATAACTTACTCGCTTTCGGTTATTGTCAACCTTCGTTTTCTTATTGTTTGTTCTTTTCTTTAGGAAGGATCTTATGTTTCCGAATCTATTTTCTGCTATGCACGATGTACCCTGATCACTCAACAAATCACCAAGATATTTTATATTCATGGCCAAATTTCGTTATTAAGAATGGTCTATAAAATGGTCATAGCTAAATTAAGTTCCTAAGCTAACGAGGCTGCTATCCCATTCCACCCGTGTGCAGGGTTGGTCCAATGGCAAATATATAGATCAACAACAGCATATATGTATGTCGTACTTTGTCCCTGTAAAAAGAAGATATGATAGGGGACTATTTCTCTATAGGAGATCTTAACCTTTAATTTAGAAAGACTTGCTCTTTTTTTGTAAGTAATACAAGAGACAGTACATTAATAGATATAGTGGGGAAATAATTAAAGAAGCCCCCTTGTACATAGATAGATCCTTCTATCTAGATGCCCCAAGATGAACTATACCGTGGATGATCTCTTTTGTGTTTACCTTAAATATAAGGAAAACACACTACTCATTCACTCTTAGTCTATCAAGTAAGTCGTGTGGGTTAGTTTGGAGCTATTTCTTCTCAAGTGAATTAGAGATAGATATCATAGTTTAAAGTTGCAGCTTCGAATCTATAGATCGATTCAGTCTCATGCTAATACAATTTTAGTTTGAATTGCTACTGCACGAATTGCATTGCAGGTGCTGTAAGATATACAGACAATGCATGCATGCTGGCCGGTCCATGGCGGCCGTCGGCCGGTGTGTGTGTTGAGCTAGCGCCGAGTCAGCCGACGAGCGAGCGCAGCAGCAGGTGAGGTGAGGGGGGACAGGCCACGTGGGCTCCGCGGCGACGTGGCACGCTTAGGTTGGCTGCAGGGGTAGGACAGATCGGATCTGGGGAAGCGCGCGCGAGTTGCGGTTAATTTAATGGGCGTTGAATGGGCTTTATCGTCAGTTAAATGGGACCCACTCTCCTATCTGCGCTCCTATTCAACTTTCCCTTTCTCTCTTATGGAAAACTCGATCCCTTTCTTTTCCCACAGTTTTGTATTTTTTTTCCCTTTGAGATTTGGTTCGTGTTTCACATGGTTGTAGTTTCGCTATACATGAATTGAACTGCTGCTGTTGGTTGATCTCGGCTGTATGGAAAGATACCACCCAAATCCCACACAGCCAAATATTTCCTAATTAAGACTTTCCTAAACTAAAGGCTAATCCCGTGATTAGCATTTCCTTAATCATCGCCATGATCGGAGGCGCTTTCCATCCTTTGGAACTTGCCCCGGACTCCTCGGTACAATATTAAATAGGGAAGAGGTGAGCACGTTCACGGTGACGATCGTGCACGGTCTCCATCATCCCAAAACCCTAATCCATCTACCGATCCTCACTTTGCTGGAGGAGTGTCGAAGGGCGGTTCAAGGTCGTGTAGGTGGCGTCGAAGGTCTCCGCCACCGCCGTCGTCGAAGAAGGCTCCCGAACCGGTGTCTGAAGGTCGCCGCTACCACCAGCAAGAGCAACGCAGAGAACCGGCGTTCATCCTTCTACTTCTCCGACTACTGAACCGATGGCATCACTTTCGTCTCCGGGTCAGTTCTTACTACACTTATTTCCGCATTAGTGATCATGATGTAGGCTAGATGATGAATTTAGTACTTAGTCTAATCTAACATTTGGTATCAGAGCCACCTAGTCTAATCATGTTCCATTAGCCCGGATTAGTCTCGGTTCAATCATGTTCTTGTCGGATTAAAGTTGATTAGCTTCGGTTTAGTCGGTTTAGAGATTGTTTTCTCGGTTTAGCATGAAGAAGGAGAGGATAAGAGCCAAACCGAATCCTAGTCCTGAAAATCCCCATCAAATCCAAACCCTAATCCCTTAATTCCTTTCGGATTAGAACTCAAAACCCTCAAATCATGAAACCCAAGAACTCAGATCATCAAATTAATGGCATTAAGGGTCGGCACTTATCTTTGATTGATTTGCGCGTCGTCACCTCGGCATCGATCCGCCGTGTATGTCGCTTCAGCGTCTTGTAGCATCATCGCCGGCATCGATTCGCCGTGTCTTGCGTCGGCGCCGCCTCCATAAGCCATTACTTTCGCCTTCGCGTCCGGCGCTGCGTCGGCGCCCGCCACCAATAGCATACGCGCCTCTGCTCCGCCAGCGCCACGCCTCGGCTCCGCGTTGCGCGTTGCTCGCCCTCGCCCGCATCGCTATTTTTCCCGCGCATGCTCAGCCGCCATTTTGTGCGGGAATTTTGGGAAGGGGACAAAGGATTAGGGTTAGGTTTTTCCATTTTGTCGGCAGCGTTGGCTTCGGTTCATCTCGGCCGATCGTTGCGATCAACGGTTGAGTTTGCTTCTTGCGCGCATGCTGGGCCGTTTGGGCCTCAGCAATGTTTCGACTGTGTGTTGTTTTGGCCCGGATGAACAGTAGCTTAGCCTGTTAATATATTTCTTTCAGTCTTGTTTAATTTCAGTGTTAATGACTGTTTAAATTACTTTATTTTCAAGCACTAATGTTATGATTAATTTCTCGATTAATTTTCTCTGCCGATTAATTCCTTCATGATGATTATTCTGGACATTATCTCTGATTAAATAGAACCAACGCGAAGTTTAATTGGAGAATTAATTATTGGGCTTAAAATTATGTATAACCAACGTTATTAGTAATTTTAAGTCATTTCTCATGTATTTAATTCCTATTTTGTTTCTGCCCAACGGTGATGCAATTTAGGATTTAACCTTCTTCATTAAATTTCATTTCGCTTTTTCCCAACGGTGATGCGAAATGAAATCTTATGATATTTTGTCATTTATATGTATTTAATCAGACCAACGTAGGGTTAATTACATACATGGCAATTATTAATTAAATTTTGTTGTCGTTTTCAGCAATTAACAATGTTGCCGCTCAGATTAATGGCATTGAGCGACTCAATGGCACTAACTTTCCTCGTGGAAAGATAAGATCCTCATTACGCTAGGGTCTTGGACCTTGACCTAGCATTACGAGAGGATGCTCCTGTCGCACCCGCCCTTAATGTTGAGAATTATGCTATTCTCAAGAAGCAATATGATGAGAAGGCGGAGCGGTGGGAGAAATCTAACCGCATGTCACTAATGATAATTAAGAATAGCATTTACAGCCGGGATTAAGGAGGAATCACGATTCGAAAGTGCTAAAGGATATTTGGCTAATGTCGAGGATAACTTTAAGGGTTCTTCCAAGACTTATGCTAGTACCCTGATCATGCGCATGCTCACTTCCCGCTATGATGGTAACAGCGGTGTGAGGGAGCATATCATGAGCATGACTGACATGGCGGCTAGACTGAAGGGGATGGACATGGCCATTTCTGATGGCTTTCTTGTTCATTTCATCATGAGCTCCTTGCCACCTGAGTATGGACCATTTAAGATAAATTACAATACTCAGAAGGAGAAGTGGTCCATAGCTGAGCTTATAAGCCACTCTGTTGAGGAAGAAGAGAGGCAAAAGGCAGAGAGACTGAAGGAACAGGCTCATCTTGTCAGCAATGGCAAAAGGAAAAATCAGGGGGAGTCTGGTGGGTTTAAGGCAAATAAAAAGCCTTATCACCCTCCTAAGAATAATGCTAAGGGAAAAGCTGTTGCTAATGGCCCTCAGGCACCTCCTGTACCACCAACCTCAGGGACCTTCTTTTGCAAATTTTGCAAGAAGCCTGGACATGTACAAAAGGATTGTGCGGGATTCAGGCAATGGTTAGCAAAGAAGGGTAATGAAATCATTTCTCAAGTTGATGAGTCCCTATTTACTGAATTTACCTCTAATACTTGGTGGATTGACTCAGGTGCAACTGTGCACATTACTAATTCATTACAGGGATTGCGTTCCGTGACGACCATAAGAAAGGGGGACCGAAGTCTTAGGGTCGCTGATGGAACAGAGATTGAAGTCAAGGCAGTTGGAACTCTCCAACTTGCATTAGGAGGCGGCTTCAGTCTTCATCTTTTTGATGTTCTTTATGTTCCTAGTGTTAAGAGGAACTTAATTTCAGTCTCTGTATTGACTAAAACAGGTTATTCATGTGAGTTTATGGACAACAAGTGCATTATTAAGTCAAATAATGATATTATTGGCCTTGCCTTCGAGCAAGACAAACTTTATTTACTCTCTATGGATGAATCTGTGTTGAATGTGTGCACTGTTGTAAATAAAAAGACATGTGAGACGTCATCGAAATTATGGCACTGTCGTTTAGGCCATATTTCTAGGGGGAGAATAGAACGTCTCATTAAAGAAGAGATACTCCAACCCTTAGACTTTTCGAGATCTGAACCCTTGTCTAGATTGTATTAAAGGTAAATTCACTAAGAAAATTAAGAAAGGAGCCACTAGGAGTACGGGTCTTTTAGAATTAATTCACACTGACATTTGTGGACCCTTCCCAGTGACATCAGTGGATGGTTATGATTCTTTTATTACATTCACTGATGATTTCTCTCGCTATGGTTATATTTTCCCCATTCGTGATCGTTCTGAATCACTAGATAAATTTAAGATCTATAAAGCTGAAGTTGAAAATCAGCATAATATGAAGATCAAAGTAGTGAGATCAGATCGTGGGGGAGAATATTATGGGAGACATGCTCCTTATGGGCAAATTCCTGGGCCCTTTGCCAAATTCCTCCAGGAAAATGGCATAGTTGCCCAATACTCTATGCCCGGAGAACCTCAGCAGAACGGAGTGGCAGAGCGTCGCAATCGTACACTTATGGATATGGTACGAAGCATGCTTAGTCATTCTAGTCTGCCTATTAGCTTGTGGATGGAGGCACTAAAAACGGCTGCCCACATACTTAATCGGGTTCCTAGCAAGTCTGTACCTAAAACTCCTTATGAATTATGGACTGGGAGGAAACCAACAGTTAATTATTTACGTGTATGGGGCTGTCGTGCTGAAGCCAGATTATTTAATCCACAGCTAAAGAAATTAGATCCTAAGACTGTGAGTTGCCATTTCATTAGATATCCAGAAAGATCTAAAGGATATCGGTTTTATTGTCCAGATCGTGTCACTAAATTTGTTGAGACTAGACACGCTGTTTTCTTAGAGGACAATGAAATCAGTGGGAGCTCACAACAACGGGAGATAAACCTTGAGGAAATTCGGGCTCATGTCCCATTACCGACAACTCAAGAGTATGTTTTTCCCATTCCTCATGCAATGCCTCAGACTGTAGTACCTCCAACTGAAAATTCTGGAGCAACACCTGTTGTTGAGGAGTTTAATGAGACAGATAATGAACCTCAACAAACTTCTGTGGCATCTCATGAGCAAGTAATTGAAGAAGTGCCTCAACAACCTTCACAACCGCCAGTGATCCCTAATGAAACCTTAAGACGATCACAGCGAGTGAGGAGGTCTGCCATACCAGATTATTATGAAGTCTTCCTTGGCGAAGACATTGGTAAGGTAGATGACCCCACCTCATTCAAAGAGGCCATGACAAGTGAGTATTCATCTAAATGGATTGAGGCCATGGAAGATGAACTGAAGTCTATGAGCACTAATGGTGTGCAGGATTTAGTAGAAATTCGATGGAGTCAAAACAAGAGGTCGTAAATGGGTCTACAAAATTAAGCATGACTCTAAAGGGAATATCGAAAGATTCAAGGCAAGGCTTGTAGCAAAGGGTTTCCTACAGAAAGAGGGAATTGATTACAATGAGACTTTTTCCCCTGTCTCTAAAAAGGATTCATTTAGAATCATCATGGCGCTTGTTGCTCATTACGATTTAGAGCTCCATCAGATGGATGTTAAAACTGCATTTCTTAATGGTGATTTGCATGAACAAGTTTTCATGGCACAACCCGAAGGTTTTGTCGTGGAAGGCAAAGAACATATGGGGTGCAGACTTAAGAAATCCATCTATGGACTTAAACAAGCGTCGAGACAATGGTACCTTAAATTCGATAAAATAATTAGAAATTTCGGATTTAAGGAGAATGAGGTGGATAACTGTATATATATCAAGAGTAAGGGTGGAAAATTCATTTTCCTAGTACTCTATGTTGATGATATATTATTAGCAAGCAGCGATAAAGTTATCTTTGCATGAAACTAAGGGATTTTATCCTCTAATTTTGACATGAAGGATCTCGGTGAAGCTTGCTTTTGTTTTAGGCATTGAAATTCACCGAGATAGGTCTAAAGGAGTACTAGGACTATCTCAAAAGTCATATATTGATGAGTACTTGAAAGATATAACATGAGTAAGTGCTCGCCACGCTCTAATAGTTAAGGGCGATAAATTTGGATTATTCAAAGCCCAAGGAATCAATTAGAATCAGATCAAATGAAGGCGATTCCTTATGCTTGGTGTCGGAAGCTTAATGTGCGCTCAAGTGCATGCAGCGTCCGGACTTGGCATTAGATCTGCGGATGCTTGGCAGATTTCAGTCTAACCCAGGTCTAGACCACTGGAAGGCTGTTAAAAAGGTTCTGCGTTATTTGCAGGGCACTAAGCATTACATGCTAACATATAGAAAGTCGATAACCTTGAAGTTTTGGGTTATTGAGACGCTGATTTTGCAGGTGTGTAGACACTAAGAAATCCACATCGGGCTACATTTTCACCCTATTTGGAGGAGCAATTTAGTGGAAAAGCTCCAAACAATCATAAGCGCATAAATCGACAATGCAGCAGAATTTGTAGCATGTTATGAAGCAAGCGGGCGGGCCGTATGGCTTAAAAACTTTATCCCGGATCGAGAGTGGTAGACGGCATAGCAAGACCACTCCATTGTATCTTCGCGATAACAAAGCCGCGATTTTCTATTCAAGTAACAACAAGTCAAGTGGTCTTTGCCAAACACATTGACATTACATACCACGTTGTGAAAGATAGAATCCAGGATCAAATAATTAAAATTGAGCATATCAGTACTAAATCAATGCTCGCGGATCCGCTCACCAAAGGTTTACCTCCTAACTTATTTAAAGAACATATTGCCAGCATGGGATTATTGGAGGACCTTTGATCATGATTCTGGACATAGGGGCACTAAAGCAATCAACACCCGTAATGACTAAGCTGGTATTCTATCGAGGTATTATGGTGGACTATAGGTACTGTTGTTTCAATGGCGTTTTCGTTTTGCTGCTGATAACACATTACCTTAGTCTACTGTTTTACTAAGAGTGAATACATTATGATAGCCTTCGATCAAGTGGGAGAATGTTGGTTGATCTCGGCTGTATGGAAAGATACCACCCAAATCCCACACAGCCAAATATTTCCTAATTAAGACTTTCCTAAACTAAAGGCTAATCCCGTGATTAGCATTTCCTTAATCATGCGCCATGATCGGAGGCGCTTTCCATCCACTGGAACTTGCCCCCGGACTCCTCAGCGCAATATTAAATAGGGAAGAGGTGAGCACGTTCACAGGTGACGATCTGTGCACGGTCTCCATCATCCCAAAAACCCTAATCCATCTACCGATCCTCACTTGCGCTGGAGGAGTGTCGAAGGGCGGTTCAAGGTCAGTGTAGGTGGCGTCCCGAAGGTCTCCGCCACCGCCGTCGTCCCGAAGGGCTCCGGAACCGGTGTCCTGAAGGTCGCCGCTACCACCAGCAAGAGCGACGCAGGAGAACCGGCGTTCATCCTTCTACTTCTCCGACTACTGAACCGATGGCATCACTTTCGTCTCCGGGTCAGTTCTTACTACACTTATTTCCGCATTAGTGATCATGATGTAGGCTAGATAATGAATTTAGTACTTAGTCTAATCTAACAGCTGCATGCAAAATATAATACTACATCTAAATGGGATTCACTTAGTTTTTTTTTATATAAAATTCATGTGTTCCAAACACACTAGCTAGTTTGGAGTAGTGTATATGTTAATGTGAATTACAAAGAAACATAGTTCTTTCGATGATACCTCTACAATTATCATTTTCATGTAAAATTCTAAATCCCGTGTTGTGTCAAGTACTGGTGCCAGTTAAAAACCTTGCTCTAAAAGAACATCTATTACCTAAAGAAAAAATAACATCTATTTTGCTAAAATAAATCTTGTCATGCATCTTAATTAGCCTTGCTTGAAAATGCAAGTGAATTCGTCGCATAAAGAAAACAAAAAAATGCAAGTTAATTAACAATTTGAGGAAATAAAATAAAATAGAATTATTTTTGGGTAGTAGCTTAATTTTTGCCCATAAAGAGAGATGCATATTTACTCAATCATCAGTGCACCACTAAGATAAGATATAAAAATAACTCCAAATGCAAACCCTGCTTGAAGCATAGATTCTTATGCAAGCAATAATGCTTGTTGCTCTATCGTGTGTTGTGGCAATATCTAGGACATATTCGATCCACTGCCTTTCCTCCCAAAAGTCTTAGCCCCTTCCAAAATTATTCAGGTTTGATTTGAAGTTGAAATGGCATATATAACTGGTTAATGGGCCCTATTTAAATCTATATTCTTATATATTTTTTCCTTACTTCTTCTTGAAGGGCCTGCATCATCTTCCAAAATTGGCATAAGTTGGAGTAACTCTTATATAATTTCATTCTCTGAGAGAGTTAATGTGTCTTAATTTCTTAATCGACGGGAACTCACGAACGCATATGCTTCAGGCCTGCCCAAATAGTGGCCTTGTAGTTGTAGAAGCACTTACTCTTCAGAACATGCCTCGCGTCTTCTGCATGATGTGCCCACCGGCGGCCACCACCCGGCCTTGGCGAAGGCTAGCTGCCGCCGGCGCCTCAGCGCTGATCAACTGCACATGCAGCTACATCTTCGCCATCCTTGCTGTCGTTCTTGATAAAATATAAAGACGTGCTTCCACCTTTCTCAACAACTTAATTAGGTTTTTGAAGGAACCATATAACTTATGCGCATGCAAGCATGGAAACCTCATGTAGCCAGGAGCGACGGCATGGGAAAGAAATTAAGCATGGCATGTACAGTGGCAAGCAAGCCAAGAATTAAGGCCATTTCCAGTGGCAAGTTTCGTTTCACGGTTTTCAAGAATGCCACATAATCTAAAGGGTTTGAGTTGATAAATGAAACAAGGCCTCCCAATGCATAGTTTTATTTCGCAGTTTCATAGGTTAGCCATAGCATTTAATTATTGCATGGTGTTGTGATCAACTATTCCATTTGGTGCAGTTTCATTCGGTTTCAGTGCGTGGGAATGCGTGGGATGAAACGATACGCTCTCAGTGCAGTTTCATTCGGTTTCCAATGTGTTGGAAACGGTGTGCACCCGATTTCAACCAGATGAAACCTGTCTCCTCTCTCCTCATAATTTCTTTATCATATCACCATTTTTTATTGATATGTCATCTCATTAAATGATAATGAAACTCTCGCTATGACTAGCCTAACGATGAAAGAACGACATGCATGAAAAGCAACACAGCATGGCAGCCGCGGGTTGTGCCCAGCACTAGCTACTGCACATGCGGATCCTTGGATGGATGAATGGAGCAGTACTGGTCGGTAGTGCATGCAAACGCATGCAGATGGATACATTACACATGCTGACATGCATATATAGGCATGCACAGCAGTCAGAGATGCTAAGCTAAAATGGGGAGTACTCGTAGCTCGGAGTCTTGGACTTGGCCGGTAGCGATGGCTGCCGGCCGGGATCTGCGGCGGTGCTGCTGCTAGCTATAGGTGCTCCTCGATCGCTTGAAGACTTGCAGTCTTGCAGACAGAGAGAGATAGATAGAGACTATTAATCGGAGAGTGCACAAGTACCAAGGGAAGTAATGGGCATGCGCCTCACCATCGTGGCCGACACGTCCAAACTTGTACAAGTACCCGGCCGGCCGGCCTCTCGCACGCACACAGCACATGCATTGGCGCCACACGCACGCACACGTACGTTTATGGATACGTAGACTTGGCTCCAAGGTCCCGCACGTGTCATACACATGCAGTGAGTGAAGCGGACAGGATCTGGTGCAGTGACCATGTGATGTTTAAGTGTAGTTCCTGTAGCGCTGGCCTGCCAGATAAATTTTTTGATGAATATTGTTTTGCTATAGTATCATGAATAAATGTTTTGTATAGTAAAAAATCTGCACAGTTTTTTTCCACGATCTGAACCATCAATTTTGAATCGAACGATCCCACGAGGACTGCTTAAGTTGCAGTCCCCACGGGATTGCATGTTGTAGACTGATGAGCAATACTGTTGCTAGACAACTTCGTAGAGTGAGTTTATTAATTAACGGCTAGTGGTGGATCTAAAATTAAAACAATAAGAGATCCTATATGTCGCAACATTTGTGTGGAGTCGCTTAGCTTAATTAGGTTACGGGATGCACACTTATGTACAAAATTAATAAAATCTAGCTACCTGGTGCCTTCTTGTGTACCCCTAAGCCACATTAATTTGGATCCGCCCATGTTAACGACAGAATTAGAGATGGAAGGTTGGAGATGTTCCTTGTGGAAATTGAACTCTAGCCGTTGACTCCAAAACCGAGATACCATATCATTTGAACTATAGATCCGTGGAGGTTGATCTTAGGTGATATATGTAACCATATATTAAAGAGCTACACGGCCCTGTCTGATATACTCCCTCCGTTTTTTTTATAAGATGTATTTTGATTTTGCACAAAGATTAAGGTTGCGTTGAAATTGAAAAAGATACGAGAGAAAATGACTTAGATGTCCCCACTTAATTGTCTTGGAAGATGAAAGATATACTTTGTGTGGGTGTGGTAATGAATAAATGCATATGGATCTTTGTGTGGGTGGTAATGAATAAATGCATATGGATGAGAGAAAATAAATAGGGGTATAGAAGGAAAGGTCTCATTAAACTACATGCAAGTTTTACATTTGTAAACAAAATTATTCAAAAAATAGGCCTTATAAAAAAATAGAGGGAGTATTATTTGAAGGCTGTGAGACAATAGCCCTAACGGCCAGTATGGGAACACATGAATCCATCAAACAAATTTGCGCCATTAATTATTGACACCATATTGTGTTGCTCTAAACATTGCAAGATATATAGTGGTTGAATAATACATGTACGTGATTACACCTCTTGCCAATATTGTTCTAATTATTCACAACTCAAGTGGGCCGGCACTAAGCGACAACTTGAGTTCCTCTTTTCTGCGCCGTTGAGGTAATCACATGAAATTAAAGTTGATGGAAATGCCAACTTATTGTATCATTGATCCCCAAGCCCTTTATATACACAAATCCATCTTATCACGATACGGCAAGTGCACATATGAATGAGGTGATCGAAAATGACGTGATTTGCATAAAATTAAGACCACTGCCGTGCATTTCTATATTTCTATGGTTAGGTAGCTACTAGCAGGGCAGTTGGTCAACTTGGGCAGCCAATTGATCAATGGTTGCTTTAAGACATACGATTGCATCAAGTGTATAATGCATATATAATCATTCATGCGTCCAGTCTCTTTCACATGGCCTTAATTTGGTTCCGTTGACGACAATAAGTTTTGATCTCCTAATGGGTAGTAAGATATAAGAAATCTCGGTAAGATCTACACTCGTTTGCCATCAACGTTACAGTATCATATCGTATATATGTACACGCCTTTTCTTTTTCTTTTAACGTAATCATTTCAGCGTACATATTAGGCAAATAGCTAGCTATATAGCTCTACATGGCAACACGACAACCTAAGAGTAAGTACAATAATAAAAACAACTACTTACTCCATCTTTCATGGCAGCGACTGCTGTGAAAACAGCCTTCCGGTGCACTCATGCAAACAACGATGGTGGAGTGCACGATTGAGATCCTACGGCCTGTGCTAATTTTGCACATAACCCCTCTCACTCGCCCACCTAAATGCATGCACAATTGTCCAATAACCCCATTCATCTGTTCTATCCGTAACTGCTCTCCCACCTGCAGATCGGCCTGCACCTCTCTCACCTTCAATTCGATACGACCGGCTAGACGAGAGCAGCAGTGGCCACCTCGGGCCCTCGGGCACGAGCAGGAGCTGGAGGAAGTCTCCTCCGTGCTGGACATCTTGTACGCCATCTGTATATGTGCACCGCGCGGACGACATCCACAACAAACATGCATCACTGCATCAGCGACGCCGACGCCGCATGCTGGGCACGCCTTCCATGCCATTGCTGTAGGTCTCCTGCTGGACATCCATGACACAAGAACCACTGCTTGGAGCGAGTTGGAGATTAGCTGAACGTGTAGGCGACAACGCAGGGGGCATGTTGATCTCTATATTTGATTCTAAAACTTTTGAATGTCATTGCAATGCCAAGCCGAGCTTGTTGATTTGGATGACAACTCATACACCTAAAAAAACTGCCACGCCACATGATGATCGGGATGCATTATGCTAACTCAAACGTGAAGGCAAGTACTAGATCATGTAGGATCCATCATGTAGACGTACACGTTTCTCACTTGAGGTGATGCACGAGAGGCGTTCGCCGAGCGGCGCGGCGGTGCTCGAGGAGAGTATGCGAGCCTCTGTCGAACGGCGGCACACGAGACGATCGTTTCGTCGGCGCGGCTAGCGTTCGCGTTGAGCAGTACGAGGCTTTCTTTCAAAGCATTATGCGAAGATGATCACTACCATCGGGCAGCGGTTCCAAACAGTACATAGGATTTCTTCCTTCTATCATACGATGGAGCGGAAGACAATCATTCCGTTGAGCGGCGTGAGTGGTTTGGTCTCTGTTAAATCAAGGTACCTTGGGCTGATTGATTATGGTCCAATGGAGGAGTGCGGAGGTTGCCCATGGAGGGCACCGGAGTTCAAATGACGGCTGGCGCAGAGTTGCCCATGGAGGCGGTGGCGAGATGTATTGGCGGCGGACAAAGACAATAGTCATGGACATCGTTGATTGATTTCAGGGGTATTGGCGATTTTGCTTTGCGATGGAAGCGAGATAAGCGGGGTCAAAAAGCAAAGGCCATGACACCACCGTTGGATGGCAATCTGACGGTCAAGAGCAGCTGCTTGCACGCTTGCACCGGAACGCTACTTGCACAGCAGTCGCTGCCATCTTTCATACATGTCATCTAGAGTAAACAATAAAACCAACTTGTACTATAATTATATCTAAAGATTGTCTCTAGAGAAACACTGAAATATTTAATTTGAGCATTCAACATTAACTTCATCTTTACGATTATTGGCAAAACACTAATTTCAATACTAACAGTCGCTTGCACCGGTTCCAACATCGGCTTTTAGCAGTCGATAGCATCTATTTTCCCGTGCAATGCTGACTACTAAATAAGAGCCGGCTCTCTTCTCTTTCCTCTTTTCTCACTTTCCCATATAGAACAAAGCTAACGTGTGTATGATAATAATAAGCTAAGGTGATCTTGTTGTACTTGCTCTAATAATGCTTCTTAGTTTACAATATAGATAGATATAGACATACATGAATGCATGGTTAAAAATTACTATATAAACAAAATTGCATTATAAGCCCTTTAAACTATTTTATTTTGTGCAATCAAGCGTCCCAAAGTACAATTTTGTTGTTTTGAGCTCCTCGTTGTGTTTCCAAGAACAGGATATAACCTTAATTAATGCTTCCAAATTATGGGTTTAAGATTTGACCTGTTGAACCTCGATCTACACGACCAAGCATTCCCTTTGAGAACAAGTTAAAATTAAACGAGCATATGAGCTACAGTGTAAGCAATCAATTAAGTCATTCATTGTACAACTTGATAAATTTAATTTTGAATTTTAAAACATTTCTCAAATCAAAACTATCTACAGTCATCCATAATGTATTGTTCATGAAACCGATATGTAAATTAGGGCCTGTTTGGTAGAGCTTCAGATTCCAGCTTCACCTGAAATCTGAAACTTGTAGACTAAAATAAAATGAATTAAGTTTATATTTTTGGTCTAAAATGTAAACAAGATGATCGATCTAAACACTCTTAATATACTCACAGCTTCAGCTTCACGAATCTTGTAAAGTTAGAATTTTCAGCTTCACCAAATTCACGAATCTAGAAAAGCTGAATCTATCCCTGCCAAACACACCCTTAATTAGCAAGTCAAGTTGAAACTAGCAGAACGCACACCTCTAATGGGTTGTGCCCTATGAAAAGTTGCCTTCTTTGACTAAAACATTTTTTTTACTGATTATATATGCAAATTAATTCTGTAGCTAGCTAGTAGATATAAAATATGTTTTGATGTTAACAAAGACCTGATTGAGAAACTTTGATTAAATAATTTCTGATCAATGATTTGAACAATATGACTGAATACAGAAACTGTAGGTATATCTAGTAGTTGAATATTCATCAGTCATCAAGTGCTGACAAAATCATACAATGGTATTTGGTATTAACAAAGTACCTGACACACACATATATATAGACAGAGATTAAAACTCAGTTTTGAATCTTTCGTAGACTGCTTGATGATGACAAACTTCAATTGTGCAGTGCTTTTGGATATACATATTTCTAAATCACGAGCGCCTCTTTTGAGGAAATTTACCAAACAATTTATACTTTTTCTTTAACATGCACACATCCATGCATAGTCTAGAGTATGACTTCCTTCACATGCTCGATCATGCATGGATCTCTGTATATTGAAATTATTTCTTTTGAACTTGAGAAGGCAGGGCTCAATTCAAGTAGTACTAGTAAGTAGTAGTGAACCAGTTAGTTTGTCTTGAAATTTTGGCTTCATATCAATGTTCTTTAATGTCGCGTCAGTTAAGTAACCAACTAGCGGTACAGATCCAATTGGAAAATAATTTTCAATAGATGTAGCAATGTGCACCATTAATAGTCATGTCTGCCCTGGTTACTTGCTACGTCAAGTATGCTTACTGCGATCATAAACTTTATATACTAATTAAGAACAAATAATGAGATCGAGCACTTTCATAGTATATGAATAGTCATGTAGTGGACTAGTTTACTACAAATTAAGACGTACCATATATATATTCTAGATGCGGTGCATATGATACAAAATTTTAGTTAAGCTTCACGCATGTAGTTTTTTCAAGACAAGTGAAGCAGGTCCTGAGTTACAGATATGCTCCACTAACTGCATGGTAAGCATTGAGGAAGAGAATCAGGGTACTTTACTGTATTGGTCAAAATGCCCCTTCATCCTCCACTAACCAAACAAGAAAATAACAATGCAAGACCTAGAAAACCCTAACCTAACCCCTTCTAATTGGCACCAAATCATGGAGGTAGCTAGCTCGCCAAGCCAATCCATATTCCAACCTGGGCTCCAGCTAAACATGAGTGGCACTTTGGAATAGTTTTAAGCCACACTTACATATACATGTATACATATGTGTATCTGTAGATGCACCTCTGTAGGTGCATGACAGAGGGAGGGGGATTGAGTAACCCCACATGCCCCCTACTTAAACCGAAATTGTCTCAATGCACAAACCCAATGGCTCAACACTTTGGTCTAGGGCTAATAAAATAAACCCCAACTTGCACCATTAAACTAATACCTCACCTCCCCCACTTGCGTGCATAAGCACCAACGTTGAAATCACCTTCCCTCAAGAAAGCACTCTCATATTACTTCCATGGACGGTGCATGTGTAACAGACATGTGGGCCCCATAACCACCATACCCTACATGTCGGTGAAAATACACACACAAGCCAAACCATCATGCTCATCATATCACCCTCTCTCTAGCTAGCTCCTGTATTATATTTCCTCCTTCCATTGACACCGAAGGCCACTAACCTATGCCTTTCTCGTCTTCCTTTGCCATCACTTCCTTCTCCTTCGCATTCCCTCTCCTCCCTCTCGCTCTCATCCTATTGGGTTCCATCTCCTTCCTGGCTTCTTCCCCTCCTACACCTCCATTGGCCCATCTTTTGCTTTTTTGCCCTTCCTAGCTAGCTTTTCCCTCGCAAAATATTTAGCCCACAAATGACACCACAAATCCAGAAGAGAAATTAATTAAACACCATCAACAAGGACATACAAATTAGAAAAAAAAAAAATCGCCAAGTCCTCTCATCTCCTTTTCCTTCCCCCACCCCAAAAACCATTCTTTACTCTCCTCCAAGAAAACAAGCACCACAAACCCTACACACATATACACAAACAGCTCTCTCTTCTCCTCCTCCTCCTCCTATTTTCATCATCACCACCACCACCACCACCAATTCCTCTTGCATCTCCAATTATTAATATTATCGGTACTGTTATCTAGCCATTATTTTTACTCCCTTATTGCTACTATACTCCTTACTTATAATTAGCTCTTCTCCTTCCCTAGAAAATGGCAGGCCTGGATTTGGGCACCAGCTCCTACCTTCACCACCACCAGTCCCTCCACCTCCACCACGATGACGGCGCCGCGGCCTCCGACGACGGACAGGACGCGCTCTCGCCGGGGACGGGGGGTGGGCCGCCGAGCACGGCTGGAGGCGCGGGCATCGGCGGTCGGGAGGTCGTGGTTCGGCGCCCCCGAGGTCGGCCGCCGGGCTCCAAGAACAAGCCCAAGCCGCCGGTGATCATTACCAGGGAGAGCGCCAACGCGCTCCGGGCGCACATCCTCGAGGTCGCCGCCGGGTGCGACGTCTTCGAGGCGCTCACCGCCTACGCGCGCCGCCGACAGCGCGGTGTTTGCGTGCTCTCGGCGGCCGGGACAGTCGCCAACGTGACGCTACGGCAGCCACAGTCGTCCCAGACTGGGCCGGCCTCGCCAGCGGTGGCTACGCTCCACGGCAGGTTCGAGATACTCTCCCTCGCTGGCTCTTTCCTCCCTCCCCCGGCGCCGCCAGGCGCCACCAGCCTCGCGGCCTTTCTGGCCGGGGGCCAGGGACAGGTGGTCGGCGGCAGCGTGGCCGGCGCGCTTATCGCAGTTGGGCCGGTCGTCGTTGTGGCCGCGTCTTTCAGCAACGTGGCGTACGAGAGGCTGCCACTCGAGGACGGCGACGAGGTGGTTCCCCCAGCGCCTGCAGGGAGCGACCTGGCCGGCGGCGCCGGCGTGCCGTTCGGCGGTGATCCGTCAGGCGGCTCGGCGGCTGGTGGGCTCCCGTTCTTCAACCTGCCGTTGGGGATGCCACCAATGCAGGTGGACGGTCACGCCGGTTGGCCCGGCGCCGCCGGTGGCGTCGGTAGGCCGCCGTTCTCATAATGGATCTTGTCTGGCAAGGTCGGCAAGTGCGCGGACTTGGACATGTACAACAGCAAGTAGCCTCTCTTATCCCTCTCGATCGATCTATCTTTGTCTTGTTCTCTCTTGTGTCTTTGTGATCTCCTGATGTTTTTTTTGTGTTAACCTGTATGAGACTCTTGTGTTGATTGTTGATCACTCGGGTGTCTTCGTTTGGAATATGTTGTGAGGAGACATGCACTCATAAATTGATCAAAGTTAATTAGTGCTGCTATTCATGTTGAAATTGGTGCTGATTTGTTGATTTTTAGAATGATGTTGCGGGATATGAATTCTTGTGGTGCAAATGAAAAAGCTCAACAATTTAATTTGTCAATTGCATGCAACCTATTTGATTTCATCGATTATATAAAAACTAGCTCATTTGGATTTCCCCTTTATGTTTACAAATGATAGGCCTTTTGCTTGTCTCATTGTTTTCATATTATTTTGTTGACCGAGGTTGCTTACATCTAGATGTTTGAAATGAATAATGGTCTCAGGTGTTTCTTGCATTAATGGACCCAGCTTGACACATGCAAATCTATTTTATTTGCCTGTGTTTACAATATTTTTTCTTCTATATATGTTCTTTTAATTTTTATGTTTCAAGTCTGATTCCTAATGAGCCAATTTGCAAAGTGCAACAAGCTTCTTCATGTTCCTGATCCTCCTTTCATTCAAATTAACCTGTATATATAGGTATGATAGAATTAGCTGATTCGATGAAGTATGTAAGAAGCAAAAGAAACATTTTCGTTCTAGTTTATTCAAGCTTTTCCTTAGATTGGGGAAAAGATAACCAGGGAAGAACATTGCTTCTTTCTCTTACACTTTAACCTTGATTTGGCTCAAAACAAATTAAGGTAGGGTACAGCTAGATTAGTTAATGAAGTATGTAAGAACCAAGAAGATTTTAGTTCATACCTTTGTATATATACAAACAACTAGTGAAAGAATATTGAAGAAGTATCATTTAACAAAATTGTAATTCATGGAATAATTTGCTGGAACTAATGCGATTTGGAATACAATAGACAACTTTGAGTATTTCCTGTTGGCATTGCAGTGTTTCTTGCAAAGTTCCTATGTCCCAAAAAGACCCTAATGCATTTATGGGATAATACTAATGGAGTAGCGTGTTTGTACATATATAAACACGCTAGGAAAAATCCAAGAGGAGAGGAAAACAAAGTAAACATATATGTAGTATCATTTGTGTGTACGGATTGTTGATATCCTCTTGTTCTTTTTGAAATACTATACAGCTAGCTTACATCAAGGAAAACAAGATGTACAAGAAAACAAGAGAGAATGATTAACTAGCTTAAGTGTTATGGTTAGAAGCTATAAAACATCAAGAAAAGATCACTGCAATTTGCATGCTTGCATACGATGGACTGTTTGTCTGAAGAACTGAAGCCAAGCTTGTTGAAGATCGCAAATAGATGTTTGACCGGATTACATGTGTTCCACTTACACTCTTCCCTAATTTCTTTGATTGGAGTTCTAAAGTTGCTACAAATTACTGATCCAATGGCTAATTTTTTTTTGCCACTAGAATGTATAGAAACAAATACATGTGTAGATTTGCATCTGTATATAAAATGCACACAGTAGTACAATATGTATTTATTGAGTTTTGTAGTAGATTCACGTGTGCAAGCATATGCATATCCGTACTCCTTAATTATGATTTCACTTTACAGAAGTACATAAATGATGGATGCAGTGTGGCACCGAACTCTTTATGTGCTGATTGTTTTCTTTTGGATCCATGAAATGACCCTTTTGGAATCTTTGCCTTAATCCAAATGGGGTACACTGCACGACTACCATACTCAAATGTGCAAAACTATGCATTGCTATTTGCTTTCGGACGCATGCATGTTGGCCCTCAAACCCATGCGAAATTTTGTAATCTCTCTCCAACTTCACTTCAATGGTGTCATTCATTCCTTTGCTGTTCTTTTTGTGCGTGTCTGATCAAGTTTGTTACGAGAGACTTTTCTGTGGCATCGAGAATCGCATGTTAATTTTTAATGGATACATGTATTTTTACTCTTTTGAGGAAAAACAATACTACTTGACTTCGATCGTCATATTAAAAAAGATCTAAAACTTATTATTCCTTGTGGTTATTAATTCAGTCTACGTACACACAATCCCCTATTGCAACTTGATTGCGACATCTCTCCAAACCATGGAGTACTGTTAGGGCACTCCTAATACTTTTATGTCAGTAGTTTCTTCAATATGTCATATAAGATTAATGTTTACGTGGAGAGAAAATTGAAAAAGAAAAAGATGAAAGCTATTTCTTGCATAAGAAACAGTTTGAGTATACAAACCAAAAGAAGATACAACAAAAACATGCATTGGGAACAAGAGGATTATAGCTATGTCTTTCATAATATATATTTATTTGATGTTCTCTATGTATTTGTGCTAAAACACAAAGGGTTGAAGGGGTAGTATCTAGTACTATTTATTAATGTGTGGATGTTGTTAGATATGACTATAGAAACCATGCATTAGGTTGTATTTATCATTTCATGCAGTATATATTGCTGAGATAAGGTATAATTATTACTACTACTATATTGATGTTGTACAGAAACTCATGTTGGTCATAGCTTGTGGAAATATCTAACCCCTACCCTGCAGATTTTAATTAACAATTACTCCATCTATTTCTGAATACTTCCTCCGTTCTTGAACAGATAACGTTTTAGAATTTTGTACATCAACCAAGACACGTGTAGAAATGACCAAATCACCCTCCTTCATTAGATCATTTATTGCTCTTAGATGGTGTGTGTTCTCTATTCCACAATAATAAATAATATTAGACATCATGAATGATAAGGGTATTCAAAGGAAAAAAATAGTTAAAAGCTATTTCAAAATTGTAGGATGACATGTATTTTGAACAAAATTTAAAAGCTAGAATGACATGTATTCTGCAGGAATGAAGGGAGTTCATATCATTCTAGCTTTAAATTTTATTCCTAAATCCCTCCCTTTACAGCAGGTACAATAACAAAGCCCACTATTTATTCTATCTCTCATCTATATCATCTAGAGTAAGTAATAAATTCAGCTTATACAATAACTATCTCTAAAGGTTATCTCTAGAAAAACACTTTTAGCTATAACATTTGTAACATCCCGAAAAATTCAAAAATAGGAAAAATAAAAGTTTTTGAATTTAAAAATGGAATTGAATAAAACTTTCAATGTAAATAAAATTTTTAATTTAAAACAATGTCCTTTTCTCATTTTCATGCATTCTAAACTTAAGAAAAGGATAAATAGCAATATTAAAAACTATTTCATGAGATTTTTACCCGAAATCGACAACCTTATGTATCTTTGTTAAAAATATCAAAAATTAAAACTTACATTAGTGAATTTTAGAAATTCAAAAATAGAAAGTAAATAAATCTGTAAATAGTAATGTCAAATTTTTATAATTTAAATATCAATTCTGAAAATTTTAAAAAGCATTATTAGCTCAAATCAATTTTAAAAAATTTAAAAATAAATAAATTCATTTAGACACTTTAGTAAATCAAAAATAGAATTAGAATTTCTGTGCATTGTTCATTGTTAGAATTTTAATAAAATATCCACAATTTATTTATATCGAAAATTCATCCGGATCTTCATACGCTTTGAAAAACCTCTACAAAATTCTCATAAAATCTTGAGTAAATTTGTCACTTGAATCATTGAATCAAACCGACCTAGCCCTCCTTTTGTGCTGTTTAAATCATGCCCGTCAGATCGCCAAGTGTCATCCATCCAGTATGAAGACAGTCCAGCTCCTTCTTCCTTCTCTCGGCCTTCTACTCACTCTCTCGTGCAAGCTCGGCAGAGCCAGATCGCCTCTCGCTTGTCCTTCCCGCTGCTGAGGCAGACCCAACAGTGGGGCAGCTTGGGCTGCTGCCCACCTACAATTTACAAGGTCAAGGTATGTTGTATATCTTTGTATAGGAAAAATATCCACTACAAATAAATGTTTGATGCAACCTTGGTACAATCCAACTAACAAAAGTTTCAAAAAATTATGAAAAAAATCATGGATGTACATCTCAGCTTATCCCATCTACATATAAAATTTTATGATCAAATTCGTCCTGTGCTAGAAGTTACAAAAAAAACAAAGTTGATCATGAGCAGGAACTATTCTGTTCATGATCAATTTTATTTTATTACTCTTATGGCACACTCTTATGTACATCCATGATTTTTTTCAGAATTTTTGAAACTTTGTTAGTTGGGTTTACCAAGGTTGCAATCAAACTTTATTTGCAGAATATGTTCCCCTCGCATATGCATAGACCCAACATATTTGAAAGTTGGAGCGTTGCACTAAGCAAGAAGCGTTGGGCACTTGACTTCTTATGCTGCCGCATGACAAGATACTCCTTTGGCCCTGACCCACAGCCACGATTCGATCTCTTGCGCTTCCGCCTTCCGGTGGAGTGGGCGGTGGTGCCATTGCCCGACTACGACGAGACGAGTCCATCTCTAGCGAGGCATGAGCTGCGACATCTTGTATTCGACTAGTTGAGCAGCCGGTAAGTCGGTAAGTCCTATCGTCCTTAACTCGATGAAAGTATTTATTGGATGTAGATTAGCATTTGAAGTTAGAAGTTACGTGCTTTTTGCTTAGAAGCTGAATCTAACTTAGAACCAATTGTTTTTTATGTATGTTTCTTTAATAGTACTATTGTTGTTTCGTACATTGTATTTTTTTAGCGTTTTAATCTACTTTAAACCCGCCCCACCTATAATTTCTTCCTGGGTCCGCCCCTGCGCGCTGCAACCCGCGCCCCGATGCATCACCCCTGACTTACCTCTGCCACGTTGCTGCCTCGATTGCCACACCTCTGCAGTACATCAAATTCCTTGCGAGAACCTCGGCCGACTTCCCCTCTCTGCCGAATCGCTGCCCCAGCAAAGACTTGGCCGCCAGTTCTCTACCACGGCACAATTCGGGCAACAGCTACTAGCGCCAACCTGCCGGCACACTGCCAAAGCTTGCCACGGCAACCTTTTCATCGAAAAATCTTTGCCGTGCCGCCATTCCTTGCACTGGTGACCGAATCCTGTTTCCACCGCCTCAATCACCTATTTGAGTTCCGCAATGTCTCGACGAGTGTATCATCCTCCCCTCAGCTTGCCCCAAAGCCAGGACACTGCTCGGCCCTCATCTTCTTCCCCCACCTTCGGCCAAAGCTCTGCCAAACCCAAAGCAAAGCTGAAACCCTCTGCACCGTTCCATTTTCCAATTGCCAGCATCTAGAGCCACCTTATGTCCTCCGGAACTCATCCTCACTATCAATTTCTGCTTATCTTCCCCGAAGAACCGTCGCCCCAAGCTCCTCCTTTCCGCCATGGATGCTCACGGTGAGAGCTCAATTCCACATGTATTTCCTTCAAGCAAAGCGCTAAAACGAGATTGTTATCACCCACTGATGCTCACTCATCCACCCTTTCGAAGGAATCGTCAAAGAAATTGGAAGTTCACCTCACCGGTCATGGCGCCGCCGCTGGCTCTTGGCGCCGACCCACCTCCGGCCATCTCTGGTAACATTTGAAACCACCCTCATGTGCGCAACGGCGAGCTCGAGCTTAATCCGCCATCGATTCCACCGTTCCGGCCACCCTCGCCGCCGGCGAGCCTCCGCGAGACCCTCCTCTGCTCTCTGTCGCTGACACTGCGGACCCCAGCCGTCAGCTCCTCAGTCCAGCCAGCCTAAAATGGAAAGCGTATTCCTTGTGAGAAAACGTAATTTCCCTTTTTGGCAAATTCTCTATTTTCTAGTATTTATCAACCCGAAAATATTCAATTGCTTGTAACTTTTGAAGTAATAGTCAAAATAAAGTGAAATAAATTCCTAAATTCATATAAATTCATGTAGATTCATAATATGCAAAAATATTTTGAAATTCAACTCTGTTTAAAATTTGAATTTGAATTTAAAGAAAGGATTCAAAATATGCTATACGTAGAATTTTTGTAAATAAGCTCCAATTTAAGCAAAATAAATTTTATCAGAATCCTTATACCCTTAGGAACCTGAATATGCAAAAATAATTAGGGTTCATTATGGGAAATATTTACGTTATTGTAAATAGCAAGAAAGTAGTCTAAAATTTAATTAAGTAATTTTAGTTTCATCAATCTGAAGTTATAAATAATGAAATACATGATATTAGTATTCTAGAATTATAGAATATAGAAGTATAACTTATGAAACAAATTTTGTAAATACTTGAATCAAAGGTTGTTAAAGAAATACATATATATAAATAATGAACTAACAAAAGTATATAATATCAAGAATAATAAAATGTTAAGACCATACCTGTTTCATGAAATTGTTTTGTTTGGATTTTACTATCTATTTTCTTTTTGCCCTTATTGAAGTTTATTATTTGCTATATTTCGTTGATCGACATGTAGAACCGCGTAATTACCTTCCATAAATCATTTGCAACCTCAGCGTCGTCGTATCAAAGACAAATAAGCAAGGCAAGCGCCCCCTTTGATCATGTTGATCCCAGTTTTATAAATATTTTCATTAAATATTTTTATTGCATGCGTATATTCATTAAACTCTGCTACTTTGTGGGGTCTTGGTAGATATACTGCTTTGTCTTATGAAATTCCCTTAGTATTGACATGTGAACCTTGATAACCCTAGAATATGGTTAGACAATATCTTATGTCAATTTGGGTATATGCGATGATTAATAATTATGCTTAGCCATGCTTTAGACTTGGGACAAATCAATTGGAAAACTTGATCAGATGAAACTTAGAAATATTGAGACATGATGATGGTTATTGGTATTTTGATTAAAAATGAAAATAAAACTATATTTTGATGCGGGCAATTATTGGCAATAGCCGAAGGTGCATGGATTTGCACGTAGTGTAGGGGGAGATTATTGCTCGTGTCGGATTAAGGACCGAACCATGGGTTGTTTTCAGGCCAAGATAACCGTACAACCACAAGTGCTGGTATGGGACAGCCTTAAACCAATTAAGTTATCTAGTTTAACTTTGCACATTGGTAGGCTGGAGTATTACGAGCTTCTTTAGTGATTGGTTGCTCGTAGGTGTACGCCATGCTATGGGATCACTATTTCACGTACAGCGAATGTACAAGCACCTTAATATTTCACGTACAGTGACTGTACAAATATCTTTCACCACCATAGCATATCGTCACCATGCTGGTGCAAAGTTAACCTAGGTAATGTAAAAGTTTTCGTCATGAACATTCTGGCCACACGCTAAAAGTGCGTGAAACATGCGGCAAAAAGAAAAGGTCATGACTTGTGGGTAAAGCTGTACACCTCTGCAGAGTGTAAAACTAATCGATTAGCCGCGCCCGCGGTTATGGGCACTTGGTAAAGTCATCACATATTGGATTGGATACATTTGTTGGAAAGTATTTGTCTCAGATTTGAGCCATGTGTTGGCAATGGACGACTTGATGCTCACGTCGTGGAGGACTATGAATTATTACTTATACTTTACTTGTTTATTATTTTCATATCTGTCAATCTTGCTTTTATAAATTTCGTTTTGCAACTACTACTTGTTTTACAGTTTAAATTGGCTTTATGCAAATTAACCGTAGAAGCCTTTCCTTTGAAATGGCCTGCATATATTGTAGGTTTTGCAAAAGTCTTCTTTGAAGTATGCAAGTACTCACCCTTGCTTATTCGTGGTTTTTAGGTGAAGGATCAGATTAGCTCGATGAAACATAATTTGACGCAGGATTCGGGAATGTTAACGAGTTTTTCTAGGGATTATGCCTTGTCAGTTGCCTGCGGGATTGGATGGGCACACTACAAGACTCTTGATTCTTTCCGCTGCATTTCTCTGAATTGTAAGACTTTATTGTGTATAATACCTTTGTTATTGGCAATAAAGAGTATGGATGTGATATCAATTGTTGTAAATGTCGTACTAGCTACTGATCCAGGGACTAGTACTGTGTGCACATAAGATTTCCATTTTTGTATTTTATGTAAAAATAAGGGTCGCTACAACATTAAAACTTGTACAATAACTATCCCTCATGCATGTCATCTAGAGTAAGCATAATTGCTCCAACATGGGCTTTTGGCTAGCTATAGAACGTTGCTTCCTGTGTGATGCTGGCTACTGCATAAGAGACGGTTCTCTTCTCTCTCCTCTTTTCTCACTCTTCCACATAGGACAAAACTGTAGCTCTGATCAAGTCACAAATCTCCAAGCCCTTTCGCACCTCACTGCACGACGAGACAGATGACATGCCCTACCATTCCACTTGCCTCAACCATGCTCTGGCACCAAAAATTGAGCGTCGCCACTAAACCGTAACCCTGTTCTCATCTCGGCTGAGATTACAAGCCTGTTGCCATCGCCTTCCTCTTCTATAAAAGAGCAGCCAAAACCTCTCATAGCACCGAACCATACCCCCTCCTGGAGCTTTAAATCCAAACCCAACACCAGTAGCCTTTTTTTGACATTGTCTACAAGTTCCATAAATTAGGCTGCAGTTTAATTGAGTAAGACTTGGTAAGCTAAATTTCAATTCTTTTGGTACATAGCTTCCTTGTGGTCCTATAAGCTCAAATCACACCTTGGTTGCAATCCTTCTTGGCCGGAACCTCGCCACGCCAAGATCCTTCTTATATGGCTCTAGTGCACGACGGCAGGCTAGCTCGGTAGCTCACCACCTTGAAGAACTGGTAAAATGGATCCCATTAGGTTCACTATTACTGAATTAGTGCTTGCCCGGGGACAATTTGGTGTCTACTATATTCGCCATTGCTCGGCTATGGCGCCGGCGCATGCCCGCGGGCAGGGTACCCTTGACCATCACCGATAGTGAGTGAGCACACCTACGGGTGTCCCTTGATACCCTGGTGTTAACTAGACCGTCGACCGAGAACCTCCTTGGTCGTAGCCTCGTCTGCATTAAGCCCTAGTTCTTGCTCCGCTTGTGTCACTGACAGGTGGGGTCGCTCTGTCAGACGGCATGAAGGAGCACAGAGCTATTCAAATGGTGAAATGCATTTTCTCTACTGCGAAAATGTACATTGCCATTTTCTTTGAATTAGCAAACCGGTTTGAATTCAAAAACTTATATCTTGTGCATTGTATTTCCAAATTGAGTGAAATAAATTCCTAAATTTATCTAAAATCATGTAGTTTCATAATAGGAAAAAATATTTAACTTTTGAAGTATAGTGGAATTATTTGAATTAAAACTTGCATTAACCCTAATATAGATGTTATTGAAAATGTGTAAACCATAAAAAGTAATAAAATAATTTATATAAGCCTATGAGATCACTAGAGTTCATTTTAGAAAAATATTTAAGATCAATTTTGGATTGCATCTATTTTGTAAATAAATCATATTTTTATGTACTAGAAAATTCAAATAATAACAACTAGTACAAATAAGTTCAAAAATAAGCAAAACCAGTCTCTAGACCCTAATGGTCCTATAACCACTTTAGGTAAGCAAAAATATTTCCAATTTGTATAAGTTGAACAAGATTACTTAAATGGCCATATACCTTATGCATATAATGGTACATTGTATAATTTATATAAATAAAAGCATATGCATAAAGAAACTAGTTGCTAGAAATCATAAGGACCAGATTACCTTATGATGTAAAAATAACCTTAATATAATATACTTTACATCTGAATCCTATTAGAAAACTAACCTTTTTAAAGAAAACCCTAAACTCATAACCCAAACAAATGAGTTCAAATAATAAGAAAATCAGTATTTACAATATTTTATCACCAGAACCTTAATTTTAAAATTATATTTAAATTTGGTATTGTTTGACTTCTTTTTGCCCTATAGTTATTTGCTTCTTATTGTTGTTACATGATAATGATGTGTAGATACCGATGTAGCTTAAACTGCCACTGTCGACTTCGACTCCGAGATGTCACAAGAATATATTGAGTAAGGCAAGCACCTCCTTTGATCATATTAATCTCAGTGTTTTAATTTTTATTTTATTTTATCAAATCTATTTATGCATGCGTATATTTTCTGTAAATTCACTATATTGTGATATTGGTAGATATCCATGTTATCTCTTGGAACTTCCTTAATAAATATTGAACTGTGAATCTTGATAACTCTAGAATAAGGTTAGACATTATATAATGTCAACATGGGTATATGCGATTACATATTAATCATGCTTAGCCATTCTTTAGTATTGGAAATTAAAATAATCAAATTAAATTATTTCTTGAGAATTTAAAAAGACTGGATATGTCATTAAAAGTCATTGATATTTTGGTAAAAATAAGATTAAATTTATGATTTTGACGCGGATGATTATTGGCAATAGTCGATGTGCATAGGATTTGCATGTAGTGTACGGGGAGATTATCGCTGGGCTAGATTAAGGACCGAACATTGTGTTGTATGATCTAAGAGATATCCATACAACCACAAGTGTTGGTATGGGATGATCTTAACTTATTAAGTTACTTAGATTTAGCTTTGCACGTTAGAAAGCTAGAGATATACATGCTTTCTGGACTGATTGCTAGTAAGAGGCTTTCACACAGAGGTGTGGGTAAATGCATATCAATAAAACGGTGTGCGCCATACTATAGAGAGAAGTGGGACGATAGGATGTGAAACCATTTGTCGTACCGAGTGTACAAATATCTTCTACCGCTATAGTATGGATTTGTTATCATCAGACTGATGCAAAGCTAAGGCTAAGTAATGTAATAGTTAGTTATGATCTCTCTGCGGCACACCAAAGAAAGTGTGCTAATATCAATTGCACAAAGAGTTAATCATTTTTTGTGAGTAAAATTGTACACCTTTGCAGAGTTTCTTTTCATAAAGCCGTGCCCGTGGTTATAGAAGACTTGGTGAATTAATACTAGTTAAATGTTTTCTTATTTTCAAAAAGGAATGATTTGAAAATATGTGTTGGAAAGCTTACACTTTAGATGATTTAATATTATGCCATGTGTTAGCAAGGTTGGTTTTATCTGTTATGCCATGTGTTGGCAGGGAATGGACGAATTGTCGCTCATGTCACGGAAGACTATGAGTTGTTACTTTATGCTTACAAACTGGTTATTTCATATCAGCCGACTTGCTTTTACAAATTTCGTTTGTAAATTACTACTTGATATAACTATAGAAGCCCCATTTGATATAACCTGCATTTACTACACTTTTACGATACACTTTAAGTCTTACTGAGTACGAAAGTACTCACCCTTGCTTATTTATTGATTTAGCTTTTGGAGATGATGACAATTTGGAAGATACATATTATGACGCAGGCTAGGAGGAATACATTGATGAGATTTTCTAGGGCTTTGCCTTGTCAGTTGCTTATGAGAATATAATGCGCAAACTACAAGACTTTTGGTTTTTCTGCTGCAATAATCATGTACTTTTGGTTGTTAAGACAGTAATTACTTAATGAAATATATGTGTCTTGTGTATGGATATGATATCAATGTTGTAAATATAAGTGCTAACCACTAATCATGGGAATAGTACTGTATGCACACAGATTCTTGTTTTAACATTTTATACCAAAATGATGGTCGTTACACAAGCTAATTTGTACATCCTAATAGTTAGCTAAGGTGGTTTTCTTGTACCTACCCTTAGCTATTTCAAATGTTATTTATTACCATAGGCTAAAGTAAGACACACAATCCAAACATATAATGAAGATGGGCAATGTATTTTTTATTGATGTGTCTTGCTAGAAATGCAAAAACCTAGAATGACATGAACTGAGGGAGTAAGGAACTCTTTACTGTTGTAGCCCCCAAAATTAGAAATGCAGCGCACAAGAAGTGCGACAATACCACGACACGACATGTGGTGAAAAACCGAATAGCGTGCAACCGCAGAGTGGAATTACCTAATACTATGCGACTTGTTTTTTGCAAGTATGGCCCTCTGGCCCGCAAATCCCATGCACGGGGAGCGCAAAAAATACAAATCCCGCAAATAGGGAGTGTGAGAATAACCACGAGGCAAGAAGTGGCGAAAAACCGAATGTTGTGCAATTGTAGAGCGGAATTACCTAATTTCACATGCCACTGACGATAAATACAATGCCTCCACTCAGCGGATCCAAATTTTTTTTGAAAAAGACCGTGCTACAGTACCATGGTACTATAGCAATAAAGCTCTACGGTACAGCTGAGTGGAGGCGCAGTATTACCATGTGTCACTTCATGGTATTGCCGCGCTCACTGTACGTAGAATTTGTGGTCTAAGGGACCATATTTGCCAAAAAAAAAAAAAAAGCAAGAAGGCTAGTTTCATTTTTTTGAGGTTACAGCAGCGAAGAGTTCGGAGTAAGGGCTAGGCTAAATGAAAAATATTGATGCAAGTGTCCCATCAGTTTTCACTGGGAATTCATCGAGAGGCGAGAGCTCCTTCTTCTATGTGCGCACAGTGTGCTGTGCCTACAAATTAGTGGACAAGCAATGCTGTGCTTAATTAGAAATAAAGAAAGTGCTTACAGTGATATGCTATGCCTACACAATAGGACGGCGACACAGCTGCTAATATGTTGGCATATTGTTTCTTCTACAAAGCATGCATATATATGCTGTCATCATGGTTAATTTCTTATCGCATGGTTTGATCCAGAAATTAAATCAAAGAATTCCAGGGTTGGAAAACTTCTCCCCGATCTTATATTCAACCAAATTCGTTTGCAAGAGTTTGAATACATATAGTACATCCCATATGATTCAAAACAAGATGAAGTAAATTAAATTAACTAGCAAACCAAAATATCCATGCATGCATGCCAGCTGATATGCCCTTTTAGCTTGAGGATTATTTACTTTTAGTTAAGAGCTATTATTTACAGTTGCATTGTTTCAATATAATTAATAACCTTAAATTGTCAGGTTCATGCATGTGAAGATGATTTTACATCCAGGTGGATACATGAAAACTGCTCAAAACAATGATTTTTTTTTTGGTTAACCAAGCATTTGGATTAATCAACATTAATTTACATCCAGTGTCCCGAAATTCTTCTACGAGGTAATTCAAAACTAAACTAACGCTTTTTTGATAGGAGAATGTTTTTTAGCAGGTTATGATAGACCAAATTTTTAGAGGATTATTGAAAGGAGAATTTTATCCATTGGGCTGCACGCTTTGGCCCAGCTGTGCACTTGTGCCTACAGGGGGCATACACATACAATCCCGGAGTTGATGTAAGGCTACCGGGCCAGAAATCTAAGCCCCAAATTTTGGGGCCAATCGTGACAACCTAGACCGTCCAGCCGAAATCCAACGGCTTTGAAGTGCCAACAAGGTAGATATAGCTTAGCTGGAAGGCAGAAACGTCCGAGCTAGCATATCATGGACTCCTGTTCGCCTCTCGTCTCCGGCCGGCCAGTGGATTAATCGGTAATCGTCCGTGCCCTTCGATTTGCAGCTAGCTGCGACTGCAAGCATGCAGGCAAATACCTACTTTGGTGAGTAACTGGATCATCCCGAATCATCGCGTGTGCTAGCTTGCAAGAAAATAAAATACATGCACGGGTATCTTAGGTACCTAAAACCAGTAAGACCCAATTAAAGTTCAGGGTGATCATTAGCGATAAGATTAATCCAATTATGTATGAATGTGTATTTAAACAAGCATTGAACGGATATAATGCTTTTGGAAATAATTGGAGTTTGCAAGTTTGGAGTTGGATACTGTTCGTTGTTGTCGCAGTACTCCTAGAGCATTTTTAATCTTTTACCCTGTCTGAACTAGATGCTCAGATCATTTGGCAGGGAAAATCGGCAGCAGAGGGTTGCTTTCAGCAGACAGCATCTGCTCTGCTCGCATGGAGATTAAGCCAATCTGAGGCCATCAGAAAATTTTTTTTTAAAAAAAAAACACGCTGGCAGGCCAGCCTGATTCATGAGGAAATTAAGCTTAGTTAAACTCAACAAAGTCTGGGCCTGAAGCCCATTGCCATGACTGATCAACATGCATACAGCTCAACAGTTTCACTGCCATATGTGACAGAAGTTTCAGATGAGTTTGTGATTGATGTCATGTCTTAGCCATGACAAAAAACGCAGCAGCTTCAGTGAATTGCCATCACATCCCCAGATTGCGGTCTTCTGTCCGAATGTTGCTGATAATCTTCCAGTGCTAGGTAGCTGGGCTTATTCTTCTGTCAATAATTAAGCAGGAATGTCTGGACAGCAATATTCTGCAGAATAGTGAAGGAGTTAGCAGTTCTGAAAGCACGAAAGAGGAGAGGGAGCAAAGATCTACTACTCAGCATGTTGCAAGCATCAGATGAACTGGGTGGCCACTGTTTCATAGTGGCATGCTCCTACCTGCAATGCAGAGCTAAAATCTCGGACGGGCTATCTACATTCTACCAATGCTAGCTAGCTCCCTGGTCCTGAGCTCCCTTCCAATGAAACACACACCTCAGAAACTCACCGCCGGCCCCGCCGACCGCGACCGTGTGGCTGTCGTCGGCGATCCGAAAGGCGACCTGGTCGGAATATTCGTCGGCCCGATTTCGGTTTGAGGTACGCCCGGCCGGTAAATTCCAAGAAGCTAGCCAAGCCACTGTGGATGCGTGGCCCCTCTTAACTACTCTCTCTCCCCCCTTGACGCTGTCATGGACGAACAGTCCAAAAGCAGCTGTGGTCCATGCATGGATGCACACCGATCATATATGCCTTCTTCTCCTGTTCACCATCAGCATATATGAATGTGCATGGCCTTTCAGGCACATGATTAAGAGCTAAGTAGATGCAAGAGTACTGTGCAAAATTACGGCCTGTTGATTGGGGAGGAACAAAATAAATCGATGAAAAGGAAATTAAGCTGAGACAAGGCCGGCTCCTGTGCTTTGCCTTGTTAGGAATGGCACCAAGTACATTTCGAATGTTGCCGCTACCAATTTCAGATGTTTCAAGATGACAAATCTCCATGTTGTTACAAATAGTCGTGTTATTCAATAGATCATGGCTTGTCTGGTCTGTAGCCAGAATGCTTAATCACCAAGATTTGGACATATATGCATTTGCCAATTAATCTCAACTTATATATTTTTTGATCTTTTACCACACAATTTGTTACATATTTGTCAACTATTACGCAACCGACATAGATAGTCTCAAAACCCTTGAAGTAGAGCTAAAAACAATTTTTTTCTCTCAAAGCCCTCTCCTTCTACCTTTTCTTTTTTTGGCGCAAGTGTGACACGAGAGTGATATAACACGAGGCTTAGCTGCATGCGACTTATGGCGAGCATATAGTACGCATACCATGATCTGTGAAGGGTGCCTTTCGTGTTTTGACCACAGCGGTAGCTTTGGATATTTTGTACGCTGCAAATCTTGAATTAGTGGCCCAGATTAGAGCCCTTAACTCCCATTTATCCGCACATTTCTGCACTGCCGAAAGAGAAAATCTCCCCCATTCTGTGTGCGCCGCACACCGGTTTGTTACGCATGATTTGACAAGCAGGATCCTCCATTCTGCTAGCTCTAATAATATCTGCTGAAATTACTACTGCAGCCTCCATGCATGCGTAATTACTACACCAGAAAGCTCTTTCCATGTTCCGGGCAGTCCCAACTCTCCACCTCAGCTGGTGTCCATAGAATTAATTACGCTGCCAACTAAGCAAAAATCGATCTGATGTGGTATATGAATTAAGGAAGAGAGAGAAGGAAAAACAAAGAAACCGTGTCTCATGCAAGAAACTGGGTCGACGCGGGAATCAAGACGCAAGAAACGAGCAAAATTGGGGTTGGACGTTTCTACGCGCTGATTAAGGTGTATTTGTGGTGCATGCATTGGTTTATTGCTCTCTCTCTCCTCTAGACACTACTCATGAAAACTATGGGTTGAGAAACTATGCATTGGTTTATTGCTCTCTCTCTCCTTTAGACACTGCTTATAGAAACCATGGGTTGGAACTGCCCTCATCACAACCATCATGCCGTAGATTAACAACATGCCCAACCGCTATTTCAAGTTTTTGCAATAAGTTGTCTATGTTCTTAATTAGGCCAGTTCGAAACGGAAATAATATAAAATTTCCATAGAATCCTACGAAATCCCTGTACATGTTCCGAATGTAGTTCTAAGTTATTTAACTTTGCCACATCTAATCTTAATTGCATTATAGTTTTCTTAGGTACGTAGGTGTTTTGGTTCATATTGTTTGAGATAACTCAATATCTCAATTTATCATACCTTTTAGTTTTATCTGTAGTTTGTTAGGAGTCAAATCTTCTACAATTAGGACTCTTTTCGGCTATATAAGTCAACCAAATCTTCTACAACTAAGACTCTTTTTAGCTATATAAGCCAACCCCTTATACATGTAAACATTGAAACGTTATAGAGAATTGTTTTCAGTGGTTTTTTTCGCAAGGGTTTTTTCATGTTAAATTTTCATCTCAGTTATTTTGCCGTACTATTCCTAGAAAGTGGTATTAAAGCCCTAACAAGTGATATCAAAGCACGCTCGTTGTACTTATTATTGGTACCATTCCTGACATATTTATCATTGTGGATTCTTGGCAAATTTTTCGACGTTTCATCATCTAATTTGGAGAAGAAAAACATTAATGTCAGTTGAGGAGACAATTGAATTTGGTGTTTCATCACCGTTAATTAGAATTTGGTGTTTTATCACCATTTATCAATATATATTCACCGTTTGGATATATTGACCATTATGGAAGTTTTGGTAACTTCATTTGGAATTTGATGACATTCTGTTGGTAGTATTATACTCTTTAGAGTTTTTCAAGTGAAGGTTTTACTCCAATATCAGTTTGAGATGAATGTTTAAAGTGTAAGAAAGAGTTTGTTTCTGCGTGGATACTACAACGTTGTTTCGTTGTCTTTACTCCATATGAGAGGTCTACTACAATTTATACCCCGTTAATGGCACGAGAATTTTTTTCTTCATATTGACATTTTTTGAGTGGTTTCAACCATTATATAGGCTTTCAATAGGTAGTTTACCGAATTTTATGTTGTAGGTGGAACATATCAGAAATCCATATTATGTGTTATCCGCTATCTATCCAGTACCACAAGTGATGTCTTGGCTTATGCCATTTGATGATTGAGTGTTTGTTTCAAGAGATCAGTTGGATAGACTCAGACTTTTCTAGGGTTATGAATTATTGAAGACCTAAATTTCTTCATCAGCTTTGTTATAGTTGTGTGTTTGAATTAACCATTCTAGTCTTTCTCCCGATCTACTAGTGGTTTGCTCAATCTTACTTTATCAGAAGTGTTTGGTTAAGATTGTTTCAGTCTTTTATACTCTTGGTGTTTTTTTGCATTACAAGTATTTGGATTGATTATTTCAATCTTTCTTGTTCAGTAGTCCTTTGAATTTTTTAACGCACTTGTATTCATGTGTTCTATTACCTTTTGGGGTTTTTCCGGAAACAATTTCATTATAGATTTTGAGTTAAGGGTGGTTTATTGGAGATAACTCAATATCTCAACTTACCATATCTTTTGGTTTTATCCAGAGGAATTTTACGATGGATAACATGGGTGGTAAATAATGGTAGCAGAAATGAGATCTGGCCATACATTTTTTAGGGGTATTATGGACTTTTGATCTTTTGCTACATTACTCGTTAATCGTTATCACTGACCTTTATTTTCTATCACCACCACCCTTTGTTGTGTTACTCATTATCTCTGCTCTCCTTTTTTCGCCGCCGCGGCTAGTCCAGTCCTGTTGATGTTGCGGCCTTTGCATTCCTATCGGTACCCTCCCGAATTGTAACCACACCACGGTTAGCGCTCTCCCGCCTGATTCGTGACGACGCCATAGCCTCATACTAACACATCAAGCGCTTTATCCTACGTGGCTCATGAAGCAGTTTTGAATTTTACACAAAAGTATAAAAAATACACATACGTTTAAAATTTAAAAAATAACTAATTACAATAGTATCACTGTATGATTTCTACTACCAATACTATGAGCGGAAGTATAACTAAATCTTAACTAATCTGATCTGTTAGATCAAATAGAATGGACAACTAGTATTCAATATTGTGTATCGTAAAAGTGCTCTTTATCTGTAGTTTGTTAGGAGTCAAATATTCTACAATTAGGACTTTTTTTTGCTATATAAGCCAACCAAATCTTTAATAACTGTTAAATTGATGATCCAAATTCAGAGATATGGCTAACTTCTGCTGGAGCGTAGTGGAGGCCCGTCGCCGGTAGGGCTTCATTGTTCCCGGTAAAGAAAACTTAGTTTGCAAATTGAAGAAATCCCTTTATGGTTTAAAGCAGTCTCCAAGACAATGGTACAAAAGGTTTGATTCATCTATGCTCTCACACAACTTTAAGAGGTCTGAATTTGATAGTTGTGTTTACATTAAATTTGTTGATGGATCGCCTATATATTTACTTCTTTACGTTGATGATATGTTGATTGTTGCCAAGAGCAAGGCTGAAATAGCTACTTTAAAGGCATAATTAAGTAATGAGTTTGACATGAAGGATCTAGGAGTAGCAAAGAAAATCCTTGGTATGGAAATTATTAGGGAAAGAAAGTCTGGCTTGTTGTATCTTAGCCAACAAAGTTATATTGAGAAGGTGCTTCGTCGTTTCAATATGCATGACGCGAAACCTGTGAGTACTCCCTTAACTGCTCATTTCAAATTGTCGGGTTCTCAATGCCCAGATTCTGATTATGATGTTGATTATATGTCTAGAATTCCATATTCTAGTGCTGTTGGTTCACTTATGTATGCCATGGTCTACTCTCTCCTGATTTGTCTCATGCTATGAGTGTTGTTAGTAGATACACGGCTAATCCTGGAAAAGAACATTAGAGGGCCGTTCAATGGATTTTTAGGTATATCCGTGGTACTTCTAATACTTGCTTGCAGTTTGGAAAGGCTAGGGATGGACTCACTGGATATGTAGATTCTGATTATGCTGGAGATCTAGATAAGAGAAGGTCTCTCACATGTTATGTCTTCACTATTGGTGGTTGTGCTGTCAGTTGGAAGGCATCTTTGCAAGCTACTGTGGCCTTGTCTACTACAGAGGCTGAATACATGGCTATCTCTGAAGCATGTAAAGAAGCTACTTGATTAAGAAGATTGTATGCTGAGTTTTGTGGAGTTACATCTTGCATTACTTTATTCTATGACAGTCAAAGTGCTATATATCTTACAAAGGATCAGATGTTTCATGAGAGAACAAAGCACATTGATGTTAGGTACTATTATGTCCGTGATGTTATTACTCAAGATAACATTAACATATGTAAGATCAATACTCATGATAATCCTGCAGACATGATGACAAAGCCTGTTCCTGTTACTAAGGGTCTGTTTGGTAGAGATCCAGATTCCAGTTTCACATGAAATCTGAAACTTGTAGGTTAAAATAAAGTGAATTAAGTTTATATTTTTGATCTAAAATGTAAACAAGATGATCTATCTAAACACTCTTAATGTACTCACAACTTCAGCTTCACGAATCTGGTGAAGCTAGAATTTTCAGCTTCACCAGATTCATGAATCTGGAGAATCTAAATCCCTGCCAAACACACCTTAAGTTTGAGTTTTGCTCAAGCTTAGTTGGTGTTACTGTTTAAGCCCTAGTGACTTTTGATGCCGGCGGTTTTTTCTTCGTTATTTCAAGGAAGATGTCTACATTGATTTTGCTGCAAGTTGGAATTTTGTCTCAAGATGGAGTTTGTTAAATTGATGATCCAAATTTAGAGATATGACCAACTTCTGCCAAAGCGTAGCGGAGGCCTGTCGCCACCATCTATATATTCCTTCCTGTAAACCGCTCGGGGCGATTTGTTCCTAGCGTTTTGTAACTTCTCCAGAAAATAGTGAAGTTTTGCCGATCGGCGCCCGTGATTTATTCCCGCAAGGGTTTACCACGTTAAACCCGTGTCACTTGTTCTTTGTGATTTGATCTTCTTCATATGTTTTGCGCGTCGTTATTCTAACAAACAACTAGGATTCTTTTTGGCTATATATAAGCCAACCATTTGAACATATAAACATTAGAACGTTATAGTGGATGTTTCTCTTAGTTTTTTCCGTAAGGGTTTTTCCTAATCAAATCTTTATCTCAGTTATTTTATTGTGCTATCCCTAACCCATATTTTCTTAATCCAATGGCGTACGTATCATAGGCTCAGCTTATTGACTAGATTTGTCATACTGGTAACCGTCATTTTGTTCGCCACACTTTATCTAAGCTTAGTCATGAGCCATATAAAGTTACCTATCTACCAAAGAAGCACGTACTCTGGAGCATTTTTTTGGGGTTTGGATTCAGGCTGATTAGGCAGCTACACATGTGGTTTGGATTTGGTGTGCCGATGTGTTCCCCAATAATTGCGTATCAATGATGAGAACCAGCCATCAGAACCTTTACCCGTCAGACATCCCGCCAAGACTGAAACAGTGAAAAAAAAAAGGGAGATTAACCAGCGCGATGGTCGATGGATCAGCTCTCTCTCTCTCTCTCACTCTCAGGTCTCAAGAAGAGTAACAGCAATGGTGGTGAAGGTGATGCTGACGAGGACCTAACTTGGGAGCACCCAAGAGGTCACAACAGGCGTCTGCATCCACCATTAACCAGTTTGATTTTTTTTATCAGAAATCTAGGAGACAACGTTAATAATGATATCATCACCACAACAGCAACAGGCATGCATCACCCGAGCTCTTGCGCGGCCGGGGAGCACAACGCGTTTTTATGTTAAGAAAGTACCCAAAGCATTTGAATCACGAGATGTTTTTAGAGCTGTTGATCGTGGAGCAAGCCTTCGCCTTCCCAGCCCTGTCCGTCCAATGCAGCTTCTCGAGAGTCGGAGAGGGTGGCGAGGACGCTTTAGTCTGAAGCAATATCGGAGTTGGCCAGATTCTTGCGTGCGCGAGAGCTATCCGGAGTTGTTCACGATGATGCATGTAGAAGATTTTAGTCTAGTACCAGTTTCGTTTTTCTCGTGTAGAAACGGCGAGTGTAAAATTCGGAATCGAATTCTCTTAAGGGGTAAAAATGCAGTACTACGTTTTCTTGAAATGGAAGAAAGAGGGAGAAACAAAGGGGTAAAAAAGAAAAACAGGGGAGGGGCGTGCTGAGCCACGACGTACGTCAGTACGTGTGTGCTTCTTCTGTGGGAGCCGGACGATAAAAGGGGCACGGCCTGTATCCCATGTATAAGAGTAACCCCAACTCACTTCCTAAATCTCTTCCTATCCTAAATTATAAGGAGACTTAGAAAAATATAAACTCCAACCCAACCCTATTATAAACCTCTATTTTAGAGAGGTACTCTCTCACCCCTATATCTAGAGGGCTTCTCTTTGCCCCTATTATTTTCTTTGGCATTTTTTTATTCATTTTAAAATAACAATTCATGGGTGCAAAGTAATAATAATGTTTAAATAAATAATAGGGTGACTAATAGGGAGTGTGGGTTGGAGACAAATTTGATATAAAGTACTCCTAATTTTTATATCACCCCTAAATGAGTGATTTAGGGAGAAAATATAAGGGTTTGGGTTGGAGTTGCTCTAACTAGCTATCTTCCGAATGGTTTTGTGGTAAATAACATCTAAATTTTAGAGTATTGGATTGAATGGCTCAACTATTAGATGAAAAGCATGTTAGTGAGTAGATCAAAACTCACTAATTTTGAAAAGATCAAACGGCGTATATTTTGGATAATTTTTTAACATAAAACATCCGCCTGATGTTTATCAAATCCGTAACTTAGGATTACCCCTTGGAAGCGTCGTTTCGTTTCTAGCAGAAGTGTTGATTTGTTCTGCGTTTATTTCGCTCTCTTTCTCCTCTTTTTGCATTTTCTGGCCGGGTTGTGCTAAGGATAAGATTATGATTTCACGATGGAGAGATGATGTATAAATACAGAGGAATCGTTTGTATGTTGGAGTCCAAGAGATCGCGGGGATCTACCAATGGGGACGTGCCCATTGGCTGCCACTCGTCCCTTTTTGTATCAGTTACCACAACAAATGTACACAGGGAGCACTAGTCTCTACCCTGAAACATCCGTCAATTTGGTCCTAACCAGAATGTTCAACTTCAACCAACCACAGGCCTGTCTCCTCTTGTCAATGTATAATATACTATGATACTTTGCGTGGTGTGACACGTCACGTGCATTATTTTTTTCCGTCGTTTTTTTAAATTATCGAGGAAACGCGCAAAACGGTTGAAAGAATACAAACGCATCTGCGATTGCGCTAAATCGAAAGGTCCTTTTCGTGTAAAATAGCCGGAATGATCAAAACGGCACTACGTTTTTTTGGTATTTATTTAGGGCCCTCTCACGAAAAATTCACGATTTTTCTGAACCAGAAGGGTCTCTTCGTAAAAAAACACAGGAAGGACCTACACGTAATTACGCATTTTTGAGGGATCTACACGTGAAAAGGGAAAAACGAGCCGAGTCGGCCGGTTCGCGAAAACAATTTCATTTTTTTTCGCCGGTGGTTTTTTTAAAAATCATCGAGGAAACGCGCAAAATGGTTGAAAGAATACAAACGTATCCACGTTTGCGCTAAATCGAAAGGCCCTCTCGTGAAAAATACCTGGAATGATCCAAACGCCACGATATTTTTTTGGTATCTATTTAGAGTCCTCTCATGAATGATCGCGATTTTTCTGAAGGTCTTCTTCGTAAAAAACCGCAAAAAGACCTATACGTAATTACAGATTTTTCCAGGGACCAAAACATGAAAAAATATTTTGAGCCGAGCCAAGCCACGTGGCCGGCTCGGCTCAAAGCGAGGAGAGCATGGGAACTTTTCCCACATTAGTAGATGTATTATTTGTTAATACTTCAGGTATATATGTCAAATATAAGCACTTTGCATCTAAAAAACCTAGGATTTTGAATGACTGATGCTGAGAACAACACTGATTCATCTTTGCCACTCAGACATGCATGGTGGACCAATAATTATAATGTTCAAGTTGCATTTGTGTAGCACCTATGAATTTGCATGGGTTTACACTTCAAAACTAAGAACATTTCATGAAGAGCCTAAAGATTCCGTAGCATAGACGACATGTTGTAGATAGAAAATTATGATTGACCATAAGGAGCATGAGCATTTCATGTCATGATTTTCTAATGTGAATATAGGAGTGCAACGAAGTGTTCCTAAACTTTTTTTTTTTATAAAAAAAAGTCCTTTCACTATTTCAGAAGAGCAGCACTGCGCTTCCAAATAAAACGACGGTTGGATTTTCTCCGAAACTGCAAATATTATCGTAAGACTATATTTTTTTTTCTTTCTAATTTAAGCTTAATTAGATATCAAGATATTTATTGATCATCAAATTAAGTTCAACGTTGCAAACCAAATACATTCTGAATCATATGTTTCTCAGTTAGTCTACTTCATTGTGATAAATGCATTAGCCCTAATATTATGGGAGCTATAGTACCATTCAAGGACAGGTTTGTATCATTGTATGGTCTTTGTGCTCTGGATAGTACATCACTTTTACTGTGCGATAACGTGTGTGGCCCCAGGATTTTGTGTACGAGCATCGTGACGTGTCTGGTGTGCACGTGGCATCTCCTCAGCCACTATTTTCTACATCTCAAACGTGAAGTACTATACATTGGCATCTCATCTCACTGTGTGGTGGGTCACACAAGAAAGCGTTTGGCTCACCTGTGAGTAACCAGCCCTGGTCTTTTTTGTGACCACAAGAGTCACCAACCTAGCCTTTAAGGTGCATGGTGTGGCAAAACAACAATGTAGACAGGGCCAGGCAAGTAACAGCTTTCCAGCAGTACCTTAGCACCATCATCATATTTATCAGGAGAACAGAAAGTTGAGTTGTTCAGATTATATCCTGAAATTTTTACCTTTCTTCCTAAGTTTTACCTTCTTTTGTAAGTTTCTGTTCCTAAATGTTTTTTTGGGTCAAAACTCGGAAACCATGAGCTGGAACACAGGATGAATTGATTTGGTGTCATTCTCGTGTTACTTGAAATCTTCTTCGAGATGTTTCCTCTTCTGAGGAAATGATTGCATCATGGATGACTAGCGTATTTGGAGAGGCCAAATTGGGGAGTCATTCTACCCTTGCAAAAAATATCGCACTTCTTAGATCTTAAAACTACGTAAGGTTATTGATGGATTGGCACAAAGTAACTAGTCTTTCAGCTCGTTGTTTGCTTTAGAAATGTGCACTTTCCATTTGATGGAGCATATACATATTTGTCTATAACCTTTAATTTGTGTTTTATAGAGCATTAATAGTCTAATACTATTGAGATTGTTGCTAAGTTTAGGATCATAAAAATTACTAAAATATAAGGTCTTGAGTACTCGTTTGTTTCTACAAAAGTGTACGTCGCAGATGAAATATGATAGATAACTGAAAAAAAAAACCCAGACACAAAAATTTCTTTGAACAGAAAGAGGAAAGTCCTTGTAAGCCGTGAGAAGCTTTTGGGCACCTTTTTGGCCGCCTATCATATTCACTCTTTTTTTTTCCTTCTCCCCTATAAATTTGTCAAGCTCTATCTCACATTGTGAGAGAGAGCAAGAGAGAGAGAGATGTACTAACCAATGAACTGCTCTTATGCATGCACCAATTTATCATAGGATTGAGTCATAAGCATCGTTGTTAGGTGCTGCTTCTCCTCTCAGTCTTTCTTATCCTTTCCCCCCTTTGCCCTTTAATTTGGATGCGTTGTTGAATGGTTGATATCTCGGTCTTTGATTTTTTTCTCTGGTCTTGTGGATGATTCTTTCATGTATTCTATTGGAGATGGCAAGCATTTAATTGTTCTTTCGGGTCAATAGATTAGCTGTGACTTTTGTATCCTCCTACCTTATCCTGGACTTGTTCTTGCTCTTCTTCTATCAGGCCAACAATGGCAAATAGTTAGTGAATGTGGCTGGCCATGAAAATCCAAAGTGCCAGGTTAAGTTCTCCAAACTAGTAAAAGTTCATAGTTTGGTTGGCAATTGGAGTTCAAAAAGATAAAAGATTCAGATAGCTATTTCTGTAGCTGTATATTAACTGATGAAATTACGGAGTGGTCTTTTTAATGTTATGTTGGTCATAGAAATTGAGCATCAAATTTGATGGGAGTTTCAAATAGGGAGGCGAAAGATTTCCAACGGATGTGCACCTAAGAAGCAATTTTCTGTTGTCTAGAGAATCCTGAAGTTGCTTGTTGCAAGTGAAGTGATGCTCTTAACATTTCAGTGGAACTTACACAGGTTTCTGTAAAACTGAAGTCTTTCTTGCTCGCTCATCAACATCTCCTGCACTTTCTACAGGGTTTCATGTAGGGGAAGGCAAGCTGTTTTTAATTCTCCGATCGCCACCGGAACCTGCTACTGCGAGGTCTCAACGAGCAACAACGTCGGCGGTTAAGGCAGCCGGCACGGCAATGCCGGTTCCCCTTGCCCCTTATCCAACTCCTCCCGTGCCATTTACACCTCCCAATGGTATGGTTTCCAACTGGATACTGCAAGAAACACAGCTACTTTTGGCCTTCTTTTTTGTTGATTGGTCACCCAGAGTGTTAAAAAAAGTGTCACAAATTCAGTCTTTACCAAGATGTATAGGTCATAAATTTTACCACGATTCATAGTTTTAGACTAGAAATCTAGAGACTGCACTTACATATGCAGCTCTTGACGAAGTTGTTCCATTTGCTGGTCCAGAACTTGCAGTACCTTCTGCTCATATATGTATATTTTGGAAGTTCTAATATAACAAATTAATCTCAATTAAGTCATAGACGTTTCCCTGCTGATTATGTTATTCCGACGCATGAAAGTGCTTTTCCTGAAATGAAACTGTGAGTTATCGGTAAGTGAGTTTCAGCTACTGAAGTGGTGTCTCTTTCTGCAATTTCAGGGGCTCAAAGCCAGCTTGTCTGCTCCGGTTGCCGCAATCTGCTCATGTATCCAGCCGGCGCGACGTCGGTATGCTGCGCAGTTTGCAGTACCGTGACCGCAGTGCCGGCTCCTGGTATGCACATGAATCACTCATCTTTCTATCAAGGATTTGTAAGTAATTTGGCATCTGAATATTGAGTTCGAACCATGCAAGATTAGTACTAGTAGTGTCTATTCCATTCTCTCTGTTCTATCTACTGTAACAAGAAGTAGCATCTGCTGTATGTGCGTGCTTCACGTCTTCTGAACTTGAGGTCTTGTGCTTTCTTTTTTGGGTACAGAAATCTAGTTGCAGATTTCACAATAATATAGAGAGATCAAAGGGACTTGTTTGCCCTTGAACTAATGCAAGAAGCTTTTCATTTGCTGAAAGTTGTCCTGGAATGCCGTTTTATGAGGATCCTTCCACCTGGTTTTGGTGCAGGAACCGAGATGGCGCAGTTAGTTTGCGGGGGATGCCACACTCTTCTGATGTACATACGTGGCGCGACAAGTGTACAATGTTCTTGCTGTCACACTGTCAACCTGGCTATGGAAGGTACATTATGTGGTTTTGATTCCTGTATGCAAAATCCTCCTCGATGGAATGTATTCTGAGGCTGAAAGCTATAGCAATCAGTCGATATAATTAACATCATAGAATTGGCTTATCCTGAAGTCGTACTCATCAAAATCGGACAGTAGCATATCCATTTGTTGTGATTCAGGAAAAAAAAAAGTTTGTCAAGGATATCCTAGATCCACCAAAGTTCGATGAATATCTCCTAGAATTACTAGAAGCCTGACAAACATATCCTAAAATTACTGAAGGTTTCACAAATATTAACATTGAGTCCTGACCTCTGAAGTTCCACACTTGTTCAGAATTGAAAAGGATGAGTGCTCATCTAATCTTAAAAACTCTGAATGACAAATGATTCTCTTGTTCTTCTTGGCAGCGAATCAAGTTGCGCATGTAAGCTGCGGGAACTGCCGTATGCTGCTCATGTACCAGTACGGCGCAAGATCTGTCAAATGCGCAGTATGCAATTTTGTGACGTCAGTTGGGGTAAATATTCGTCATCGTCAGAGCACTTAATTTTACACATGTTATGACATTAACATCATCTAATTGCTATTGTTATTGCACTGCAACCTGGATTTCATATGAACCATACTTGAAGAGTGTTCTTTTTTTTTTTTTTTTGAAATTTTACAGTGCATTAAACTAGTAGTATACGTTGGGTAATAGAAATTAGATTTAGCTATTGTTTTTTTAGGGTATTTCTGTCGCTCTACTATCAGCGAAAGTATAAATAAATATTATCTAATATGATCCGTTAGATTGAAAAAGATGAACGGTTATATTAAATTTAGTATACCGTAAAAGAGCTCTTTTTTTACTCCTTTCAGGCCTCACCTGGTGCAGACCAGAAGCCCAGCAACTGAAATCCCACAAAATTCTGAAGGCGCCTTCTCAAAAGGACGTTTCGAGTGCACATGTATAGAGTTCTTCCCTGAATCATTTTTTTCTTCTTCTTATCTTTCTTTGCCCCATTTCTCCCTTCGTTGGATCTGGCGAGCTTGCAGAATAAAATGAGAGTTTTGGTAATACCTAGTGCTCAAATTCGTCGAATTGTCTGTATAACTGCATCAGATATATACACAAACCTGTGGTGTCTATGCATTGCTCAATGTTCTTTCGTTTCTCCTTAGGTCCAAATCTAGCTTCTTTTCCCTGTGCTTTTCTGAAGAATTTCTTTCACTATGCTTTATGGTTTGTGCCAATTCTTGAACTGTACTTCACTGAAGACACTGGCATGAGCACGAACAATAACATTGACAGTAAGATTGCTGAAACATGCAATCATAAACATCCAAATGCTGCAATCGGAGGGTACAACACATCAGATGGGAGGTTCTGGTCAAGGAACAGAGCTAGTGTTTCTTGCTGGGACACAGGCCTGAGTGCTGGGCACCATCTGTTTTGACTCTTATCCAACTATGATGGTTGCCTGGCACCCTCTCCTAGCAAACAGCTTGTAGCAACATGGCATGTGACCCACTTCAGCCTTGAATGCAGTGCCTAGGTGGATGGATCTGTAACAAACCATCCTTTTTAAGGGATGCGTATAAATATCTTCATAGCTATCCAGGATTTTAGCTGTAGATAACCAAGTGTACATTGTTAGACATAAAAGCGAAAGCGAATATTTTATAGAGGAATTAAGGGCCTAACGGTCAGAGTTTTACAAAGAATACGGCTGGCACCAAATACATTATAAAACACCCATAGGAAAGACTTGAGTAGATAGATCAAGACCTCAAAACCAAACTTCGTCGCTATCTACGATCTCCTGGAGATTGCCAGCTTTATTGAAATCTAGAGGGGGGAATAGGAGGTAAGGGTGAGTACACAATAGTACTCAACAAACCACACGGAAATTCTGAATACTACATGCAGGGATAAACAAAGGTTGGCACAGATTTTAATTATTGTAGATGCAAGTTATTAAATACCAGTTTTATTTTACATTTGAAACACAAACCAAATAACAGATAATACCATAGGGGTTTATTTGCAAAATTCAAATCCACGACAAGTTCTATTTATGAAAACTACTTGAGCGCGATTACAGGAATCACTCTAGATTAACTCAGCTTCATTAACCGGAAGCACGGCGTATTCGAATACCATTGATATCACTTTGCAGAGCTGGTCAACTTTACCCACAAGATATCTTCAGCCGTTAGTGCCACACGTGATTAACATACAACTTAAATGCATGCGACCGAACCGAGATGATCATAGCCTTTTATTGGACTTCCTTTCTTTAGCTTCTATCCAGTAGGTTACGGGGATCCACAGCCTCCAGGACCCACTGGTCAAGGCGGGAGACACGATTTGGTCAAATTGTGGATACCTACTGTTGTGAGAACCGGCAAATGACCACCCCATTCCCGTTCCACTCCAGTCGCTCTGCGATCCATCCTCTTACCAGAATGGTAGCTATGTCTTATAGATATTCCAAAGGGAAGTACAATGTACTGAGTTATGTTGGAACAAGACAACAGGGCTGATAAGTCCAACTTATGGTTGAGCGGGAACTGAAGTTATTTACCTTGCCTAAGACATCAGTCCTTAAATGCCTGAGACTCAGCCAAATATATACCACAAGCATGGTACCCACTGTACCAACCACTACACCACATCCTGGCTTTGTCATCGGTTGGGGGTTGGGCCAGCATCCACCTCCTGTGGTCAGCCTAACACTGTCCCCCTAATTGTAGCAATTTTTGAAAATCATTCGAGCAATCTCTCGAAGATTTTTAAATAAAAAGGGTTAAAGGTGAAATTATATTAACTGTTAATCTACGATGGTTCAATATTTTATAGCATAGGGTTAAAAGAGGATTAAGGCGTAACAACAGATTGAGCATTGGGTTATATCTAATCATATCATTCCAAATTATCTCCTTTTATAGTTTTCTAAGTACCAAAAATAATGCAGTACAGAAAATATACATATACTGTAATAAAATGGGCTCAAAATGTTTAAGGGTGTGGCTTGCTTTGCGGGATCGAGAGTTCTCCTAGAGGGAAGTAGTTGAGGTCATGTCCAGTCCCCAACAGCTCCTGCTCTGGGTACGGCTCCGAGAACTGCTTCTGCTCCGCGTATTGCTCCAAGGGCTGCTTCAACGTTGGATTTAACGTGAGAAAACACAACCAATAAATAAACGAATAAAAACACCCAAAAGAAGAAAATGAAAATTTGAATCGGAGAGAGGATGGTCGGAAACAGGGCAAAAGGACATTTTGGGGATTTTAAAAATTTTGGGGACTGGACTTGGAGGAACGGAGATCATTTTTGGACTCAGCGGTTCGAACTGGTCAAGAATATGTATTTTTAATCATTTTTGGATTTTTGGGATTTTTCTGGAATTTTTGGGAATTTTTTGGATTTTTTAATTTATTTTTGGATTTATTTGAAAATCAAACCCAAAAATAAAATAAAATTAAATACAAAAGATTTTCCGGGGGGGCGACAAGAATCCGCACACATCTTGTCTGACTCATGGTGGCCCAGACGCCCCTTGCCATGGCAGGGTGGCCACCACCTGACGCTGCAAGCTGCAGCAGAGAGGTCGACAGTGGGACCCATTGTTAGCGGAGAGAGAGGCTGACGGAGGGGCCCCATGTGCCAGAGAGAGCGGCGGAGAAGCTGGCCGGCAAGACGGGTGGCGAGACGGGGAAGAAGTTTAGCCTTGACGAAGGAGAGCTCGAGAGGGAGAAAGAGATGGCGAGGGAGGAAGAGGAAGCTGCAGTGAACTCGGGGGTGGGGAGAAATGGGGGTAGGGCGAGGTATTTATAGGTGAGGGGAGAAGAGAGACGGGGAGACTCCTGCGAGGGTGCAACACGGCCGGAGCGAGACACGGGTGCGTCTTGAGGAGGGATGGTGGTGCGGACAAAGACGGGAAGAAAAAGAGAAGGTCAAGGGGCAAGGGTAGTGGCGTAGGGAAACGACAAGCGTAACGAACAGCATGTGACAAGCGCTGACTGGAGGCGCAATAGGCAGGCGGTGGTGGCCGCTGGGCGGGTGGGCAAGAGGTGGCCGAGAGCGTGCCGAGTGAGGGGTTGAGAGCGGGCCAAGGAGAGGTGGGTCGAGGGGCCGACGGGAGGTGGGCTGGGGAAAAGGTAGACCGGGCCGAAAGGCTGGAATAGGGAAGGGGAGGCGGGATCCAAAAAGGGAAGGCGAAAAACGGGGGCACTTTCCCAAAATGGAAAATTTTCGAATAAATGCCAAATAAATCAAAATAAATCCCGAAAAATTCAAATAAAATTCGAGCAAAAAGATTTTGAAATTTTTAGGGTTATTTCAGGATCATCCTGACAAGGACTATCAGCCGATGATCTCTGATCCAATAATTGGAGAAAATAATGGAAAGTTCATAAAACGCAATGTTAAAAGGCATAGATGGTACCCAGTCGAGTCAGTAGTACTAGTACCAATTCAGAAACAGACTGAACAACAGCACATCTAAAGATATCTGTAGGATTGTGCAAGCATAACAGCATAGACGTTGTGAATTTTCTTACCAAAAAAAAGTTTTTGAGTTGTGATCAAGACGCCATCAGATCGTGCTCTGTACATCACTCACCAGTTGCTCTTGATTGCGCAATGCGCATACATGCTTTGGATAATCTCTTGTGTGTTTACATCAATTAAAAAAATCAAGAAGGCAAAGAATGATACTTGTGTGTCCCTCGCGCGGGTCTCAACCGCTGATATCAAGATCGACGGTTCCGGCGGGGGCCTACGCCTCTGACGACGGCCACGGCAGCCGCGGGCAGGTGTACCGGCCACGAGCGTGACGAATTTCAGGCACCCGCCGCGCCGAACAGGATGCAGCCGGCGAGGAGGAGGAAGGCCGTGTGGCTCATATCGTGGACGCAGTACCAGTACAAGAGCAGGCAGGCGACGCCGCCGGCGCACATCACGGCGGCGCCGGTGGAGAAGAGGCAGTCAGAGCAGGTCATCAGCACGTCGCCCTACTCCGGCACGGCCAGGGCACCGTCCTGCCCCGGCGGGTTCTCCTCCAGTTCCATGGACGCCACAGGCCGGGACAAGGAGCACCAACCGTGCATACACCAGAGCGTATGTGCGTGCGTAGAGATACACGTATAAATACAGGACGAATTCGAACCATGCACCGACTCTACGATCCAGGTAAGTTCAGAATGAATTTAAACAGATAGAGAGATCAAGAACAGTGCAGATCAAAACCGAACTTAAACAGGGGCAGAATGCAGATAAGTTCTTGAGGGCCCGGCGCCCCGATGCCGTGCCCTATCAGCAACACAGGCCGCAACTTTATCTTGCACGTGAAAATTATTATTAGTGTAGCTTGAGGAACCTGGAAACAAATATATACTTGGATATTTGATAGAGTTGCTCCATGTATGTTAAACTAGAAAAAATATTTATGAATGAGCTCGTTTTACATGTGCATCAAGTTAGATAGCAACATAGACAAAATTTATTTGACAATTAGACACAATATCTTGAGCTCTCTCCCCATGTTGGGGCTGTGATCTACCTTCTCATCTTTGTACATAAACTCAACATCCTAAATTTTTTTAAAAAAAATTGCATGTGATACATAGGAAAAATACCCATATTGAAAAATTGTGCCAAGGCACCATGATGTCTCAGGAAATTATAACGTTAAAAAATGTACCCAAATTCAATGATTTTTAACAAATTTAGATAACATGCCTACAATCAAACTATCATAAAAAAAAAGAAAATTGTAGTTTGAATTTTAGTTCAAATTTATTTGAACTAGTTAAATTAAATATCCTAAACAATTCAAAATTTTCGCATACGATACATAAGAAAAATACCCATTTTAGATAATAGTGATAGACACCATGAAGCCTCAGGTAATTATAACTGGCCTGCATACTAACGTTAAAAAAAAAACTTCGCAGCTCACTCCACAAAATACAATTGCTACTTCAAACTTCAACGGTAGCCATTAACAATTAGGGAGAAGTGATCCCCGTCAGAGAGAGAGAGAGAAGTGATCGATTGTTATTCAAATTTTGAGAGATTTTACTATCCCTTGAGAGATACCAAAATTTCTCAAAATGGTAAATTCTTTCTCAACTTTTATGTCAAGAACAAATTGATTAAGGGCGTTCCTACAGCGGTTCGAAATTCTTGAGCCAGGGACAGCTGAACCGGACGGCGGCCATGAAGAGGATTAGGCATCCGCAGCCCAGGAGCGTGATCCCGTCGCTGAGGAGGGCGACATGCTTACGTTCGTTGCCTCTCCGGCTCCACAGTGGTAGTACAGCATATAGCATTCAGCCGCCAGCCATCCACCCCCCGATGAGGACGGCGAGGATGGCCGTGGGACCGTTCTTGTACCCGACAAGGTGGTACACGCACAGGACCATGAAAACCGTCCCCGAGGCCGAAGCAGAGCAGGACGACGACGAAGATGAAGCAGCAGTGCTTGCACATCGAGGTCTCGTTGCCGTCGCCGCCGTCTGGCGCGGCGTCCTTCCGGCCGTCGCCTTTAGGGTTCTCCAAATCCATGGGAGTAGTAAGTAGTACTGGTAAACGGAGGAGGGGGGAACTTGCTAATGCAGTGTTATATGTACAGCTCAAGGAGAGACATGTTCCAAAATTGATTGAATATAGAGAAAAACTAACCAACGGTATACCGTTGCAACGGTATAGGATGAAACTTACCCGTAAAACATGAAACTTTGGTTGAAACTTATCTGTGAAACTCGAAAACCTGATGAAACTTACCCGTGAAACATCATGAAACTTACCCGCGAAACCTAGCAATGAAACTTACCCGTGAAACTAATGAAACATGCTATACCGTTGCAACGGTATACCGTTAGGTAGTTGCTCTCTTGAATATAATGCTTATGATCATATATACTAGATTTGTAGTCCGCAGCCACATGAAGAACACGGCCCAAGACAGAAAGTTGATGACAGATCATAGAGCCTTTCCTAGTAATTAGAGAACTTGGTGAATCAATTTAGTCAGATGTCACCATGTTTAACAAACGGTTAAAACCATCTTGGACTAAGAGAGAGTCACTATTGATCAAACCTCCGTTTCAACACATACAGTGCATAATGCAAACGGTTGACAAGTTCATAGACACAAGTTTCACGGTATTACTGGTTTGGAGCACAAGAATTTTCCAGAAAATAGTTCAAAATTTATCCTGTTCTAAATGGAGACTGAGTTTCGTTTTTTTTTTCCGATTATAAGGTAGATGCACTCGCACACACGAGTTCACCCCTGTGGCACACATCGAGGAATACAGAGGCATAGAGTTTTCTGACTATGTAATTGAAGGAACCAACACCAGCGAATACAAGTGCTCTCCGCACTCTACACAAACCGGAGAATTAATACCGACAACATATATACAACCGAAGGAAAGACATATCCACTCTTTATGGTGCAACCCAGCCGGTTGGGAGCACCCAATTTACATGAAAACTGCGAAAATAAATTACCACAGTTCACCGGGGTGCATTCTAAGTGTGAGTTGTATAGATACGTTGCTATATATATATGTGTGTGTTCCAAATTAAATGGAATACTTATGGATAGTTCAGATAATATCCTACACAAAGTGCATGGTAGAGTGTACATCTTACTTGTACAAAGTTACATACAGGTTATTTTGGTTTTGATTTTCTAATAATAGAAATTAATCGAGGGCCAAGCACCTTTGTCGTTTTTTTTTAAATTTGGCGCAGAGCTCAAAGCATTCAGATATAGAAAGAGAAACAATAGCGATTCATATCGACACACACCCTACCCACACACCCACACATGCACTGCTCCGATGCTTGTGCGCACCCAGAATGATCTAAGGATCGAACCCAGGTGAGCAGCACGCCTTCTGACGATGCTGGCCAGCGAGCCACAGGCTCGTTCGCAAGCACCTGTGTCGGTGAAAAAAAAATCAAGGTAACCAGACTGATCTATTGTGGTTCCGTAGCAACCGGCAAGAAACAATGCACTGAAATACCAACAACAAATTACACGATCGATCGTTACATCCTTAAACCGGAATGGTCGGATTATCAGCAAGAATACTAACTACGCGATCGTTGGGAGGATCTCGACCGTATATCCGCAAAGATCAACGGTGCTCTATAACAATTCTAGCCACAGGAGCCACGGACAGGTCCAGCGGACGGCGGCCACGAACAACCCTAAGCATCCGAACACCAGCAATGTGAGCCCCATGTAGAGATGGTGGAGGGCCTCGTCGACGTCGTTCTCGTCTACGTCCTGGAAGCGCAGGTACAGGTAGACGCCGCCGACGATGCAGAACAGCAGGGCAAGGGCGTGAGAGCAGCAGCAGTCTTCGAACGCCGAGACGTCGCCGGGGTCGGGCACGGCCAGGTCGTCGTCCCGGTCGTCGCCGTGAGGGTTCTCCAGATCCATGGAATAATGTAACTTTGAGAATAGTAAGATAATATGCTTTCGCAGTTTTTTATACAGCTGAAACAATCGGAATTAGAATCCTTGTCGACAGTTTGGGTCACCGTACGTATCCTGCAAGAACAAGATTTCTAGTCCGTGACAACAACACCAAGAAGTCCGATGATAGTAGAGCAGAGATTCTGACATATTGTATATATAGTCTCTCTCCTAATAAGAGATCATGGTAAAGTCAATTTAGCGAGATGATATCATGCTTCACAAGACCATCGCTATCAGAGACTAGCTGATCAAACCTCAGGTTCGAACACATTAGCCGTATAACGAAAATCAGTTCACAGATAAAAGTTTCATCCAAGGTTTTATGCACAACGGAATACATCCTCTGTCACAAAAACGAAGTATTAATTATTGAAAGACTGAAGGGCACCAACACCTGTGCATAGAGACTTCTAACTGTGTAGACGCTATAACTGACGCAGGCGAATGCAACGGCTCTCCAGATTCTACACAACTGGGCAACATTGGATAAACCACACACGTTTACCAGGAGTCGACGTTATTGTACAGTTGGATGCAAATTGAGAACCACTACTGACTGATATCAACCAAGCGTCACAGAATTGCGCATCGGTTTCTTTGTTCTGCAGGAGATACCGTGGCCTGTTGGAACCTGTTTGGGTCGAAGGTATCCACCCCGTACTGTCACAACACAAGGAACAGGTTTTAAAAAAGAAAGGGCACGTGCAATACAGAAGTAATAAGGATTAGTAATGGTATACCTTTTCTCTCATTCTCTGGCTCCACGCATCATTCCGGATTGGACGGTAGTCAAGGTTGGGCACCCTAGGGTCGGCAAGAGCTTGTTTATTCGCCAATGGCTGTCGGACCCCAGACCTTGGGCCGATGTACTCATCATCACTTTCATAATCAGCTTGATTGGCCGATTGCACTATGAGAGCTACAGTGAACAACAGTGCCTGCAAAAGAGGGCTTTAGTTAACAACTATTGCCTCTTACTTATCTGGCTAGTGAAATCTTGCATCAAATGATTATATATTGTTGGCTCTCCCTTGATAATATTCAGATGGCACAAAAAAAATGTGAGGCAGCTTGATAAGAACACAAGAAATAAAAGATATGTGCATTGGAGTGAAAAAGTTATTAACAACAGCTGCCACTTAGACCACGGAAATCTCAATCTAGGTGCAACTCGTTTCAATTTGTACCAGACACCACAATTCTTTCCAATCAGGTCCACTCAAGTCATCATTATAAATGCCTAATATATGTTGATAATATGACAACGATCCAGGCCAGCACGCGTTAGTATGGACTATACTTGTGACAAATTGACAAGGCATCAATAAGAGTTTTCATTTCACAAAGTAGTGCATACTGCATATGTGTTCATTGCTGTGTGACACTATTCACCAAACCTAGACCTCAGTCAATGCCACATCTTTTTGTTTAGGACTCTTCATGAGAAATTGCGGAGGTAACCGAAACAAAGCATATTAAAAGAAACTGTAAAAATTGATTATTTTTTTTAACAGGTGCCACTTCTTTCACAAAAATGGCAAAATCTCAATCATGTGCAACTTCTTCAATTTCACCAGAAAGCCAAATTCACTCCAATCAGGTCCAGCACAGTCATAAATTACTGTGTATTGTGTAAATTTTGGTTCTCATGAGTGATTCTAGTCACCAAACATGTATCTCAATCATTACCACACCATTTTTTTGCTTAGGACTCTTGATGAAAATCATGGAGGTAATCTGAAGAGAACATATTGGAAGAAATTGGAAGTTCATGTTCAAAGTTGGAAGGTGTAGAATTTTTCCTAAGCGTAAGGCCTACAACAAAATCACTTGTTTTGAAGCAATCATGCAAAAAAAATATAGAAGCAGCAGAAAAGAGGATAGCAAAAATTGTCACAGGGACACTAATGAAGAAAACTATCCTGTTTCATACAGCCAGCAACAAAGATAACATTGTTACCTAAACCCACATATTAGCATGCCACTAAGTTATCTTTGCATAAACTGCTTAGAATTGTTTTAGTTGAAATAAGTCACAAGCATAGAAAGGGAAACATGGTACAGAATTCTAATTCACCTAACGCGAAAATTAAGATTGCCCTTATTTGGGAAGTTTTACTAGATATCATGATAACATATTTAGAATAGATAATTTAGGTCAAGCAAACTTAATCAGTTAATCCATATACAAAAATACTTGGTCTCCTATATGCTTCTATGAAATTATACCCAAGGGGTTGTACAGTTGTTCCACTTTTACCTCAAACACAACAGCTCCAAGTGCAACCCATTTTGCAATTCTCCAATTGTCTTTCAAAAAGCTGTAGATCATGTCAAAGTTCCCAGTTTTGTCAACTGGAATCACCTGCACAATAATCAACGATTAAATGCTAAGATCCAGAGAAAGAATCATAGCCAACAAATGAGAGATCAGAAGAACTCACTTCTTTCCAACTATGGTTGAAGAAAATGAAACCTCCTGCAGCAAGCTCTACTAGTATGAACAAAATAATGAGGAACGAATACTTTTCTGAAAGTCAAGGGAAGCATAGCATGCAAGCCTAGATACATAAGGTAGGATATGTTGCACTATCAAAATTAATCACCATGGAACAAAAAAAGGATTTAAAACTACATGTCAGACCTTTCATTATTAACTAATCAAACTATTGAAGCTCGAATCAAATCTTGTCTAACGTTGGTCAGCAACAATAAACCTACATTTAATTACATCTAGATTTTTCCCGAGGATAGGAATTCATACGAATGTTTCCTATGGTTGATTCCTTGCTCCACAGTGAGTACATAATTACTTGACAGTTGGTAACATAACAGGCATGAAAGCACAATAATGCATCTCAAGATATTGTGTTCATAAACATTTATCTACAATTGGATACAAAGGACAAACAGCATCCGCTCCTAGTTGATGCGCCAGCACAACCGAATATGGATGTAATGAAGAGTATAGCACCAGCACCAATAAACGCAAAAATAAACCTGCAACAAATAAAAAAAATGGAATTTCATCCTAGCTGATGGAACTTCTTGCATGACACTCGCATTCACATATACTGATATACAGCAATTCGAGCAGAATGTTGAGAATCGTATATAGTAGAAAAGGTGTCACTTCAACCAAACTTCAGAAAGGTAATTCACACATACTCCTTGTCTATCATGTTAAGCTCACGCCGTTAATATGAGCACCAAAAATGAAATCATGCAGAATGGCAGCTTGCAAACGACATTATCAACCTCTTCCTTCGTCGCAGGACATCATTTCCAGAAGGTTGCAACAAAACAAATTAAAAATTGTGATGTCTCAAATTTACAGTAATGAGATTCCAATATTCCATAGCAAAGAGTAATCACCGATATTTAATACAGAAAAGAAGATCTGCGCCCAGGTTTAGTACCCCCATTGTAAAGATTCTATGTGGCAACTGTGCAACTAAGCCAAATTTTTTCGAGAATATGTGCAACTAAGTCATTGAATAGCAAGTTTCTGACTACAAGTGACAATATATAAGCAACATGTGGAGTGTTAAACATCTAACTATACCCTATTAATAGCGGCGTTGTGTTTCCTCAGATCACATAATTGCCATAACCACATAAAAAAATCCAAACTTTAACAAGACCAAGAGACCATCAAGAAAAGACGCACCATGCACTGGAGAGCCTCTCCACGGTCCCATCAGACAGAGACATGTCAACAAGGAACAGCAGCGGCCTCCCGAGCCGCACCAGATCGCCACTAGGAACTACCGTCGGCGACGGCGGCGGCGGAGTCGGTGGCACCTGGAGCCACACTACGAGCAGGTATGCGCCGTAACCCATCATAGCCAGCCCGACCGCCATGGCCACGAGGTTGAGCAGCTTGAGGACGCACTCGAAGAAGCCCCTGCACGCCATGGCCGGCCGGTGGGGGCGGCGCCTCCTCCTCCGCGGGGCAGAGACTTCACCTCACGCCGAAATCTCAACGGCGAGGCGCATCAATTCCGGACAAAGACGGCGGATTTGACGGAAAGGAGGCGCCTTTGATTGCTCCGGCTGGGGATTACCCTGCGTTCTTGGTCGATTTGGGACGGGAAAGTTTCGGGGGAAAGGAAAATCGTGGCGAATCTGAGGGGATTGGAGTGTTTTTGGGTGGATTGGGGAACTGGAACTTTGGTTCTTGCGCGATCCGAAGCGATAAGGGAATTGCGGGAAGAAGTTGGTATGGTACGGTTATTTCTGTGGAGAAATATCCCGTGAAATTAGTGTACAAGCATCAATCAAACGATCTAAGCACTTAATCTATATTAACACTGGCTGTTATTTTTATATTTAAATTCTCTCACCTCACCCTCCATCTTTTCTCTTTCTACCCTTAAAATTTACTAAATACCTCCTGCTAGCGACTAACGTTGGATATAGATTAGATGTTTTACATCGTTTGATTATATACTTACACATATACGAGTGATTGCCCGGGTTATTTCTCTCTCTTAAATCGTAGCCGAGGAAATGTTTGTTTGGTGCTCTCGCCTGTACCCGTATAGCTATGGTTTGGTGTTAGAAAGCAGCAGATCAGTATATTATCTCTGTCTCATTTTCTTGGTGATAATTTTTTTCTGTGATATGTATATGTGTACTTTTCTCATAGCAGCAAATAAATTCACCGTACGATGTTGATTATAGGGTATAAATGGATCAATTTGATTACGTCTCTCTCAAAAAAAATGTGTTAGTTTGATGACGTGATTTCACTGAAGTGTTTGACACGTTACATTTTTCCCTGACATGATGGGGCCTGCGAAAGGAGGGGCGGGACACCGGGATGGCTGACGCCCGTGTACTCTAGCGGTTTTGAACCATCCAGGGGCAAAGCATCTCTCACTACATGTGGGACCACATGAATAGCCTCCATTTTTCTGCTTCATTATCCTCTTTGGATGCATGCAGCTGGTGAAATGAAATATCCTGACCTTTTCCTCTCACCCGTTTGGATTCTTCTCCTCGGTTTCAAATTCTGCTGGTGTGGGTCTCGGAAAATTTTAGCCGCTAGAATCCAGATCTCGAGTTCAAATGTCCAATTCAAATGTCCAAACAATGATTCAGTGGCATGTTGGAGCTTGGCATAACACCCAAACCAAAGACCTGCTAGGCTGCTATTTTTTGCCCCATCTGTTTATTTCCATGTAACTGTCTTTGCAGTTTCAAGAATCTTTCCGATTCTGACTTGAAAAAATAAAACTAAATCATCTGTTGTTTAGTCATGTGGTCTCCATTTGGAAGAGAGTAAAAGTACGATCCTACTCGCGCTGTTTCGTTCGTTTGTGTATATTTCTTTGCTCTGTCGTCGTCGTTCGTTGGGGCAAGAAGTTTTTTGTTGGGGTTGGGCCAAAGGAACAAGTCAGCCTCAGCCAGCCATAAAACTGCTTTACCGCAGCAATTTAACCATAAAAGTCACAGAGAGGTACCAAATCGTAGCTTCACTTCACATTTTTTATGGAACTATCATAAAGCTACCGGTGGCAGAGCAACGAGGGGTGTAAATCGCATCCCCAAAACATATTAGGACTTGTTTGGATGCAAGGGAATAAAAACCCTTAGTATGCTTCCCATGAGTAGCAGTCTATATATAAAAATTAGCAAAATTAGTTATTTTTTAAATAAAGGACACCCCAACCCTTGATTTATAGAAACTGATAAACAAAGTAAGAGAAGTGCTTCGTATTTTTTTTAAAGTTGCATGAATATTAGAGTATGAATAAAGAATAGACGATGATTATTTATCTCTTTTCTCCTTTTGCTTAAAGATTTGTACGACTTATATTGTGAGAAAAATATACAAGCTCCGCTCAGTAAGAGAGGTGGCCATCCTCGCACCAGGTTCATGCTCTGAATCAACTACGCAGTCACTCTCACAGCAAAGAGGTTATTACCAAACTACACACGAAGGAGCAGCAAAGAGCTAAATAGGTTATTAATTATATTGATGAAAAAATACTCACGAAGGTTGTATTTTGAGAAAAATTATCATAGGGCACTCCAGGAGCCGCTCTCTGATTAAAGAAGGGATGAATGAAGGATTGTAGATTTAGGTCAACCGGAGTCAATAGCTATCTTGGGTCTAATTTTTTAAACCTTTTGACTATAACTCTATTTTGTTATATATTGGAGAGAAATATAGGCATCAGGACCGGTGATTACAGAAGAGCGTGTAAAACCAACCCTGGAACTCGAAGCTCACGGACTCCAGCCGCTATATAATCGGCTCAACCCAACGGAAATTGTTACTGCAGGTTTTTTTTCTTTTTAGTAACGTTAATTTGTTTGACTTGAGCCATCTTCCACTGGGAACGCCCATCAACTATATGCGGATCTAGGTGGGGCGGTGTCACGTGTACACTGGCACCTTCTAAAGTACGAAAAACACTAGAGGATTGTCTCTTCAGTAGGTCAAATTTGTTGATTGAATTGATTCGGTAAATTTGAATTTGTAAAACTTAGAACTATTTGCGTTGTGCTTTTTAGCAAATTTTAAATATATATACTGGATTTATGGTGTTATAAAATCATTGTGTAAAGCTATAGAGTTATGTATACAAAATATGCATCTCCGTTGAAAGTTTGTAGTTTGGCCATAGACGTCAACTACCCAGTCAGTCAGTCCTTGATTCTTACACTAGCTAATGTAGAAGTTGTCTACCGTACCCGTTTGTGCAATCTGTTAGCGCATGAATCCACAGTATGGGTCGAGCTCGCCTTGTGGCTCGAGCGAGTTCTGAATCGATGAGTATCCAGCTTTTGTACCCAGTTTGGTAGCTGGCGATTGGATCAACAAGTTAATGGAGTGCTAAATGTCCATCTAAAAAAAATACATCTATCTATATATCTATAAAAACAAATGCTAACTTAAAATCTCGAAATACGTAAACACATCAACAGATCAAGTATTTGATTCAGATAGCGAGCTGTCGTAGTAAAGTGCAATAATTTCATTTGGGGCTTTTCGATGTGCTGTAACAGAACATGTCAGATGGGTTTACCAGCCTATGTGCTCTCGTACCTTGGTTTTTGATCCTATGGCTGTGGTTGACGTTGCATCTCTTTGCACAAAATAGTAGTCACGTTTCAAAAGAGATCTGAAACTTATAAGCTAAAATAAAGTAAATTAAGTTTATATTTTTAGTCTAAAATGTAAACAAGATGACTCATCTAAACACTCTTAATGAACCAACAGTTTCAGCTCCACGAATCTAGTGAAGTTAGAAATACCTAGCTTCACCAGATCACAAATCTAATAAAACTAGAGCTGCACCAAACACACCCTTAGTAATCCTGGTCTACTGCGGCCTAAGAAGATGTAATATGGACATAACAGCACAAACCAACGTGATTGGCCCAATTGACTTAGCACGCTGTCGGCCCAACTCAGTTGCATAGACTCTGCACTCAGGACTAACTTTATGGTCTTCCTCTAAAAAAAAAGTAGAGATGTGCTTTTATACTTTTTTTTACAGTTGTATAAATATTAAAGTATGAATGAAGATAGATGATGATTACTTACCCCTTCATTTATTTTAAGATTTATACAACTTGTATTGAGTAGAAAAACATTGAAGCACTGCTCAAAAAAAGTATCTACGATCTCCCTGCACCTCACTCTCGCTGCTTCAGTGATGTCAATAATGAAACATCGCACTAGTGTCAAAAAGGAAACAGATCAAATGGCCAATCAATAAGGGTGTGTTTGGTTGATTGTACTAAGTGGTACATGTATGAAATAGTTCAAAAAAAATGTTATTTATTTGTTTGGTTGTTTGAATGGAATCATCCCGTCCTGCACGATGTGATATAAATTTAAGGAATATTCTCTATAGATGTTGAACCATTCTATTCATCTAAAATAATAGAACTAAATAGTACAGGATCATCCAATCCCATTCAACCTCATTCCACCAACCAAACACACCCTAAGATGCCATTGGAGTTTCCGAGAGAGATTGCATCGGAGAAACTTAGGGAGAAAAGTTTGTTTTGAGCACATTTAACCTCGCTTACTCTACAGACCGGGCAAAATAACTGTACTCTTGAGCACAAAGCTGATGATCACAGCTTACCCTACAGATCGGGTGGTCGATTGATCATCCATCACACACCGCGCGCGCAAGCACCGTGATCTTCTTTTTTTTGGTGGAATGTTTGGTCTTTATTTCTTAGGGAGGAAAGAAACAAGTTGTTAATTGCTTCACATGGGAATTAAACTACAGATAGCTAAAAGCGAACGAACAATTCTGAATTGGCAGCATCGATCTTTGAAATCCAATCGACAATATACTTGCACGAAAAGCACTCCAAAGGAGATTCCACAGCATATGCAAGGCTAACATGCAACGAGTAAACTTATAAAAACTAAGCCAGAACACAACACTCCCAGAGATCAATCAACGCGACCATGAACTATTGCCATCATGGTGTGCTCGTTTCATCAACGATAATCCTTGCATGTACAGAACAGGCTGCTGATAAGAACAAACCATCCAAAGTTTTCCGAAACCATCCCTACCTGGGATCAAAAAATTTGGTCGCACAACTTCCTCGCATTCGGCTCCCAGAAATCAATATCTTCTAATTTCCTAGTTTCCTCAACCACCTTAACGTTTCTCAAATAAAGAGTACTCGAAAATCGAAATATCTACTTATACTACCTAGCGCTTTCAATTACAATTCCATGGTCGTCGAGACAATGGGCCAAAAAAGGTGTTTCCTTCAGGCACTAGAACAGATCTCAGTGCTTGTCTTTGCGGTGCTGCAGCGAGAAAGTGCTGTCATGGTCCGCTTGCGTGTCGAGTGACGGCATCCCGCTGGTCACAGAAGGTAGCTCAGCAGAATCGGCCTCTTCTTCTTCCTCTGGTTCTGGTTCCTCAAGTTCTTCTGCGTGGTAGCTCCCTCCTTTCGTGCTGTTGGACTGGCAGATGTGCTTGTATATCTGGAGAGTCTGAGCTATGAAAGACGATGGGTTGCCAGCGGCGCTTGGAAGAAGAATTGTGTTGCTCTAGATTTGATAGCAAGATGTCAGTACTTTGCCAATCATGCTAGGCATTGTAAAACACGGAATAGAACTTCACGGTCTAACCTTTTTAGCCAGAGAAGCAAATGCTTTGATGTATTGCTCAGCAACTCTCAGGTTCGCAGCCTAATAAGAGAGAGAATGAATAGCACTTAAGTGAGCATGCAAATTTTGAATAACCACCGTTTTGATACAGAATATTATACTGATAAAGTCAACGAATTGTGATACCTCAGTGCTGCCTTCAGCTCTCATGGCATCAGAAACCAATTTGATTCCTCGAGCAGTAGCTTGTGACTTCGCAAGAATTGCTTCAGCCTCACCTGAAGCAATCCAATGAAAAGAAACAAAATGTTTCAGAGTAACCAAACCAAACTACACAAGCAATCCAATCTTCAAAAGCAAGCAAGATTATGGTAGAATAAACAGACAGGATGCATGCTGAATAAATCTACAGCCCAGGTTGCCATGAGCAACATCCAAACGTGGACAATGGAAAAGTTCAAAAATGAGCAAGACGATGGCAGAATAAATAGAACAAACAGAAGGATGCATGCTAAACAAATCTATAAACCAGGTTATCATGAGGAACATGGAAAATGCAAAAGCTCAAAAGCGAGCAAGATGATGGCAGAATAAATGGAGCAAACAGAACGATGCATGCTGAACAAATCTATAGACCATGTTATCATGGAGAAGTTTAGAATGAGCATGTCACATACCCTTAGCGCGATTTGCCTGATCCAACATAGCTCCTGGTAGAATAAATGAAGTGTCAAACATAAGCTCATCTTCCATATATTACAATCCAATACTGAACTTGCATACAGGTTGAGATAAATTACGTCAAAGCAAAAGCATTTAAGAAGTATTAAAGTAGTTTAAGGTAGAACAGAAGGTGGTAAGGATTTCATATCCAAGTTATCCCTTCTCTCAGAGAGAGCTACTAGAGCCCCACATCCACCTCAAAAAATAAAAAGGATCATGCATTCATCACCTTCTGATTCAAGGACTTGGGCACGTTTTTTCCTTTCAGCTTCCGCTTGCATCTCCATAGCCACCTTAACCCCACGTGGTGGAGATATATCCCCTACAAAGTCAATTTAAAAACATCAGAAAAACATCAAAACTATGCTTACAGGTATAACTCAATATCTCAAAAGCAGAAAAACATACTGATCTCATAACGGAGACACTTCAGGCCCCAATCTGTTGCAGCTTCATTTATGGACCTCTGCCAAAAATTGTCAGAAAATACATCAAAAGGCAGCTCATAGAACTTACAAATTATAACGAGGTCATGAAAAGCATGAGACAGGGACTACATCCAAAAAAAGAGCATGTGACAACAGCCACTGCAAAAGGTTCTCAAAGAACAGCATGATTAAGTTCTTTGTTTTTCTTTTGCTTTGAGTTATCACCACAAGCTGGCTACTTATTTGGGCAAGAATTTCAACACAACATTAGAACCACCTTAACAAAATAAGATGGAGAGAAGTCCATTGCTACTGCAGGTGTTTTGCCCTTTCAGCATAGTAAACATAGTAGTAGACAACCATTCAGTAATTGTGATATACAGAAAAGAATGCCATCATAGGGTAATCATCATGACACTTCAAAGAAATTGTACATGTGTTCTTCAGAGAGGAACTTGAAACATAGTATTGGTAAATATGAAAAAGGATTCTGTTGTTGAAAACTCACACACAGCACGGGTCTATTCTTTACCTGCCCCATTTAGCATTACCATATAAACAATGCTGTAAAGTCCACATTAAACTGTTAAAGTTGAAACTGCTCCCCATGTGTTTTGTATGCTATATTATTAAGGCAGTTCCTGGTCTTCATAAAGATTATTTAACACATCAACATTCATTTTACCATCCGTAAAATATATGCAACCATATTTTAAATAGGGCAACATATCCTGTGCACACAGGCCTTCCCGTGTACACACTGTGCACACCAACTAACAAAAATCACGAAAAATTCTGAAAAAATTGTAGACGTACCTCATAGATTGCCCTACCTATGTATGAAATTTCAAGATCAAATTCATTATATATCGAGACTCTCTAAACTTGTCCGAATTTTCTCTTTTTTGTAATTCTTGATATATAATGAATTTGAACCTACAATTTTATAAATAGGTAGGGCAATCTATGAGGTACATCTACAATTTTTTTCAGAATTTTTCGTGACTTTTGTTAGTTGGTGTGCACGGTGTGTACACGGGAAGACCTGTGTGCACAGGATATGTTGCCTTTAAATAGACTAGCGATTCACAATAAATGATGAATGAGAACATTGATTTCTTGGTATAGCCATAAAGTATAGATTATAGAATACAGTGATACAGTTAACATATGAACATAGTGCATTGCATATGTAAATACTAAACTTGTATGCACTGTTCTCCACAACAATCCACGTGGTAAGGAAAGTAAAACAAACTCATGATGTGAACAAGATGTCATACCACAATTTGCTCATTTAATGTGTCCCTCTCCTCAAAAGTCTTGTCTAAGGTTATTTTTCCAAGCTCACTTCTCATGGTTGTTTGTGCAAGTTGAATGACCGCAAAAATTGGATTCTCCACACCATAGGAAGCAAGGTAAGGATCAACAATCTGCAAAGTTCACAAAACAATGAAATAGGAATTAACATTAAGCACTTGCCAGCAACAGAACCTGATATACATAAAGCTGACAGTAGATATGCAAATCCAGAAACAGAGTCAATTATCTATCATAAATCAATTACTTGATATACATCTTAACTATAAAAATGTTCATTTTCCCATTGGTGCATTTGCAGAAAAGTTACACATGAAGAATAACAGGTACACCTGCCAAGTACTCCTTCCGTTCAGAAATATAAAGCGTATTTTGACTTTGCACAAGGATTAAGGTTGAGATGAAATTGAGGAGGATATAAGTGAAAATAACTTAGATACCCTAGTTAGTTGTCTTGGAAGATAAGTGATAATAGTCTTGTGTGGTGGTAATGAATAAATGCATATAGTTGAGAGAATAAATAGGGGTACAGTAGGAAAAGCCTCATTAAATCTACATGGAAACCTTATATTTCTGAACAAGATCATTCAAACTATAGACCTTATGTTCCTGAACAGAGGAAGCAACATGTACCTGCCCAGCAAGAATGCTCGGTGTAAAGTCATTGAATGCCAAGAGGATTAACACAAACATAACTACCCAAGCTACAGATATTAACAACATCTTTATGTCAAAACATAGTAGACAGGTCACTAAATTGTCTAAAAGTATCTCAGAAATCCTTGTAATGGATAAAGGAAGCTTGTTAACTTGATAATAATAATAATAATAATAATAATAAAAAAAAATAAAAAAAAAAAGAATATCCCATATGGCTAAACTGCCAATCTACACATTCATCACAGTAAACAGTCAACCTGAAGCATGTCAGAAACATCTGATTAAATAAAACCAAGTGTGATCCCACAATGATTGCAAGACAAAGAAACATGGCAAGGAAATAAGCAGTACATTTATATACACACACAATAACTCCTTGCAATGTGCTTTCCCATCTAAATATGCCTAAACCATCAACCTAGGATCTGCCAAAAACAGCATCTGTCTAATCCATGTGAAAAAACTAGTTGTGGCAACCTGCATAATTAACCCGAGTGACCATGGTTATCACAGCGCCCCAGTGAGGCGAGGCACCTCCGGAGCGCCTGGACGCCTAGGCGCCTGCCTAGGTGACAGTTAGGCGACCAACTAGTCAGCATCATTAACAAGGAGTAATGGCAAATCCATACCATACAATACCTTAGCTGTCATCAACTCATGAACCAGCAGCATCATTATCAAGTAGTAATAACTAATCTATACCATACAACAATACATTAGTCATTAGCAGATTAGCATCAACTCAACAACCAACATCAAACAAATGAGTATATGTATGACTACCGCAGCAGTCAATACTCAGTTCCTCTTCAGCTCTTCCTCCAACAGCAAGAGCGGCATCCCATTCCGCCCGAGGCTATGCCGCTACGGCATCCCATTCCTCGATTCCTCCGGCAGCAAGAGCCAACCACTAGCCCATTACTTCCTCGGCTCCTCATGGGCAGAGCTGGGGCAAAGGCGCGGATTGGCAGCTAGGGAAGAGGCGCAGATCGGCAGCTAGGGAAGAGGCGCAGAGCGGTAGCAGCCGAAGGGGCAGAGGCGGAGGGGGATGCGAAGGGGGAAGCCGGGAGGCAGACGGGGAAGGGGAGGCGGAGGCGAATGGGGAGAGGGAGGGGGAGGGGGAGGGAGGATTACCGGTGGCGGTGGCGTGGCGCTAGGGTTTCTCCACCGATGACCATCGTGAATCTTCTTTCCCAACCTCCTCTCGATCCCGTGCCTTTTGGTCGCAGACTCGTAGCTCAAATACCCGCTCCAGTCCAGCGCCAGTCGGTCGGCCAGACGCTAGGCCGATACCTAGGTGATGACACCGCAACGCCAGGACATCTAGACGGCTGCCTGGCTGTCTTCAGGCGAGGCGCCTGGATGCCAGGCCGACGCCTAGGCGACGATGCCGCGACGCCAGGACGTCCAGACGACCGCCTGGGCGTCTTCAAGCGAGACGCCGGGCTATAGCGCCTCCGGCCGGCCACCTGGACACCTAGTCGATGACTAGGCGTCGCCTAGGCGACACGGTAATAACAGTGCAGGTGAACAACAGTAGCACTGTCATCACATAGGGATAATTACACGAATCTCAGCACAGTAGCTAACAAAACATCGGAAGACCCGATGCTTAATCATATACTATGCCATGTCCAGAGTGTTACAGCAGAACAATAATTAAAGACTGAATGAAAATATATTCAATTTAAGCCACGCGGGACTATATGTCCATTACATAATTATACCTCTGGTTCGTGGACAACAAAAGATAACATATCTAACTACATTACCCTGAATATCTCCTATATTGCCGATATGGCCTATACCATCCCCTAGCCATCATGGTAGTAGTCATAGTAGTAGTAGCCCACGGATGGACCCTCCTATTGATCCTGGTACTGGCCCTGGGAGTAGGCCTCATCCCATGCCTCATATGTCAATCCATCAGAGTCGCCTTCTAGAAAAGAGGGATTTAACAAGAGTGAGTACATAATACTTAGCAAGCATTAGATAACAAATGCATTAATGAGTTTTTCTCTCTGATTCAGCCATTTCTTACCTTCCCTCAAAATCCATTTTTACCGAAATTAGGTTTTTGGTTTTCTTTAAAGGTTGGTTACTTTTAAATTCTGAAATCAGCTACTAGCACTCGTATATGAGGCAGACTTAGCTTCCGTAGCCTCTAATCCAGTGGACAGGCTTGAATTCAAGATTTGACCTTGCGCAGGTTTGTACCACTTTACCTATAGCGACCTTATCTCGTGAGGCTCTAGAACATTTAGCACTAATCCAGCGTTAGATCTCCAACCCTGTACTCGAGGGGGATCCTATCCAAGGCCATCCCACTACTTGCAGATACAGTTGTACCCTGATCTCCAGTCGGGAGTAACTCCACTGTGGCATTTATATATATCCACTTCTATTGCAATCTCATCTGGGCCTTCCGACATACCCAGACTTTTTCTTCTAATAACTACTCTTACCTAATCTGGAGATCTTAACCTTCATAGGACAACCTTTTCTAGCAGCGATTCATCTCACTATGGTTGATATTGAAATACGGCTCATTGCCCGAGTGTAGGTGTTTGACCTTATATCATATCCTATGTAGAGGGCCCTACCGGCATAGACATAACCACGACCTGCCATAAACGTGCCGTCTTCCCCTAGCGCCCTCTACCCACCATAATTAACACTAATACTATGTCCACGACTACATTTGTGGACGAGCTAAACATTATTTCGACCATTTCAAAAACCACATCACCATCTCGTCACCTCAACCACAACCTCTTCCATACAAATCTGATTCAATACTTTCAAATTTGCAATATAAGGTTTTAATGCAGTGGTGATATGCTTAGTTATATAAAAGCATTGGGAAAGCATTTAATAAAAGTGTTCAATGAATCTTGCCTGGTATAAAACCTAAAGGTTCGGCCTTGCCCGAATACTGGATTTGACTGGCGGGAAGGTTCAGGTCAAGTCCTGGAAGCAGAAAACATTACTAAGGTGATTAATGTGAGTCGTTTATTTTGGCGTTCAACCAAATTTTCTGATATGCCGTACATTTTTATCTTGGCACAATTTAATTAATACAAGTTCTCTATTTTTATGCAATCCGCAATTTGATTACAGAAATAAACGCGGTTCGTGACACGAATTATTTTTCTACTCCTCCCTTTTTCTCTTTTCTTCTCTCTTCCCATTTTCTCCTTTTCTTTTTCTTTCCTTCTCCCTGCTTTTTCTTTTTTTCCCCAGCTGACCGACAGCCTCTCGGCTGCATCGCTCAGCCCTCACCTTTTCTGGCCGACACACTTCGGCCTCCTCTTCTCCCCTCTGCTTCTTCTCCTCACTCGGCCGGGCTCCCTCTTCTCCCTCTGCTACTAGGCCAACTCCTCTCTTCTTTCCCTACGGTTGCCTATCCACTTGGCCAGCCAGCTCTCCTTTTCCCCATAGCCGAGCTATGCGCCCCCTCTCCCGCAGTTGCTATCCTACTCGGCCGACTGACAGCTCCTCCTGCGCCTCCCATGTGGTTGCTCGGCCCGTGAGCTCTGCCCAGAATTGATGGCGCGATGGCGCCTCATGCTGCTTGCTCCACTGCTTTCGGCGTCGGGTTCATTTGCAGATCATGATGCTGGGCAGGTTCGACCTGCCTTGCCCCTGCCAACTTCTTCCAGGCCGAGCTCCTCGTCCTGAGCTATTTCTCCCCACCCCCCTATTCTCCTCTTCCCATGGCTCTACTGGTTCAACTAATGCTACCTAGGGTTTCCCTATTACCCATTTTATTTTGCCATGCTTTGCTTTGCATGTTTTACTGGTTTTGCTTTAGATAATGGGGGTCTATGATGATTCATAGGGATGGCTCTAGCACATGGAAGGAAGGAGATGACACTAGCTTTACCCACACGCCGAAGGAGTGTGAGGTGAAGCTAGGATGCCCTACACTGCCCTTAAGGCCATTCCCGACTGCTGAGACCACTAGGGTCTAGCCAATCTACTGGCTACCCTACCCCATTAGCTAGCTACTAGCCCGATCTACCCTCTGCACATTCTACTCTGTACTGTTGCTACTACTACCTCTACTGTTAATGTGCACCTGGAGTTCTGTTGGAGCTAGCTAGGTGCTGATGGAGGTTAATGGTGGTGAAGAGGAAGCTGATACTGGTCTTCTTACTTCAGGATGGTTCCTCTTTGACTTCTCTTCTGGATGTCTCCTCCTTCTTCTGGACTCTAGCCTTCCTCCTTCTGGCTTCTCCTTGCCTCCCTTCTTGGTCCGGTTGCCTCTGGTTCTTGGCTCTCTTCTCTCTGGTGAGAAGGCGATGGATGTGTTCTTGTCTTCTCGATTTGTGTGTGCGAGGCAGAAGAATTGAGCTGGCTGTGAAGTGGCCTCTCGGCTGGAATTGGGCTGGCTTTATTTACTTCTACTGCTGCCCTTTTACCTCTTTTACCCTTGGCTTTTACTGGTGGCTATTTATTCTATGGGCCCTTTGGTTATTTCTCACTCTTTTTACTAACGGTACCCGCAACCATACCAGATAAGTTACTAAACGCCGAATAATGAATCCCGATCTAGTGAGAGGTGCCAGTCTAACCCCCAGACAGGTCAGGTACCTCAATGAGCGATACCATTACTGCAGGACGACGGCACTTCTCTAAACTTTACATTTTAATTATCTTGCCTAATTACTTTTATTGCTTGCTTAGTTGCTTATTGCATTATAATTAACCGGATAACCCCCCCCCCCCCCCCGGGTTTATCACACTAGTACGCTGCATTACTGCAATAGAACCACTTAGAAGCCATCTAATTAAATTACAAAATCATGCACTATACAAATTCACACACTTGCATCAATCCCTCATAATGCAGTATATACATCCATGTCCTACAGCAAATGAGATGTCCCCAAACCCCATACACCCAGGTCATCACGACTTGAACAGGCTTATTTTCAACAATGTCAATCGTTGATTCTATAACCCTATGTCAAACACAGGGCCTTGCTTGTTATGGCAAGGCATCATCTGTGCACATGCACAAAACCCAAATTAACATGAAAACCGGGCAAAATATGAAGGTGTGATCCAACCACCACCATCTTAGTCAAAAATACAATCACCTAAAAGAACCTCTTTTTAAAAAACACCAAATGCACCAAAGTGCAAGGATGACATGAGAGGTTGTGAAGCCACTGAAAAAAATAAAAGCAGTAAGAAAACCCATAGGCAGGTATCGTCTATACCAACTGGGGAGTACACGTCATGAAGGTGTGCAGCACCTTGAGCTTGCTACTACCATCGAAGTGAGCCCATGCATTGATCCCAATCACTATGGACCATGGCATCTACAGCCTGGTAAAGACAGAACAAAGGGGCATAATTTAGCCATCCTTAGTCATACAGAAGTACTACAGCCTGCGGCAACTGCACGCCCAGTACCACACGAACCCCACCATCCCTATCCTGGCTAATATTGGGCAGAACAACAAATATCCCATGACTGCTTTGGCCCAATGCAAGGCGATCGTGACTCATGAGGATGTTTTGGAAGTGGTCAACTAAGGAGAGCAAAATCTTGAGTTTGCCTGGAAAGCTTTTGCAAGAGAAAAGGCCTAAATAAGCATCATGACATATGTTTCTACAACTAGATGGCTTGTCTTAATTCAAGGGGATATATATTTTTACAAGTTACAATCGATTCAAATATAACTCCCACAACATTCTAGTTCTACCTTTCTCAAGTGAGTTTCAGTTAAATACACCTATCCAGATTGGAGTATACTTAAGACACCTGCACACCTTAAAATTATGTGGAACATAAAGGTGTAACATAGGTCAAAATTACTGGCGATGTGATAAAATGATATGACAGGATTGGTTAACGCAAAACCACAAATACATGTCAGACAAGATTAGAAACATACATACAGGATCAATTGAATGCACAGTTGTTTAGCTCAGTTTGCTCGAAATGTTACTCTCCAAGTCATCGTGCTAAATCCTGTTCCTAATCCTATACCATGCTACCTACCAAACAAAATTCCTGAAGCAATAAACGCCGCACATTCACGCAATCCAATCAGCCTTCACAACACAAACATACCCATCCATTCCATCTCCTACACCTAAACAAGACATCCATACCCAAAACGTTTGCAATGCAGCATAATCATCAACAATCTCCAAGAGCACCAAACCAAACTGACTAAACTTCAGATATCGTTACCATATGTCAGCCCACCACAGTCAAATCACAAACTACAATCAATTCACACAAAGCCCTCACCACAATGCATCACGTCCATCAATCCATCTATCTCACACCAACAACTGGAAATTATCAAACTACCAACAGCATCGCAGATGATAAACAACAGGGCAAGCCGAGGACGATGAGCTATATTTGTATACCTTGGCGTATAGGACGGCATCGATCTGGATGGAGACGTTGTCGTTGGTACTGGTTGGGGATGGGAACATGTCCATCCATTCCATTTCCGACACCACCAAACCACACCTAACCCAGACATCACAGCCGAAAACCCCACAATGCAGCATAACCATCTACAAGATCACCAAACCAGACCTCTAAACAGGGCACCCAGACATCCACTCCCAAGGTAGTCGCAATCTAGCATAATCATCCACCTCTCACCTAGAGCACCGGACCAAACTAACTAAATTCAGAAATACTTGGCATAACTCAGCGAACACCAGTCAACTCATAAAATCAATTGACACAAAACCCTCACCATAACGCACCACATTCATCCATCTCGCATCAACAATCAGAAATTAAGAAACTACCAACGGCATTACCGATGATAACAAGGACAAGGCGAGGACGATAAGCTATATCTGTATACCTTGACGTAGAGGACGCCGTCGATCTGGATGGAGACGTTGTCCTTGGTGATGGCGGACTGGTCGGGGATGGGGATGGCCTCCTCCTTGAGCGAGTGGACGTAGGCGATGCGGTCAACGGCGGGGACGAGCACGTGGATCCCGGAGCCGAGGGTCCTGAGGTACTTGCCAAAGCGCTCCACCACGAACGCTTTCTTCTCCGGCACGATGCTCACGCCCCAGTTCACCGGCGTGCTGAGCGCCTCGTACCTTCGCCGCACAGGCAAACGGAAAACGTCGATTTATTCTAGAACGTCGTACAAGGAAGGTCGGTGCTGGGGTGTAAGACAAGAGTTGGTTGGGCTCACCGTGAGACGTCGTCGCGGTAGTAGCGGGAGAAAGCGCGGGAGGAGGGGCCGAGCTGGCGCGTGAGGAGGAGGAGCTGCCGCACGGGGACGGCGGATCGCCGGAGGAGGGTCGCCATCGTCTCGTCGGCGGCGGCGGTGGGAGGTGGGAAGAGGTTTGGGGAGAGTTTGGGTTGAAAAAGGTGTGGGATTTCGCTCGAGGGTGTAGCTGTAGCATCTCTCCTTGGCACTTGGACCAGCACCAGCTTGTCAGCTTGTGTTCCAAGAATGCGTTTCAAAAATCTTGCGTTCCTAGAATGGTTAGCGTTTCCTTTCCAAGAATGGTTAGCGTTTCCTCTTTCTGTTTTAATTTCCTTTATTAGCTTCCGTTCCTTTGTCATTCGTCGAAAAATAGATTATCCCTGCAGAACCACCGGGATTTTAAATTTCATCGAAATTTCTTCGAATTTTGGTGGGCCCTGAAAATTTTTTTATCCCGGTTACATTTCGGTGGGTTCATTTGAATGTTCATCAAAATTTATCATAAATTCAAATTTTGGTCAAATTTTTGGACAACCATTTCATTCTGAAATTTCCAAAAAATGATGATTTCCGTAGGCGTCGAAAAAAATTTGAACCAAAATTCGAAACCTTGAGAACCACAGCGCATGCATAAATTACCATAGCAGAAGTTCTATATCAAAACACACAACAATTGAAGATATACGGTAGAAATTGATCTAAAAGATCATGCGAAGGTCAATCCATAAATATGTGATAAGTATTTAACATTTGTTAGGCTTGTTAATTTGTATGAGTTATCCATGACCAGTGATCAGGCCTTGACTAGTCAGAGCCTTATATGATCAGGTCTAAGTGGTCATGGTCTAAGGTGGTCACAACCTAAATAATCTAAGGAGAAATTATTAGGTATTTGACTCGTCAACGAGCCTTGTCAGATTAATATTGTATATGATTTTGAGCAATGCTATTGATGTTGTGTTTGTGTGAGATGGTTGCAAGATTTCGAAGCTAGGTCATGGTGGGGGAGGAGACCAGGACTAGGCTAGGAGAGTTGAGGTCCAGACGGTCAAGGTGATGCTGGAAGATGATTGAGACTGGAGAGTTGCTGTAAACTAGGATGGCAAGTGGATAAATGAGATACTAACTTGTGCCCTACTTAAACGAAGAAGGATCGTTGGATCAAGAGTTCACGGGTGGAGTAGTAGTTAAGTTAGTGTTATATGGTTAAAACATGTTATATTGTTGGGTTGCTAGTTAGCCCAAGTATGAGTGAGAGAGTTAATCTCAGCCCTTGATGAGATTTGTTGAGGGTCAAGTGGTCCTCTAAAGGTGGAGGTTGCTCCTATTATGCTATAAGTCTGAGAGAAGGATTTTTTATTTTCATATACTCCTTTGAGCTTTACCTAGCACGAAATGTGGCTTTATAACTATTCCTCTTTAAGCAATGCAAGATTCTAGTTCAACCATAGTCTGAAATTTATTTTAATTTTTGCACGGATATTTCATGCAGCTTGACCTTTGCTTTCTCTCCTTCTATTTAATGTAGTTCTATTGGATTTAAGACGTGTAAGATAATGTCTCAATCCAACAAGATCCATTAGAACTCGTTCTTGCTCAAGCTACACTTGGAACATCATGTTGGCTGTATGATTAATAGAAATACCCTGAGAAAGTCTTGTTTCAATCATTTAAACTTCACCTCATTTGAGAGTTTCTCAAGAAACCTAGTTTTTGGCTTGAGGAGGAAGCCTTTTTAAAGATCTTGTTCCTAAGAGTATAAGGATGGTTTCTCTGATGATTTAGCTTGCTATGACTTATAGGATATCATTCAAGATCATATTTAGCCTACGAGTAAGCTCATATTGATGTTTGTATTTTTGACCTAGTTTTTGTGCAAATTTTCTTAAATTTGAAAAGATTGGAACTTTAAGGTCAATCTAATTGATTAGTGATTGGAATAGGTTCCTGACATCAATACGAATATGCATACAAAGTTTTGTGGATTTTGAATCAACTAATCAAAAGCTACACTGATGCTTGATTTTGAGATCATGTTGGTTTTACTGTTGATCATCTTGATTTTACTGTTCATTCAACCTATTCTAATTTGCTCTTTTAGTTAGAGAAGTGGTCTAAATTTTCTGAGAAAAATTTTATTTGGCTTCTATTTACCTCTCACTAGTCGCCATTTTAGGTCTACATAAACATTTGTTTCCATTTTGAAATTTCCCATGGTTCCACATTTGTGCATTGTTACCTTTATTGAATAAGGTAACAAAGATCTGTTTCTAACAACGGTACTTTTTTTTTAGGAATATTACTTATCGGGAACTGGAGAAAATCTCTCTCTGCGGGGGCTTATCAGGAAAAATATTGCCCCCATCAGGGATCGCGGGGACCATTCTCCGTCCCCGTCCCCGCGTTAGGATTAAATGATCATTCTCAAAAGAAAAAAAATAATATACGTGAGGTCATTATTAATAAACATGCTAAATATGAATTACTCTAGTAATTCAGTTATACTTCAATCACACATGCACCATTACTCTAGTAATTAATTCATATAGCATATGATCTTTTATATAGCATTTTCGAGGATTAGCCCCGTCGGGGTCCCACAAATCCGTCAGGGATCAGGGATGGGGTGAATTAAGCCCCATGTACGGGACGGGGATGAAAAAAAATTACTTATCAGAGATCGGAGAATGCTCCGCAGGGATTTTTCCCATTGCCATCCCTAGCCAGGACTTGTTTGTGTATCGGGAAAAGCTTGTCGCCCAGTCGGAAACTTTGGGTTAGCCCATACACACAAACGGCTATTTCAATCCTTTTTTTTTAGTCACTTCTTAATGTGTGTAAAATCCTTTTTTCCCCCTTGTAATTAGTCCTTCCATGATGAACTGATTGCATTCCATGCACAATACACAGCGTTATTTATCTCTGGCAACATATCCTGTGCACACAAGCCTTTCCGTGTACACACCGTGCACACCAACTAACAAAAGTCACGAAAAATTCTAAAAAAAATTATAGATGTACTTCATAGATTGCCCTACCTATGTATGAAAATGTAGGTTCAAAACTTGTCAGAATTTTCTCTTTTTTGTAACTCTTTAAACTTGTCAGAATTTTCTCTTTTTTGTAACTCTCGATATATAATGAATTTGATCTTGAAATTTCATACATAGGTAGGGTAATCAATGAAGTACATCTACAATTTTTTTCAGAATTTTTCGTGACTTTTGTTAGTTGGTATGCACGTGTGTACACGGGAAGGCCTGTGTGCACAGGATGCGTTGCCTTTATCTCTAGTAGTATTGTTCTACACGGGCCTGGATATATCTATCTTATCGTACACGAAAAAGAAAATAGAAAATACAAGGAGCGATTAAAGGCTCGCACAGTATACGGTGGCCAGATAGTAAGAAGTTGAAAGAAATGCGTGCTCTGATTGGCAAGGCACGATTTTTTAGCAAGCACTCCAGAATCAACTAACGCGAAGGTATTAGACTCCTCGATTCTTCACGAATTAGTGGGTGAATCAGAAGAGTCTATACTTAAACTGCAGTACGCCGGCGATCTCACTAGACAAGCGCATACATCACGATCAATCACACTGTGTAGAGAAAGCACGAGAGATTTGGGTATTTGCCACTTCAAACATGTGGTTTCGCAAATTTGCCACTGGACTTACATTTCATTGACTCATATGGTCCCATATATTATTGGCTCAAGTGGCATCATAATCCAAAGGGTCAATCTTTAAAGTGGCAAATAACCAATTTTCTCAGTAGCGAAGAATGTGGCTGCTTCTTTTTGTTTTGCATGTAATCCCTGTTGCATAATCCTAGTTGTTTCAAATTTCCTTTTTGTCATTAGTGAGCATGGCAAGTCCTGCTCTGATTAGTTCAACTAGCCTGTATAGCGCGCTACGCTGCGCCGCGCAAATTCTAGTCCGGTTTTTTTTTGAAAAAATTTGATAAATTTTGTCGAATTTTTATTTCGTAATTTTAAATAAAATGGGTGAGGGGGCTATTTGGCGAATCCATGGGCTATTACAAACCTTCGACGAATCCGCGTTTAATCTACGGGTTACTATAAACCTTCGACGAAACTGTGTTTTTTTTGTGGCGAAAACATTTTTTTTCCGAGAAAAACATGTTTTTTACGTATAAAACATTTTTCCGGAAAAACATGTTTTTTTGTGCGAAACATTTTTTTCGGTAAAAGCGGATCGGCAAATCGAAAAGTTGCTATAAACCTTCGACGAATCTGTGTTTTTTGTGGCGAAAATATTTTTCCAGAAAAGCGTGTTTTTGTGGCGAAAATATTTTTCCGGAAAAGAGGTCGGTGAGGACCGTTAAGCGAATCCATGGGCTGCTATAAACCTTTGCGAATCGCGTTTTTTAGAAAGCGCGGCTAAGACCCATCGGCAAATCGATAAGTTGCTATAAACCTTCGACGAATCTGTGTTTTTTTTTTGCGGCGAAAACATTTTTTTCCCGTGAAAAACGTGTTTTTTTGGTAGCGAAAATATTTTTTCGGAAAAACGTTTTTTTGTGGCGAAAATATTTATTCCGGTAAAAACGGATCGGCAAATCGATAAGTTGCTATAAACCTTCGACGAATCTGTGTTTTTTTGTGGCGAAAACATTTTTTTCGGGGAAAGCGTGTTTTTTGTGGCGAAAACATTTTTCCGGAAAAGCGAGCGAATCTGTGTTTTTTGTAGCGAAAACATTTTTTCCGGAAAAGCGGAGAAAGGACTGAGCGTAAGAACCGGGGACTTGTTTGTTATTTTTGGACACATTCGCTATCCCGAAAAATTAGAAAAGGGCTTGTCCGTGATTTGTAATTAACGGAGGTTTTTCCAGTAAAATAACGCGCAGAGGACCTAAGCGAAGAAAAAAATATATTTTGTCTCACAAAAATCGCAGGACCTATTTGTAATTCGGAAGGACCTATTTGTAATTTTGAAGAACCAGAGGGTTTTTTCGCAAATTGGCTTGGGGGGCACGTGGCCCCCCTGGTCTCTCGCCATTTCCTTCCCGTTTAAAGGGTGTAACCATTCCTGTTTTTAGGGAGTGTCTTTCCTAGCCAAGCACAGCATTCATGCGCAGCTTATCTTGTGGTGTTGATGGCGCGAAATCAGTGCCAAGATTGTCTCATGTCATGTTTGGTTCTGTTTCTTTTTAAGCAATGGAAGAAATGAGAAAAGCTGTGTCGTTTTCAGCAGCACCCAAAATCGAGTTGAGTTTTTTTTGCTTGGCAACAACTAGTGGCATCAGGCGGTGTTCGATCCGTTTCTACACTTGTGCGGTGTGTGATCCGTGAGAGAGATGTCAGGCAAGAAGCATGATGCGAGCATGCACTCAGGTACTCCGGTGACAGGAGTGGTGAGCTGTGCATCATCGAGCGAGTGATTAAGGAAAACGATGGTGCTGCACAATACCCAATGTTGACGCGCACCAATTACATTGATTGGGTGCTTGTCATGCAGGTGCAGCTACAAGCTCAGGGCCTGTGGGATGCCATCGATCTCAGTAGCGACGACTACCGTGAGGACAGGCGTGCACTATTCGCAAAATTCTCCGGGCCGTGCCGTCGGAGATGTTGCGGACGTTGGCAGCGAAAGACACTGCAAAGTTTGCATGGGACACAATCAAGACCATGTGGATGGGGGCGGAGCGCGTTCACGAGGCAAAGGCACAGACACTCCGAAAGGATTTCGAGAACATGAAGCTCAAGGATGGCGAGTCCATTGAGGATTTTGTGTTGCGGCTGACAAGTCTTATGAACGACTTGCAGTTGCACGGTGATCCTCTCGAGGAGCACAAGGCCGTGCTCAAGTTCTTATGAAATGTACCAATGCGCTACACCCAGATCGCCATGTCCATAGAAATGTTGGTCGATCCCAACACACTGATGATGGAGGAACTGACTGGGCAATAGTTGGGTGTCGAGGAGCGATACGCCACCAACAATGACTTTGGCGGCGAAGGTGCTGTTGGCCGCCTTCTTCTCATTGAAGAAGAATGCGTTGTGCGGCAGAAGCGGCTTTCACACGGTGAGGGGTTGTTAGGTGGCGGTGAAAAGACCGACAGCAAGAAGAAGTCCAAGGGCAAGTATCTGCGCAGGAGACAAGCCGATGTTGGGCAGTGGCGGGGGCAACGATACACATGGCAAGTTCAAACCAAAAGGCAAATGCCACAACTGCGGGATTCTTGGCCACTGGGCTAAGGAGTGTCGGAAGCTGCGCCGTGAGTGCCGCGAGGAGGCAAATCTGGCACAAGCAGAGGAGGAGTAGCCGCGTTGCTGCTCTCCACAACCATCGGCACCATACATGACACACGCGACGCAGATCGGGCACACAGCATGTCCGACATGCGCGATGCAGCAAGCGCGGGGGCGCAGCGTGTGTACCTCAATGAGGAGTGGGTGATACCAGTGGCGACCAACGATGACCACTGGTACCTCGACACCGGAGCCAGTAATCACATGACGGGCTCAAAGGGCATGTTGACCTCTCTCGACAAGACAATGAAAGGTATGGTTAAGTTAGGTGGTGACTCTGTTGTTGAGATCAAAGGGCACGACGCAGTTTTGTTAACGTGCAATGATGGTGAGCACCGGGTGCTCACTGAGGTGTATTACATACCTCAGATGCGCACCAACATTGTCAGCTTGGGTTAGCTCAACGAAGCTGGATGCAAGACCGTCATCAAGAACGGAGAGCTGTGCGTGTTTGATCACCAGCGGTTGCTGTTAGCACTGGTGCAGTAGGCCAGCAACCGGTTGTACACCATGGCTCTGAACTTGGCTGCACCTATGTGTCTGCTGGTAAAGGTGGGCGATGTGGCGTGGCGATGGCATGCGCGCTTCATCCATCTCCATTTTCACGTGCTACATGATCTCAACGCAAAGAGAATGGTGAAAGGTATGCCCATTATTGTTTGTGTGGAGCAATTTTGTGAGGGATGCTCTCTTGCGAAGTAGCACTGGGCTCCGTTCCCACGTGGAACGAGGTCTTGAGCTCGTCCACGGCAATCTCTGGCCCAATTACTCCAGCCACTTCGGGAGGTAACCAAGTATTTCCTCCTGATTGTTGACGATCACAGTAGATACATGTAGGCTGGAGGTGCTTAGATCAAAGGATGAGGCATTCCGATTCTTCAAGAAGATCAAGGCACTTGTTGAAAATGAGAACGACCTGAAACTGAAGGCGTTCCACACTGACTGCGGTGGTGAATTCAATTCGACTGAGTTCACTGACTACTGTAACGAGCTGGGCATCAAGCAATTCACCACTACGCCCTACTCACCGTAGCAGAACGGCGTCGTGGAAAGGCGGAATCAGACAATGGTCGAGATGGCTCGCAACCTGCTAAAAAGTATGGTCATGTCGACCATGTTCTAGGGCAAAGCAATCAAAACAGCGATGCACATCCTCAACAAATCACCGACACGTAACCTCAACGGCATCACACCATCCGAAAAGCGTGGAACAAGCGCAAGCCAAATGTTAGTTACCTGTGCACATTTGGGTGTGTGGCTCATGTGAAGAATGTCGGACCCGGCGTGATGAAGCTCGCGGATAGATTGATGCCGATGGTGTTCATGGGCTATGAGGATGGAGCTAAGGCATACCGTGTGTACAATCCTGCCACTAGCAGGCTTTACGTCATGCGAGATGTGGTGTTAGAGGAGGATCACAAGTGGAACTGGGAGGTCACAGAGGGCACACCTGCCGGCTTCGACCAGTTCATAGTGGTGTACAACAGTGATCACATTGTTGAATCAGGTGCAGCTCCTAGCGCATCGGCTAGTGTGGCTGCTGCAGATCCGTGCTGGTGGAGCCAAATACATTGGCGGCACCTACACAAGGAGCTCTAGGAGACATTGAGTGGGCTCGCCGCCCACTGGTGCATTGCACTACACGGAGGGGGTGCCACTCCGGTATTGGACTGTGGCCAATGCCTATGAAATGATGCCAGTATGCGACATTGAGTACAAGCAGACTCTGCCTTCTCGTCGTAGAGGAGCCCGCAAGTGTGGAGGAGGCGCTGTCTGAGGCGCCATGGAAGAGGAGATGAAGTTGATCTGCAGCAATGGTACGTGGGAGCTTGTCGCGCTCCCAACCGGACATCGAGCCATAGGGCTAAAATGGGTCTTTAAATTAAAGAAGGACCTAGCCAGCAACATTGTCAAGCACAAGGCACGCTTGGTAGCAAAGGGCTATGCACAGTGGCAGGGTATTGACTTCGACGAGGTCTTCGCACCAGTTGCACGCATGGAGACGGTGCGACTGCTTCTCGCTCTGGCCGCGAACCAAGGTTGGCAAGTTCATCATATGGACGTCAAGTCTGCATTCTTGAATGGAGAGCTTGCGGAAGAAGTGTACATGCATCAACCTGTCGGTTTCATCGACGTCAACAACAAGCACAAGGTGCTCAAGCGGAGGAAGACTTTATATGGACTGCATCAAGCTTGACGTATCATTGACGCTGCTCGGCTTCAAGCAGTGCTTGCTGGAGCACATGCCATATCGAAGGGGAAGCGTAGAATCCTTCCTGCTGGTGGGCGTCTATATGGATGACTTGGTCATCTCTAGCATGAACGATGACGACATCGACATGTTCAAGGAGCAGATGCATGAGCTGTTCCAAATGAGTGATCTTGGTCTCCTGAGTTATTACTTGGGGATCGAGGTCAAGCAGAGCAGAGGAGAGATCACGCTCTATCAGGCGAGCTACGTGGCAAAGATACTGGAGATTACCGGCATGGATAATTGCAACCCGTGTCACACGCCTACGGAAACTCGGCTCAAGCTCGGCGTCAAGGAGGTGAAGTCCGTGCAATAGGATTAGGGGGTGAAATGTTATACATGTAATCCCTGTTGCATAATCCTAGTTGTTTCAAATTTCCTTTTGTCATTAGTGAGCATGGCAAGTCCTGCTCTGATTAGTTCAACTCCTTTTTTAGGGAGTGTGTCTTTCCTAGTCAAGCACATCATTTATGTGCATCTTATCTTGTGGCATTGATGACGCGAAATCAGTGCCAAGATTGTCTCCTATCATATTTGGTTCTATTTCTTTTTAAGCAATGGAAGAAATGAGAAAAACTGTGTCGTATTCAACAACAACACTTTTCTGGCAGCAACAACATGCATGCTGGTATCCCCTTCATGTTGAAGCAAAATGCATGCAAGGATGCTGTTTATCAGAGTGGCAGCCGACTAGCAGGGGCGGAGCCACCTCCCTAATAGGGTAGGTGACTATCCAGACTTACTAACGATGAGTAATAGAACTCGCAGTCTATCAATGAGTAATAGAACTCCAGTGCAGTCTAACCGCTGTCAAGCACTATAAAATCACGTCTTCCTAAGCAAGCTTTTGATCGCTGATAGGTTAATCCAAGTTCTAAAATTTCTTAGCTCTGCCACTTTCTAGCGGGGTGTTGACCATGTCATCGTGGATAAGGATTGCCTTGACCTTGTTAATCTGTGGCATTCAAGAGGTGAGCGTAGATCGCTGCAATATAATTCTGCTGGATATCCAAGACCTTAGCCTTTTTATTCTCTTCTTTTGATATCCTTAGCCTTTTTATTCTCTTCTTTTGATATTATTCGTGTAAGGACGATAGGGAACTCGATTGTGCATTCAACAAGCTTTCCCAACTAGAACTTTGTGTAGTTGGAACAAATACCAAACTTGTTGAAAATATGCACGATACTTTGATTTTAAATTTTATTTTGAGGCAAATATAATAAAGACTATATATGCATAAATTAGCACTCAACACATTGTATTTTGGGATATGCTTATGTATTGAAAATTAATAGAATCGATCGATCACATGAACGATTTACGATTAGGTTTGATGAAGAACAGGAAGCAGCGCGGCGCAGACATGGATGTGGAAGTAGTCTATGTCGAGAAAGAAGCAGAGCGGTTGTGCAGATCCATTGTCTAAAAACTTTATTACCACCCTGTGCAGGTGATCTTTACGACAACGGCTCGGAGATACCACTCACCCTCCTTCATGGTGCATGCCAAGAAGGAAGACCATCGAGGTTCAGCTCTTCAACACCATAGTACAGCAATCCAGAGAGGAGGAGGAAGAATGAAGTAGGAATTCAGCGTATCTAACCTGGATGTCTCTAGATCTTTAAATTGATGTGCGCTAGTTACTCACTAGTAACAGATGGTATTATGCCAATTTAAAGAGACATTTAAATTGCATTTAAATAGAATGAATAGAGTGATAATACGTGAAAATATGCAAATATGCGAGCGTGCGCTCGTATATGTATTTAGCCAAAGTCCTCCTTGTGCCCTCCTTATGCCATGTATTGAAGTGATAAGAATTTTGACTTATAAATTGTCTTCCCTCCAATTAAGGTGTGTTTGGCAAGGATTCAGCTTCTCTAGATTCGTGAATCTGGTGAAGCTGAAAATTCTATTTTCACCAGATTCGTGAAGCTGAAGCTGTAAGTACATTAAGAGTGTTTAGATAGATCATCTTTTTTACATTTTAGATCAAAAATATAAACTTAATTCACTTTATTTTAGCCTACAAGTTTTAGATTTAAGATAAAGCTGGAATCTGGAGCTTTATCAATCAGGCCCTTAGCTAGGTAGTACGATACTAAACCATACCTGCTTTGAAAGTAAACAAAATAGACCCCATGGACCAATTTCTAACAAAACATCAAATTGTAATGTTTGCAGCGCCATTGTAATTCTTCTCCTTAACGAAGAGATTTGCTCTTGGTCTCAACTAAAAAAAATCTGGAAAGCCATCGAGCCACAGATCGGCATGACGTTCTCCTCCGTTTGCGCCATGAACGGGTCAAGAAGAAATTTAGAAGTTACCGGCTACCAATTTATCATATTTCCCTTCTTAAAATACGGTGCCAATGCTAAAAAACCCGAAGAAACGGCAGCATAGACACAAAGTCAATCTATCTTATGTACCACAAATTTTCAAATATAAATTCAATCAAGAAACGGGGAAAATTCCAAGGAACGATTAGACTTTTGCACATTATAAGGTGGCCAAATAAGAAAGAGAAAGAAGCCATGTGTGCTCTGCTAGCTCTCAAGAAAAATTACAAGTGTACGTATACTTTTTGTAGCAAGCACTGCATAATCAACTAATGGGAAGGTCTTCAACTGCTGGATTCTTCAGGAACGAATGGGTGAATTAACGCAACGAAGTGTTCTCGAATGTTAGAAGAGACCAACTACTCTGCAGTACGTCAGCGATAGAACAAAACAAGCGGAGACGACGAGAGATAGCGCTATATAACGGTTAAACATCTTGTGTAAACTAAGCAAAAAGAAGAAGAATGACATGTTGTAGGAAAGAATACTATGCATTTGGCTTGCAGGCCCTCTGAAAGCAACGAATAAACTAACAGTGGCCTGCTCTACTCTATCCTTCTGTTGGTTCATTGGTTCTAGTGTTGATTCTTGAGTACTAGTAATACATATTATTTGCCTGCCTTGTGAGACTTATCCAATAAAGATTAGCTTCTTAGTCTGCTAGATTTACATATTTTTAACTGAAACTGAACGTATCAGACTACTGAATTAACTGGCGCTTGTCGGGGGGAAGGCACAAAAGAAAGAGATGAAAGAAAAATGGACTGGCTTAGCTTGGCCGGCCTATTAAGAATTAACAAGGCCCGGGCGGCCTACAATGGACAGTAATCCGCCGCGCCGCCCAGAAAACCCCTCCAAAACCCACCGTTTTGGCCGACCCCTGTCGTCCAACGCCGTGATCCACACCGGCTACTCTGCTCTCGTTGTTAACGACGAGCTATAGTAGCCAAAATTACTAGGATTCTACTAGAGTGATTGAGATTTGAGATTCTGATAGCGGACGTCGTATACAGGTAGTATTACAGTTCCTACGCACTTCTCTATGTGTACGTACACCTCTGCAGCTCGATGGTTAAATTGGTGACGTAAACACAAGATTACAAGAAGACGTAATGAGATGTGCGTGCGTAGTACATGACTACAAACTTCGGTGGATCACTGACCTAATCATATTTTCTTGAGCTTATCTAACCTAAGTCTGTATGTTTTTTCTCAAGAACACACATGCAGTATCATCTGTAACGTTTAGTGTTATAAATAGCTAACTGTAGCTACAATGTAGCTACGCTATATCTTTTTTACTCTAAATGCAAAGTTATGAGCTAATGTTTCACTATATTAGCTATATACGCTATATCTAGTAATAGCTCCGCTATATGTTGTAGCTTGTAGATAGCGATAACTCCGTTATATATCGGAGCTTGTAGCTAGCGATAACTCTGGTATCCTGTGTAGGTACACACGAGTCAAAATATTGGGTTCATTTTGAAATCCAACGTTACTAGAAAGCTCAAGTGTATCTTTTATAAACTTAAACTATAAGAAAACATAGTAAGAGACTCCATCTCACCCTTTTATCCAACATTTATATTTTATAGTGTTAAATACTTATTGTTAAGAACATTGCGATAAAGTTATCGGTTATGGTCTTTGACATGTATTAGCATGTTTGTTGATTCTGAACTTAACTCATATTTTTATAATAAAAATATTAATATCTTATAAATACCATATTTTTATGATTTATTTAGAGGTGACTTATATTATATACATATATTATTTTTAAAAAAAATTAATCTTGAGAAACACGATGAATGACAGCTTTTGTAATAGCTATTGTAACTTTTTAGGATTTTGCCGTGAAGCTGTTAAAAAATCATGATTTAAAGCCTTGGCGGGACTCTAGTTTACATGGAAGATCCGAGTTGCACGAATTTTTCTTGTTCTAGCCAAAAGCGAAAAAAAAATTACGGTTTTAGCATTGCTGCACAAAATTTCAAAACTAGCCCTAAGCGGTGAAATTCGCGGATCCATTCATGGAATATTTTAAATTTTTAAACCAATTTCATGGATCGATCCGCGGAATTATTTTTTATTATATTTTCCCACGGATTGAAACCGCGGAATATTTTTTTATTTTTTCTCAATCTCCGCGCATTGGAACCGCGGAATAAATATTTTTAATTTTTTTTTAATTTCCCGCGGATTGGAACCGCGGAATAATATTTTTTAAATTTCCCGCGGTTTACGTGCGCGGAATAATTTCGCCGTTATTTTTTTTCGCTTTTTCTTTTTCCGGTTCGCGATGCTTTTTTTTTTTGTGGACGGTTCGGCGATGCTTTTTTTTTCGTTCGACTAATTTTGCCGTGGTATTTGGATGCGGGCGTGGTCTTTGGTTCGGCGGCGTTGAGGATTTTGGGCGGCCACGCGGGAGAAACCTGGGCCCTTCGATCGCCCGCGTGACGTCACCAGCTCAGCCGTTTTGTATTGCTACGACTTACGAGGGCATGCACAGCGGGCATGCTGCATGTTGAACTACTCTCTCTCTCTCTAAAACAAAAAAAAAATATCGAACTACTGGTTACAACCCTCCACGTCATGCTAGGGAAGCCCCACCGGAGGCATGGATGAAGGGGAAGTGGCCTCGATCCACTCAGTAGACGTCAAGTTATATGCTCCTCTCAATTTTAAGCCGTAATAAAAAGTATAGTCTACTTTATTTTCCGTAGTAACTTCTAAGTTGAGAAAACACCCTCTCTCTATCTCCCTCTACGTAATTATATGAATTTCTTCTGTATCTTCTTGTTGTATCCCAATTATATTATTCTCGTAATTATTACGAAACTACATTACTTACAAAAATTTTTCCCTTAAATACTTAAAAAAACCCATTGTGTCACGACACGCAGAACAAAAATCTCTCATTCAACCAGTCGCAAAAATTTCTCACTCATCTAGTCAGAAATGTCTCACTCAACCAGTCGCAAAAATTCCTCATTCAGTCGGTCAATGTTTTACTGCGATTTGCCATTAAATTTGTCGCACACCGAAATAAAATGCGAAAAAATAAAATCTGAATTTCTCAAACAAAAAAATACTGATAAATTTTTTTTCTATATCACTGAAAAATTAGATTTCTTTTGAATTTATTTAACCCTAATTTGACATGTAAAATTCTAATAATTATAAAAATTTTCTATACCACACACATGCATGGAACCGTCCGGAAAAAATAATTGCGAGAATGTCGAACGGAAAAAAAGCATCGCCGAACCGTCCACACAAAAAAAAGCATCGCCGAACCGGAAAAAGAAAAAGCGAAAAAAAAATAACGGTGAAATTATTCCGCGCACGTAAACCGCAGGAAATTAAAAAAATAAAAAATTATTATTTCGCGGTTCCAATCCGCGGGTAATTAAAAAAAAATTTATTTCACGGTTCCAATGCGCTCCGCGGATCTGATCCGCGGAAATCGGTTTAAAAATAAAAAAAATATTACGCGGAATGGATCCGCGGAATTTCACTGTTTAGGGGCTAGTTTTGAAATTTTGTACAGGCAACGGTTAAAACCGTAATTCTTTTTTGGCTTTGGGTTAGAACAGTACAAAAAATCGAGTTGCACAGGTGTAGTAACCACGCACGCACTCGATCGTGTTGAAGACGTGAAGAACCCAACGACACGCACCCTGCCGCTGCCGGCCACACCAATTAATTGTGATCTAAACACAGGTCGAGTTTAATTGTTAATTAGGCATCGTTTTCTCCATCCTAATCAGTCACCCTCACGTCGCTACAAAAACCCAACGATCACACGTAACATACGCACATAAAACCCCACACGCCCCTCGTCACTTCCACACTTCTCTAGCTTGCTAGCTAGCTTCTCCATGGCCATCGCTGCCTTTCTCTCTCTCATCCTTCGCCTCTTCGCCGTGCAAGCCAACGCGGCGGCACATGGCAGCGGCGGCGGTGATGACGACGCCATCACGTCCTGCCTCGCGGTCAACGGCGTGCACAACGTGACGACTCACCGGTCGCCCAACTACGACGCCGTGTTGGGCGTCTCCATCCAGAACCTCCGGTTCGCCGGCCCCGGCGAGCACAAGCCGGCTGCCGTGGTCGTCCCGGCTTCGAGGGACGAGCTCCGCAGTGCCGTGCTGTGCGCGCGGGAGGCGGGGCTCGTTGTGCGCCTCCGCAGCGGCGGCCACAGCTACGAGGGCCTCTCCTACACCACCGAGGACGGCCGCAGCTCCTTCGTCGTGATCGACCTGATGGCTCTCGACCAGGTCCGGGTCGACGCCGCGTCGCGCACGGCGTGGGCAGAGTCCGGCGCGACGCTCGGTCAGGTGTACCACGCGATCGCCGAGTCGAGCAGGACCCTCGCGTTGTCGGCCGGGTCGTGCCCCACGGTCGGCTCCGGCGGCCACATCGCCGGCGGCGGGTTTGGGCTGCTGTCCCGCAAGTACGGGCTCGCTGGCGACAATGTCATCGACACCGTGCTGATCGACGCCGACGGCCGGGTGCTGGACCGGGCCGGCATGGGGGAGGACGTGTTCTGGGCGATCCGCGGGGGTGGAGGCGGCACCTGGGGCGCCGTCTACGCGTGGCGCCTTCAGCTCAGTCCGGTCCCCGAGCGCGTCACCGCGTTCATCGTCAACCGGCCTGGCTCCGTCGAGTCGGTAGCCCGGCTCGTCGCGACGTGGCAGCACGTCGCGCCATGGCTGCCCGACGAGTTCTACCTCTCAGCGTTCGTCGGAGCCGGGTTGCCCGAGTTGAACCGGACGGGCATCTCGGTGACGTTCAAAGGGCTGTACCTCGGGCCGAGTCATGAAGCGGTCCAGATACTGGCCACAAGGTTCCCCGAAATCGGGTTGTCGGATTTCAGCCCGAAAGAGATGAGTTGGATCGAATCCGTTTTGTTCTTCTCCGGCCTGCCCGGTGGAAGCTCCGTATCCGATCTGGCAGACAGGGTGCTCCACAAGAAGAACTACTTCAAGGCCAAATCGGATTACGTGCGCCGTCCGATGGCCACCGTCGAGCTGACCAGAGCCGTCCATCTCCTGTCCGAGCAGCCCAAGGCATACGTTATCCTCGACCCGTATGGAGGGGCCATGTCTCGGATCGGATCCGCCGACCTGCCATTCCCGCATCGTAGAGGTAATATCCACGGCATCCAGTACCTGATCGATTGGGCGGCCGAAGATGATAACCACAGGGAGGAGTACATGAATTGGCTGCGTCGGTTCTACGACTTCATGGGAGCGTATGTGCCGAATAGCCCACGCACGGCGTACATAAACTACATGGACCTTGATCTAGGCACCAACAATTGGTCCGGCGGTCCTTCTCCTCATCAGATAGACGGCGTCGGTGATGACGAGTGCCCTAACCCGGAAGTTGAAGCGGCGCGGGTGTGGGGCGAGAGCTACTTCCTCGGCAACTACGACCGCCTGGTGCGCGCGAAGACTGCCGTCGACCCGGGAAACGTGTTCCGCAATGCGCAGAGTATCCCGCCCCTCAGAGGTCCAGGGGCGTTGATCTCACCCAAGGTTGCATCCGAGGGCAATGTACACGTGCATGTGATAGCTAGCTAGGGCGAAACGTTACGTACACTGTGTTGTATTTCTTTGCAATTTATGTTGCTTTCGTGGTGCCGTCCCGTCCAAAAGGACGATCGATCTATGTATGCTCCTTTTTCTCGAGAAAGCTGATTTGGACTGGTAGAGCTAAGCGGCCGGGCAAGCAGAGGATGGATGGCTTGCTAGATTAGATATTGGCATATTGGCGAAATGGGTGCGTATCAGATCGGTCTCTACGCAAGGATTGGCCCTGGCTTGCTGAGTTGCTGCTGCTGATGATAAGCTGCTGTATTCAAACAAGTAATATATATATCCCCTTATCCCTCTTCTTTCTATGATAAACAAATTAAGGATATTCTTTGTCAGGGTAATGTGTAACGCTGTGGATGTATGGCACTGAAATTTTAATATAATTGTATCACCTTGATGTAATTTACTAATATTAATAAAAGCTTCCTTTATCGAAAAATGGCACTGAAATTTTGGAAGAAAAACCGGCATGCATGATCAATCATCAACTGAGGGTGAAAATTTCTTTTTCTCCGAAATCCCTACAGCAGGATGCTTGCGTCCAGACGGGCCTTCGCTGTTGCACTTTCACTGTGCCGTACGTGCTGATTTTACACGCGTAGTCGCTTACTCTAGCTAGTTGGTTACATTTCAGGTGCCCATGGTGTCCGTATGAACTGTTGGCATACTCCGATGAGAACATGTACAGTTTGGTCCAGCAAGGAGCAGTAGTGCAGGACTTAGGATGAAAACTGAGGATTACTCTTTTGGTCGAGTCGAGGATAAATCACAATTCAGTACTAGACGCTCTATTTTGATCGATGTAAACCACAATTCAAGAATGCAAATCGGTGTACCCTAGTTCAATAAAGATCGATATGATCTAATCTGATCTGATCTGCCTGCCCATTAGTTCTCTAGATGGAAGAGGCAAGAAGCAATTCAACAACTCTAATCTGATCGAAGGATTGCTCACCATGTCAAACTCCTAACGATATGTCTCTATCTACTTGATATTTATTCTGCAGAAAGGCATAGGAACCAGCTAGCTTGATCACCATTTCAAAGGTCCTTGAGATTTATTCAGCATATGTCTTTTGATTATTCACCACATTTCTCTTTCAAGCTGTAATTTCAATCGGACCAAGGGGACAAGTTTTCGGCAGTGTGGCGGTCGGCTTGGAGGAATTTACAACTGGAGGAGGGGTTCGGGCTAATGTCGCGGAACATTAAAGTGTGATCCAAATTTGTTTACGTTTCGTTTTCTACCTTACTTAAAATTTACTTCTACGTAGAGTTGATTATGTACCATTTTAAATATGTTCCTATAGTCTATATGATAGAGAAGATGCAATTGAAGAGAAAAGATAATCTTATTATGAATATCTTATATTGTGATATTTGTCTTCGTACGTATGCAATTTTTTTCAAAAGGATTTTTTACGTTAAATTCGTTCTTATATTTTTGAGTAAATTTCACAAAACTATATGTTTCTTGTACAAGCTATTAAAAAGCTACAGATTTTAGCTTCTATTTCAGAAAACTATAGATTTTAAAAGAATTTGTTTCACAAAATTGCAGGTTTTTTGTACAAACTATCAGAAAGCTACATATTTTAGCTTCTATTTCATAAAACTACATATTTTAGAAGAACTTATTTTCACAAAACTACATGTTTTTATAATTAGTCATTTTTTGTAACAAGTCTGATAGTGTGGGGTCCGCATGGCTATCATATAGGTCCAGACTATCAGGCTTTTACAACAAAAGATTAATTCTAAAACTGTAGTTTTATGATACAAGTTTTTCTAAAATCTGTAGTTTTCTGATAATTTGTACAAGAATCCTGTTGTTTTATGAAATAAGTTCTTTTAACATCTATAGTTTTATGGGATAGAAACTAAAACCTATAATTTTCTGATAGTATTCTATATATATATTTTTCCCGTGTGTTATTGTAACATGGAAGTTCGTGTTTAACGCCCATAACGTGTTGGATGCGACATTGATTAATGCAAATGGTACGGCCGTGCGTTGATGGATGACGATGTGTTGTGGGCCTAAATTTGGTATATATATGCTTGGAAGCTCCGACTTGTCCATGTTCCTGACGGTATATCACTGTCTTCGGCTAGCGTGGGTCGAACTGGTCCGGTTAAGCTCATTGCCGAATTGACGCACAAGTGGCGGTACGCTGGGCCGAACCTTCCCGATGAATTCTCTTCTCTCCCTCGTAGCAGCGGTCCAACAGGGACATCAAATGGTAATCTACTAATCTCTCCATGTTCTTCGCTAGTCAAGTTCTAGAAGGCGTTGGATCTCCTGGAAGGCGTTGGATCGATAACAATCGTACGTGCAGACAAATCCATCGGATGGCTGCGATCGCACTATGCATTATTTATGGCCTCCTATGTGTCGAAAAAACCATGAGCGGTTTGGGTGGGCACAAACGGTTGGATGAATGCTGCAGATGAAGCATCCAATAACTCGGTGGATCAAGCAAGATCATGGGGTGAATGCTATTCTTTGAAGAATTTCGATCGATTAATTGGTTCGCGCCAAGAAAAAGATTGATCCTAGAAATGCGATCGACAACTCACGAAACATTCATTTGTTCTCCAAAATGAATTGTGATAGATGAATGAATAAGATGAACACAATGTAATGCTTGGAGAAGAATTCATTTGTTCCCCAAAACGCAAATTGCGTGTACGATTGCCAATGCTGTCTTCTGGGAGGATATGAATCTAATAAGATATGTATGCACTTTAATTAGTGGAAAAATATCACAATCCATATGTTATAAGCCTGTAAAAACTTACATGGGGTCGGTCTCTACATGAGGATGTAGTTTAATTGTTCCAGCAAGGGCTGGTACGTAGTGCAGGAATTAGGACGAGAATTGAGGAAATGCTGTGTGAAACGTCTAAGAGGTCCTTATCATGATAACTTGGGAATTGAGGAAATGCTGTGTGAAACGTCTAAGTGGTCCTGATCATGCTGTGTGAAAAAGTCTAAGTAGGGTTTTCAGCTACAGCACCTCAGATGAATATCTGGTTTAGAGCGTGCCAACCGATTTGACTCTGCAATCGGTAAGGTGTGGGATATATATACCCCGGGGGCTCAAGGCAGGCCTGCGAGGCCCAACCAAAGGAACTGCACCGGGCCGACTCTGAAGGCGGAGAGATCTAAGTGAGCAAGGTGTGAAGAATCAGGACAAATACTGGTTAAGGAAACCGAGCCGTATTAGGCAAGGGACGATTGTAATCCAAACTAGTATAAAGTCGGAATAGATGTAAAAATGTAAACTCCACCTTGAGTCCGAGTAGGACTCTCTCTTGTAAACCGCCTCCATCCTGCTATATAAAGAGAGGAGACGGAAGAAGAGAAGATAGAGATCATCAGCAAATAAGCTAGCCAATCATAATTTCAGAGCACAGGACTAGGGTGTTATCTCCACCGTGGGAGCCCGAACCTGTATAATTTCCCGTGTCTTGTGCTACCATCGAGTTTGGGTCCAGCGCCTAGCCCCCTTTTCATTATTGTCGGTAACAAACATCGACAGTTGGCGCGCTAGGTAGGGGCTGCGCTAGGATCGATCTCAGCAAGCTCGATGGCAATCTTCAACAAAAGCATGGCCACCTTCGCACCGGCCCAAGCGTTTCGCTTCGGAAGTCTGGAATTCATCGCCGACGATTTTGGTCATCTTACCCTTTCGGATTCGGATCAATTCCAATCTGGAGGCAATCTTGAGGTTCCCTTAGCCGGGCAACCACTCGGATTGGGAACAGGCATGGCCATCTGTCCTTGGACGGTAAGCCAAAGATCTGAACCTCGTCTTGAGCTGGAACCGGCTAATGGCGAACCCCGAGTGGTCAAATATGCGAGAAAGCCACTCGGATTCAAAGGTCAACCCCCCTCATCTTCATGTTCCTTCGATTCAGAAGACGAGGCGGAAAATCTTCAAAGCTTTCGCGGCATTTTCGTGATCGAAGGGTTGCGAACTGAATCTCAGCAACAGAAGGACACGGCAAACGCTGCAGAAGAAGAGCGTCATCATCAAGAAGGCCGCGCGAAGCTCCTCCAGAACAGAGGCCGCAATGTCAAATCTTGCAGACGAAGGTGGGGACCCAATCGGTTTTCCATACTCCTCAGCAGAATATCGTTGCCTCCAAGACGCTTCTTGATACTTTAGGACCATTGCTTGGTCCTGACAGCTCGGCCGCTCCGATCGTAGCCCAAGTTCAGGCTATGGTGGCGGCGGCAGCAATTCAGCAACACCAGGAGGAACCAAGGGAAAAGGAGCCATCTCGTACTCGCCTCCTCAATTCACAGGCTGCTAGCAGCAATACGGCACGCAGTCGTCACAGGCGAGAGCTTCGACGGGGAGAAGATGTCCGGCATAGCATCAGCCGGGACCTTCGCGTGGATTTAAACGCCAGACGGCGTGACCGGGAAGATGAAGAGCGCCGCAGGCGCAGAGATGACTATGAACGTTTTGGCATTGGCCACGACGACCGGGACGATCGCCGCAATAACCTCCACTATTATGGAGGGGAAAACGAAGACCGTCAAGTTAAATCGCCCTATCGACGTTCTCCACGAAAGCGCAACGACGGCCCTATTGAGGGCATCCGGGCTTTCACCCCTCGCCTTCGCCGAGTGGTTTGGCCCGAAGGATTCAATCCTAAGAGCATCACCAAATTCGACGGAGAAAGAGATCCAGAAGCTTGGCTCCAGGTTTACTCTCTTGCGATCATGGTCATTTGTCGAAGCGTCGCAATGTGATGGCTAATTACCTCCCAGTCATGCTCACCTCTTCGGCTCAAGCATGGCTCACGGGACTTCCGGCAAATTCCATAGATTCTTGGGAGGATCTTTGTGAATAATTCATCACCAATTTCCAGAGCACTTATGAGCGACTTGGAACGCAATGGGACCTATACCAGCTCCGCCAGAAAAGGAACAAGACACTCCGAGAATTCATCCGGCACTTCATGCAAAAGAAGAATACGATCAGGGACATTTTAGAAGCAGCAGTCATTGCGGCATTCCAGAAGGGTGTCAACGACCCCAACCTGATCAAGAAGATGTCTCGAAGTCACCGCCCTTGTAAGGAGATGTTCGAGTGGCGGATCGCTATGCGACGGCTTCGGATGCTTTGGCCGAACGACAAGATGATCGCCCACGACATAAAGATAAGAAGGAGTACGCCGAGTCATCAAGACAACGAGACAGGAAGCGGAAGCCCGAAGAGATAGTGGCGGTAACCGAGCAAGGCCGGCATCGCGCACCACACACCGACGACTATGATACGGTAATGGAAGCTATTTGTCCTTTTCATCCAAAAGGTAAACACGCTGCAAAAGATTGCTTCACTTTGAGGAGGTTCGCCAAAGAATCCAGAAAGCGACCAGCCAGAGGCGAAACAAAAGATGAAGAGAAGAAAAAACAAGATCCCCCTGAAGATGATGAAGGCGAATATCAAAAGATGGAACGTGAACTCAATTACATTTACGGAGGTTCAATGGCTTACGAGTCAAAGCGAAAGCAAAAACTCACGGCCAGGGACGTCAATGCCGTCATGCCAGCAGCTCCCTAGTATCTCAGATGGTCCGAGGTTCCCATCACCTTTGACCGCTCAGATCACCCGGATCACATCCCTTATCCTGGAAGATTTCCGCTGGTGTTGGACCCGGTGGTGCGCAATGTTAAACTCAAGAGGGTGTTAGTCGATGGAGGAAGTGGACTCAATGTTCTCTTCTCCAAAACTTTCGATGATATGAAGATTTCCCGCTCCGAGCTGAGGCAGGGTTCATCACCATTCCATGGAGTAATTCCTGGAACTTCTTCGACTCCACTCGGACAAATCACCTTGCCGGTCACGTTTGGAACCAAGGAGAATTTTCGGACAAAATACCTCAACTTCGAAGTAGCCGACTTCCAGACGGCATATCATGCCATCTTGGGAAGGCCCGGCTTGGCTAGATTCATGGCCGTACCTCAATACACTTACCTCGTCCTGAAGATGCCAGGGCCAAAGGGCATCATTTCCATCCGTGGCGATGTCAAGCGATCGTTAAATGCTGCTGAGAGAAAGTCTGCGAGATGGCCGAAGCTCAAGAGGTGGCAGATGATAGAGAGAAAATCCGGCAGGCAGCCGCACACCAAGAAGACGAAGAATAGAGCCGGGGCTCAGGGTACTCGGACAAGAGAATTACCGTCAAAAAAATTAATCAGGTTCAATTTCTCCGCCTCGAGAGAATGGATTCGACTTCGAAGCCCTTCTAGTTCCTCTCGGTTCTCCACGCGGGTGCGTGTGAGCTCTCCTTCCAGTTCGGTACGGATCTGCTCAACTTCGGCAGCATAATCCTTCCTCATTTTCATCCTTGGGAGCAATTTACGAAGAAGGAAGTTCCGGTCTTTGGCGAAAGACGACAGGCGCTGAAGATGACAAAGCAATGATAAGCTTCAAGCAAAGCAAAAAGAAGACTCCCAAAGAAAGCGCAGACAACTCATATTGCCAAGACGATAACAGGTGTAGGCGGCGTCACAGAATGACTCCCAATCCCTGTCCTCGTCCTCGCCATCCAATAGGACCACATCACCTTCGTCATCAACAAACGCAGCTCGCACCGGAGATTTCGGGCGAGGAGGCGGGGGGATTTCTTCACGTGGTGGTGATGGGAGAGGAGGTGGCGAGATCTTCAAGCGTCAAAGGAGGACAGCGGCGTTGCTGAGGGGATGCGGCGCGACAACGGTCGGAAGGAGAGGCGGTCAGAACCACTCGGTTCCAAATTGGCCATTGCTTGTAGTCTCGGGTGTTGGGGAACCTCCCGACCGGGTTCATGCAACAGCGTTAGAAGCGGCTGAACGCATCAACCAACCCTTGACCTCCGATGCAACGGGTCACCCTGCGGGCGTCGTCGGAGAATCCAGATGCGGCGTTTCGTGAAGGGCTTCATCAATAGGATCCCTACGAGAAGAAACGATCAAGACGCGGCCCAGGGGAACAAGGAAGGAATAGCAAGAAAATCCAACCTGTGGGATCTTGTTATTTTGCACTTTAAACCCTCCGTGGGAAGGACTACGGCCAGAGCTCTTGCGAGCATACTTTCTTGTGACAAACAAGGAGCCCAGTCGGTGCTGTGACGAGCACACTTTCAACCGAAGGATGGTAGGGGCTTAAATGCCGGGTTCCTGACGGCTTGAAGAAGAAGAAGCGGGAGGAGGCCGCACGGTCGTAGGGTCCGGATCTTTGGACCACTGATCGGACGTCGTCTTCGCCGATCGCTTCTTCTTGGCCTTGCTAACAACCGGATTTTCCCTTTCCCGGCAGGATCATCGCCAGATCATTCACTCGCTCCGCTTCACACTCTGGGCTTGCGGAAGAAGCGCCAAGGGAAGTTTCGTTTGTCACCCATATGAGGGGAATTGAGGAGTGGCGATCGTAAAAGAAGGCATCTCGCCCCTGCAAGTACGAAAAAGAAAACACATATTCAGATCAAGATCCTAACAAAAGTCAGAAGATTCAGCACGAGAAGACGATGGAGATCCCTTACCGGAGGTGCAGGATTGAGCTTTGTAAAAGGTCTCGGGCTCTGGGAACGACGATCTTCTCGTTTGGGGCGAAAAAATCGGTGGCACGACCAAAGAACGCCGCTGAGGTAATTTCCTCAGAAACCTCCGTGTAGGATCGTGGGGACCCTCATATTCATACCCAGGATGAACTCGATCCTTGAGAGGCTGAATTCGGCTGGTACAAAAGTTGGCTCTGACGACCATACCGGTGAGCCCATTCTCCTTCAACTCGGCAATTAGCCCCATAAGATCAATCACTTGGTCCATCCCATCATCTCGGGAAGCGATGTCGGTCGGAGAAGGCTTGGGTGGCGCCCGAAGAAAGCGGGCAATGGAGGATCGGGATTAGCACAATAAAACCACTCTTGGTGCCAACCCTTATTGGAGGTCTTGAAAGGAATGTTAAAGTAAGGCTTTTTCATGCCATCCCTCAGTTGGAACCCGGCACCCCCAACCACTTTGGGGGAGTTCTTATTAGGAAAAGGCTTAAGAAGGAAAAGGTGGCGAAAGAGATTAAAGTGGGGGCGAATACTAAGGAAGGCTTCACAGAGGTTGACGAAGGTAGCGATTTGGAGAATGGAGTTGGGGTTAAGATGAGTTAGCTCGATCCCATAGAATTCAAGAATACCGCAGAGAAAGGGGGATGCCGGAAGACCAAGCCCACGCATAAAAAAGGATTCAAAGACAACTACCTCCTCAAAGACGAGGGTAGGGGCGAACTCACTGCGGCAGGCGGGCGGCGAGCATCACCAATGGCGGAAAAACACCGAGCGCTTACTAAATCCTCCGCCGCCCCTCCGTCGTTATGAGGTAGCCCAATCCTTGGTCGAGGCGGACGGGTGAGCGATTCTGGGAGAAGGAGGCGACATCTGGGCAGAAGAAGCCTCGCGATCGTGTGGGATTAGGGTGACAAGAAGAGTTAACCCTAGCGGCGGAGTCGCGAGGGAAAAAGATTGGAGAACAAAGGGGCAAATGGGAGCAGGTGCAAAGCCACTTCATTTGTTCCATATTGATGGGGCGGCGCCAATTCTCGCCTCGGCGGAAGCGCCTCACCCTTCCCATGTCTGAAGCCGCCCTAGGGAGCGCCGGGATGGGCGTGAACACGCACGTCGTGCACGATCGCTAATGGCCCAAAAAATTGAAGCTGAAAGCAGACGCCCAAGATGGGCCAAAAGCCAGAAGCCCGTGACATACAGGATTACGGGCACCCCCCAAGGAATAACATCCTCTTATGGTATGCCTCATGATAGGCCGTAAGCTGATAACGTTCAGGCAGCGAAGTGAGATACCGTAAAGATGACTCTAGAAACAGATGCCCACAAGGTATGAGGATCGTGTGACCCCAAGAAGGGCGGCGACGGATACCCGAGAGGTAGGCTGAGATATGCTCTGTAAAAAGGCCAAGGGTTATCTTGGGATCTTGTTGATACCACTCTCATTTGAATCTGGTCTTACAGAAATATACCAAGTAAACAAGTCGGCCTGGTAAACCGGGACATAGACAGCTCGGGACAAATCGCACAAAGAATTTCATCGAGTTCTTCTCAACCGCCTCGCCAAGCGACAAGCACTCGGCTAAAAGCACTCGGGAAGGCTTGACCGTGGGAAGGCATTCGGTCACGAAGCACTCGGGGGCTACTGTGGGATATATATACCCCGGGGGCCCAAGGCAGGCCTGCGAGGCCCAACCAGGCGGAACCAGACCAAGCCGACTACAGAAGGCCGGAGACAGTCTGGGCTGAGCAAGGCGTGAAGAATCAGGACAAATACTGGTTAAGGAAACCGAGCCGTATTAGGCAAGTGACGATTGTAATCCAAACTAGTATAAAGTCGGAATAGATGTAAAAATGTAAACTCCACCTTGAGTCCGAGTAGGACTCTCTCTTGTAAACCACCTCCACCCTGCTATATAAAGGGAGGAGACGGAAGAAGAGAAGACAGAGATCATCAGCAAATAAGCTAGCCAATCATAATTCCAGAGCACAGGACTAGGGTATTATCTCCACCGTGGGAGCCCGAACTTGTATAATTTCCCGTGTCTTGTGCTACCATCGAGTTTGGGTCCAGCGCCTAGCCCCCTTTTCATTATTGTCGGTAACAAACATCGACATAAGGAAAAATATAAAATTCGCTTAGAGCCGATTTCGTGAGTCAATCAGCTTAAATTTCGATTAACTAAAGGCCAATTAAATCGGAGGTAAGGGATAATTCTAATTAGCCGATTAAAGCCAATCAAATAGTAAGGGCAGATACTCTGAAAAAGGCGATGCGCAGCAAGATCAGAGGATCGAACCTGGAAGCATAATCGACAAAGATCAATAATCGGCGATGCACAACTTTATTGATCAAGATCAAATTATAAGAAAAACTAGATTACAGAACTACTCCTAGTCGACAGAAAAAGTAGACAAAACTAAATGCAGGCTGGTTGATTTGATTTTTTGTTGTTTCTTTGCCTGCCTAAGTCTATCTTTTATATCAATTGGTCGATTGAGTCCTATTACAATACGTTGCGAAGTTTGATCTGTATCGGTCTCTATCCAGACGGTCTTTCCTTAACAATCCTTCGTTTCCAAATATTTTCGAACCATATACTGGTCGTATCTCGTTGACTTTGGACTACCGATTTTAACCATATTTGCCAAATTTTGGTGCAAACAAAAGTAGAGCTAAAATTTTCTATGGATGCTTCACACCTTATCTGTAATCAATGGCCAACTCAGCAAGAAGGAAAAAAAAGCTAATGCTTTTAAATTAATCCTGTACAGGGTCATATATACAAGATTGCATTAAAGGATAGGATTGAACTCCTTGCCTATTCTTTCGACACGATAGAGAGATATTTATCTCTTAGCTCTAGATATCTTAGGGCTGTTTTGTTTGACTTTGGATTCTCTAAAAGCTAATTCGGATTGTGGTTGTAGAAAGTCGATTCGGAATCCAAAAGCACATATGAAGTGGATTGTAGATTCTAATGCATATGAGTGAAATTTGGATTGTGAGAATCGATTCTAGAATCAGTTGTTTGTTTCGATTCGCTTTTAGGGCGAAATTCGAATCGGCTAAAACAAGCAGCCCTTAGACTCAAGTACTTGTGAACTAAGTAATATTGAAGAACACCTTCCTCACGATATAAATACCACCCACCCAGCCACTACTAGAAAAAAGCACATCGGTGACGGTTCGTAAATGCTATTAGTAGCGGTTTTGAACCGTCATCGATATAGTGCCACCGATAATCGGAGATTATCGGTGGCGGTTTCGAATCGTCATCGATAACTATTATTAGTAGCGGTTCTTGGCTAGAACAATCGCGATAATATTATCGATGGCGGTTCTAGCCAAAACGACCACTAATAATCACATTATTAGTAGCGGTTCTTGGCTAGAACCGCCCGCGATATTATCGATCGCGGTTCTAGCCAAGAACCGCCATCGATATCGTTATCATTAGTGTTTTTTTTGCTAACCGCGGTTTAAAAACACTAATTTAGAGGGACTTCCTAGGAGGTCACCCATGCTAATACCATCCTAATACTCCTCTTGCCTAAGAACACTCAATTTTAGAATTCTAATTGTATTGGATTTCATTTCCAGAGGTCACCCATCCTATTACTACTCTCCATCAAGCACGCTTAACTTCAGAGTTCTTATGAGATCCATTAATCTAGTGGTGGTATGATAACATCTGATATGTAATGTGTCCCTCCTCCTCTTAACCCTGTGAAGAACCCAAACACTGATTTTCAATTATTTGAAATTAGCAAACTATAGAGGTAATTAGTAAAATTTAAAACTTTCAAATTTATTTTTCATACTTTTGACTATTAATGATGCTTGTAATATAATGTGCTAGTACTATTCACGAACTTGTAAAAACATCATAACTTTTGACTCGTACCTTCGATTTTGGTGTTCTTGAGCTTTAGGAATCATCGACGATAAGCTCTCCGATTATATTTTTGGGCTCGATTCTAGTTTGCAAATAAGAAATCCGGGCACTTTTGTTAAAATGGTCATAACTTTTGACTCGTAACTCGATCGGGGTGTTCTTTGGCTCGTTTGAAAGATACGAAAAGATGGTCGGATCTTGATGGTTTGTGCGAGTGCGTCTTGCGACGAATTCCAAAAAACATCGTTTAGGGCCTCAAAACGGCCTCCGAAGTTTTGAATCTGTTTCGGTCGTTCTTTTCAATTATTGCAAATGGAATATTAGTTTCAATTATTTTAAATGTAATATTATTTAATTTCAATTCTTTCAAATTAGAAGGCAGGAGAGGTAATTAGCAATATTTAAATTTTTCTATTTTTTATTATTTGTGGCGGTTTCAAATTAAAACCGCCATCGATAATATTATCGATGGCGATTCTTGGCTAGAACCGTCATCGATACTCATTATTAGTGGCGGTTCTAGCCAAGAACCGCCACTAATAATGTGATTATTAGTGACGGTTCTTGGCTAGAACCGCCATCGATAATGGATTATCTGTGACGATTCGACCAAAAGCTGTCAAAAATAGTCCGACATTATTTGTGACGGTTCCAAATAAAACCGCCACAAATAATCACTTATTTGTAACGGTTGAAAACAAAAACCGTCACAAATAGTCTTCCCACCATTTTAAACTTTAGAACCGCCACAGATAAGTGTATTTGTGACGGTTCCAAAAGAACCATCACAAATAAGGCGTCACCTATGTGCTATTTTGTGGTAGTGAGCTCAGAAGTCTTGGAGCACAACGAGAGAAAAACACTAGCAGCAAGTAGTTGTCTCGTTTCTCTTTCTTTTATGTGTGTCTAAAATTTACACCATGGCAAACTCCTAAAAGCATAATATATTTCTTTGTCTGCTTAAAATTTATGCCTTTGGTCCGATTTACTTGCGGTTTTAATCCATACACATATATAAAACAAGGGGAGTTAATGTTTTCACATAAGTTGCGTCTATTATTTAATTTTATAATAATCTCTCTGGCACCACTACCAGTAAGAAATCAATATGAACATTTTTTGGATTTTTTTGTTTTTAAATTAAAATGACAATTATTTAAAAAAGATTAAAAACAACTTGCTAAAACATTTTTATTTTGGATTGTAGGGAGTATTATGCTGAAAGACATCTGTGGGTGGGCAGCTCACGGGGTTGGGACTAGTGAGGAAAACATGCTTGTATATTCCATATGTACATAGCTAGAATTTCTACATGCATAATTAACTCGAACTTGAAGATAATATAGGCTTTGAAATCAGCATTTTCGTTTTTTGATCTAAATTCAATATGATCAACACAATTATAGCCTTTCCATCACTAAGGGTTTTGGATTAAAATCTTACTAATTAATTAGAGTCTGTTTGGTAGAGCTTCAAATTCCAGTTTCTCCTGAAATCTGAAACTTGTAGGCTAAAATAAAGTGAATTAAGTTTATATTTTTGGTCTAAAATGTAAACAAGATAATCTTTCTAAACACTCTTAATGTACTCACAGCTTCAGCTTCACGAATCTGGTAAAACTAGAATTTTCAGCTTCACCAGATTCACGAATCTAGAGAAACCAAATCCCTGTCAAACACACCCTTAGTAGGCACCATGAGATGTCTTTGTAAATATTTACATATTTTTGGGAGCTTCAGTTTAAAAAAAAACATCTTTTTGGGAGCCTATAAATTTTTGCATTGGTAACATGAAAAATGTAATAGTAGACCGGTTATTAAGAATACTTTGGTAATTCTATAAAACCGCTGTGCTCCATAAATGTATTAAAATTTAGTGGCCAAGATTTCAAAAATAATAATTCAGTGCTCAAAATCACACCTCAGATACTCCTGGGAGTGGCTGTTAAGTTACATCCAGACTAGCATGTAGACATCGGATTGCCCCAGGGAATTAGTGATCATCTTATCTTTTCCCATGCATATCAAAACACAAGCTGGCTTTGATGCATTGAATCAAGACAGTAATTTGCTCTTAGACACCCATTATATTATATACATTGATTCCCCTAGTGAATAATAATATCATCTTTCCCATGCATACTAAAAGCCAGATAATACTACATCCAAAGATAGTAACTTTGAAACAGCAATGACAGACTGGACCAACAGGACTGCCCATACTGTCTACTGGATAAGTGTGCATGACGACACCGACACACACATTATATATACTAGATAATGACCCGTGCTACGCCGCGGCGTATGTAATTTGTCCGCTACGTCACAAAATTTTGATCGTTTGATATTTATGGGGAAAACTGTGTAATCCCGGTTTTTCTGCCTTTTCTAGGAAAAAGTGTCAAAAATAGTCTAGAGGAAAAAGGACGAAAAATTATTAGAGACGACAACCTTCTTTTGTCGAGCTTAATACTCTACGCGTTCACCGAGTAATAATACATGTTCGCAAAACCACCGACCGGTGAAAAATAGTCTAGAGGGAAAAGGGCGAAAAATTATTAGAGACGACAACCATATTTTGTCGAGCCTAATACTCTACGCGTTCACCGAGTAATAATACATGCCTAAAAAAACATCAGAGATCGAGATAGAAAATCGAGTTGGAGAAAAAGTCTAGAGATAGAGCTGTACACATATCTCTGGCGACGAAAACTTTTTTCCGAGAAAAACGGAGAACACAACCGCGAATAAAAAAACTACGAATTTTTTTTGGAAACGGAAAAATAAAGGTGAATGACCCGTACGCGAATATGAGAAAAAATGGCGAAAAACTATTAGAGATGACAATCTTCTTTTGCCGAGCCTAATACTTTCTGGCGCTCACCGAGTAATAATACATGTTCATAAAACCACCCATCAAAACTTTTTTTTCGGGAAAAGCGGAAAACACAACCGAATAAAAAACTACGGATTTTTTTGAAATAAAAATAAAAGCGAATGACCAGACTGTGAATATATGAAAGCAGTAGGGCCCTTTTGCAAAACCACCGATCGAAGGGATTTGGATATATTTTTATCTTCAAAACCACCCACCGGTTAAAATAGTCTAGAGGAAAAATGGCGAAAAATTATCAGAGACGACAAGTTTTTTTTGTCGAGCCTAACACTCTACGCGATTAATAATACATGTTTAAAAAAATATTAGTAATCGAGATGGGAAATCGAGCTAAGGAAAAAGTCTAGGGATAGAGTCAAGACATTTTTCTGGTGTCGAAAACATTTTTTTCGGGAAAAATGGACATTTCTCTGGTGCCGAAAACATTTTTTTCGGGAAAAACGGAGAAAGGACCTAGACGGATGTATTTTTTATCTTTGCAAAACCACCCACCGGTTAAAAATAGTCTACAGGAAAAAGGGCGAAAAATTATCAGAGACGACAAGCTTCTTTTGTTGAGCTTTTGCCGAGCCTAATAATCTACGCGTTCACCGAGTAATAATACATGTTCGCAAAACCACCCACTGGTGAAAAATAGTCTAAAGGAAAAAGGGAAAAAATTATTAGAGATGACAACCTTCTTTTGTCGAGCCTAATGCTCTACGCGTTCACTGAGTAATAATACATGTTAAAAAAATATCAGAGATCGAGATGGAAAATCGAGTCGGGGAAAAAGTCTAGAGATAGAGCTGTATACATATCTTTGGTGACGAAAACCTTTTTTTCCGGGAAAAACGGAGAACACAACCGCAAATAAAAAAACTACGAATTTTGTTTGGACACGAAAAAATAAAGGTGAATGACCCGTACGAGAATACACGAAGCGGTAGGGCCCTTTTTGCAAAACCACCGATCAAAGGGATGGATATATTTTTTATCTTCGCAAAACCACCTTTGGTTAAAAATAGTCTAGAGGAAAAAGGGTGAAAAATTATCAGAGACGACAAGCTTCTTTTGTCGAGCCTAACACTCTACGCGAGTAATAATACATGTTTAAAAAAATATCAGTGATCGAGATGAGAAATCGAGCTAAGGAAAAAGTCTAGAGATAAATTTGCACACATTTTTCTCGTCACGAAAACATTTTTTCCGGGAAAAATGGACATTTCTCTGGTGCCGAAAACTTTTTTTAACGGGAAAAATGGAGAAAAGACCTAGACGGATGTATTTTTTATCTTCGCAAAACACCCACCAGTTAAAAATAGTTTAGAGGAAAAAGGGCGAAAATTATCAGAGACAACAGGCTTCTTTTGTCGAGCCTAACACTCTACGCGAGTAACAATACATGTTTAAAAAAATATCAGTGATCGAGATGGGAAATCAAGTCAAGGAAAAAGTCTAGAGATAGAGCTGCACATATTTCTCTGGTGCCGAAAATATTTTTTCGAGGAAAAACGGACATTTCTTTGGTGCCGAAAACAATTTTTCCGGGGAAAACGGAGAAAGGACCCGAACGTAAGAACTAGGGACCTGTTTGTTAATTTTTTGGACCTGTTCGCTATCCTGAAAAATTAGAAAAGGGCTTGTTCGCGATTTAAAATTAACGGAAGGTTTTTCCGTAAAATACCGCGCCAGAGACCCAAACACGAAGAAAAAAATATCTTTGTCTCACAAAAAATCACGAAGGACCTATTCGTAATCTACAAGGACCTATCCGTAATTTGGAGCAACGGAGGGGCCTTTTCGCGAAACGGTGGAGGAGGACGCGTGGACGGGCTGGCTGAGCCGGGATTCTTCCGCCTGTAATAGATGGAATATACACACTTCCATCTATCAACATGTTGTCAATGTGTTTGTTCTCTCTCAGCCATCATGGTGCATAGCACTACTGCAACACTGGTGCTCGGCCTCCTCTTCTTGCAACGAGCTGTGCTCTGGTTCTTGGCAGCTGAAGGCAAAGTCGACCTCTCATCCTGCCTTCTTTCCAGCGGCGTCAGCAACTTCTCCCTCCCTGCATCTCCAAGATACACCACGCTTCTCAGCTTCTCCATCCAAAACCTCCGTTTCTCGCATCCCGGCATCGGCAAGCCGGTCACACTCGTGCTTCCAAACTCCAAGAAAGATCTCCAGAAAGCCATTCTATGTGCAAGCAGAAGCTCGCTAGCGATCCGCGTGCGCAACGGTGGCCACAGCTACGAGGGGCTGTCATACAGCACGGAGAACCACGTCCCCTTCGTGCTGATTGACCTGATGAACCTTAATCGGGTCCGGGTCGACTTGGGCTCAGGCACTGCTTGGGTTCAGTCGGGTGCAACTCTAGGCGAGCTGTACTACGCGATCGGGCGTGCAAGCCGGTCGTTGGCGTAGGAGGACATATCGCCGGCGGTGGGTTCGGGTTATTTACTGATGAGGAAGTTCGCACTCGGTGCTGATAACGTGTTAGATGTAGTCTTGGTCGGTCCTAAAGGCGTTGCCCTAACCCGTGAGTCGATGGACGACGATGTGTTTTGGGCCATCAGAGGAGGCGGCGGAGGGAGCTGGGGGGTGGTCTACGCGTGGAAGCTTCGACTCATCTCGGTTCCTCGCAGCATCACCGTGTTCACCCTGGATCGGATCGGTCCAGTCAAACTCATCGCCGAGCTCATGTACAAGTGGCAACACGTTAGACCCAATCTGCGCGACGAATTCTACCTCTCCGTGTACATCCCAATAGGGTCATCAGATGATGGTAACCTCTCCATGACCTTCATTGGCCAAGTGTTGGGACCAAAACAACTTGCAATGCCGCTGTTGAGTCGAAGCTTCATTCCCTGAGTTGGGCCTCACTCACTCGGATCTACTCGAGACAAGTTGGCTCGAGTCAACAGTGAAGTTTGCAGAACTCAGCTCGGTCGCTGACCTCACAAATGGGCGATTTGGAATGCGAGGATACTGGAAGAACCAGTCTGACTACGTGCGGGCACCAATCTCGATGCAATTAGAGACAATCAAGATCATCCGATACATATCAACTGGGCCACCAGGGCTCATCCAGCTAGATCCCTATGGTGGGGCCATGTCTCAAATAGACAGCGGCGAGACACCGTTCCCGCACCGTGCTGGCAACCTGTACAGCATCCAGTACAGTGTCAGTTGGAACGCATCGGTGGATATCGACCGTGCAAGTGAGCGCCTTCGATGGCTGCGATCGTTCTATGAGTACATGACCCCGTACGTGTCGAAAAACCCACGTGCTGCGTATGTGAACTTCGTGGACCTCGATATGGGCACCAACGGTTGGATGAATCCTACCGGTGGATCATCGAACAACTCGGTGAATCATGCAACATCGTGGGGTGAGCGCTACTTCTTGCAAAACTTCGACCGATTCTATGTGCTATTCTATGTGCGAGCGGAAGCTCGCTAGCGATCCGCGTGCGCAGCGGTGGCCACAGCTACGAGGGCTTGTCATACACCACGGAGAACCACGTCCCCTTCGTGCTGATTGACCTGATGAACCTTAATCGGGTCCGGGTCGCGACTTGGGCTCAGGCACTGCTTGGGTTCAATCGGGTGCAACTCTAGGCGAGCTGTACTACGCGATCGGGCGTGCAAGCCGGTCGTTGGCGTAGGAGGACATATCGCCGGCGGTGGGTTCGGGTTACTTTTTTTAGATAATGGAAACAATCCGGCCTCTTCGCACAAGCAGGAATACGGCCAAAAGTGGGTTCGGGTTACTGATGAGGAAGTTCGCACTCGCTGCCGATAACGTGTTGGATGCAGTCTTGGTCGGTCCTAATGGCGTTGCCCTAACCCGTGAGTCGATGGACGACGATGTGTTTTGGGCCATCAGAGGAGGCGGCGGAGGGAGCTGAGGGGGGGTCTAGTGTCTACGCGTGGAAGCTTCGACTCGTCTCGGTTCCTCGCAGCATCACCGTGTTCACCCTGGATCGGATCGCTCCAGTCAAACTCATTGCCGAGCTCATGTACAAGTGGCAACACGTTGGACCCAATCTGCCCGACGAATTCTATCTCTCCGTGTACATCCCAATAGGGTCATCAAATGATGCTAACCTCTCCATGACCTTCATCGGCCAAGTGTTGGGACCAAAACAACTTGCAATGCCGCTGTTGAGTCGAAGCTTCCCTGAGTTGGGCCTCGCTCACTCGGATTTACTCGAGACAAGTTGGCTCGAGTCAACAGTGAAGTTTGCAGAACTCAGCTCGGTCGCTGACCACACAAATCGGCGATTTGGAATGCGAGCATACTGGAAGAACCAGTCTGACTAGTGCGGGCACCAATCTCGATGCAAGAGACAATCAAGATCATCCGATACATATCAACTGGGCCACCAGGGCTCATCCAGCTAGATCCCTACGGTGGGGCCATGTCTCAAATAGACAGCGGCGAGACACCGTTCCCGCACCGTGCTGGCAACCTGTACAGCATCCAGTACGGTGTCAGTTGGAACGCATCGGTGGATATCGACCGTGCAAGTGAGCGCCTTCGATGGCTGCGATCGTTCTATGAGTACATGACCCCGTACGTGTCGAAAAACCCACGTGCTGCGTATGTGAACTTCGTGAACCTCGATATGGGCACCAACGGTTGGATGAATCCTACCGGTGGATCATCGAACAACTCGGTGAATCATGCAAGATCGTGGGGTGAGCGCTACTTCTTGCAAAACTTCGACCGATTGGTTCGTGCCAAGACTAGAGGTGGGCGTCGTGCCGGATCGGATCGGTCCGGTACGGGCTTATCGTGCTACGGGTCTAAACCGTGTTAGGCCATGACGGCCCATCGTGCCTGTCGTGCCTGGTCGGGCTGGCCCGACTCGTCTTCGGTGAGCCCAGGCACGGTCCATTTGCGCTTCGTGTCTGTTTCATGCCGTGCCGGCTCAGATCCGACCCATTTATACTATTACTACAACAGAAAATAATCACAGATTGATTTTTTTCTTTATCTGTTTAGGATTTTCTTTTTCTCTGGTCGAAACAAAATCTTATTGTGTTTATTCTTCTCGATTTCCTTGATCCAGTTATTCCTTCCAGTCACATGCATGCAGTCATACATTTACTCCTTGATTTGCTCACCCACACATACAATGCATGGATGCATTCCCTTTGTTTTCTCCAGCCCATCGAGAGTTTTCTTCCTTTACTCCTTGATTTGCTCACCCACACATACAACACAGGTGCGTGCCTGTTTCGGGCCGTGCCGGTCCAAGCACGGCCCGGTCGTCGATCGGGCAGGCTACCCATCGTGCCGATTGGCGCAAGACGGCCCGGACAACGTCTTGCCGCCCGTCCGTTTAGAAACGATCGCGTCGTGCCGAAGCGTAGCTCGAGTTCGATCGGCGTGCCTCGTGCCGGCCCAAAATAGCCCGACCCAATGCCCACCTCTAGCCAAGACTAAGGTAGATCCTGCAAACGTGTTCAACAACGCACAGAGCATTCCTCCTTTACTGCTCGGGGAATAATAATAAACCGAGTACTACTGTTTGTGGAAGAAGCCATTTGTGCTCCAAAATGCAAACCGTATGTATGATTAATTGGCAATGCTACCTGATGGGAGGATATGGATTGGGAAAGATGTGAATGCTCGTTAGTGGAAATTATCCCAGTTTATATGGTCGGTCTGTTCAAAATACAGTTGACATTGGGGAGTGTTAGGGTTTGTAGATCAAGCGTATGCACAAAAAGGAGACAAGATTTTTACGTGGAAAATTCTTTACGGGAAAAAACCACGGGAGACACAATACACTATTTGGTTCAAAGATTACAAGTACATAGGGTGGCATTACATAACCAATAGGATTCCGAAATTGAAGGAGATACGATATCCAAATATATGGTAAGATGAGATTTGAGACATCCGGATATATCTCTAACAAATCTTCCCTTGACTCAAAATCCATAATGAAATATCTCCATAAAACCCCGAAGGGCAGTTAAACACTTTGAATGCCAACCAAGTCAAGACAATGCTTGAACTTGGTATTTGATAGTGTCTTAGTCAGCATGTCTGTAGGATTATCATCTGTATGTACATTTCCCACAACAATTTGTCCTTCAGCGACAACATCACGAATAAAGTGGTACTTCATATCAATATGCTTGGTCTTGGCATGATACATATCATTCTTGATCAAACAAATAGCACTCTGGCTATCACGATAAATAGTAAGAGTACCTATTTAATGCCAAGTTCAGAAACTAGACCTCGCAACCAAATAGCTTCCTTAACACCTTCTGTAGCTGAAACATATTCCGCTTCAGTAGTAGAAAGAGTGGCAATAGGCTGTAAGGATGCTTTCTAACTGACTGCAGAACCACATAATGAGAAGATATATTCAGAAATTGATCTTCTTTTATCAAGATCATCAGCATAATCGAAATCAACAAGCCCAAGAACATCATTTGTCTTCACTTTATTTTTATCAAACATCAAGCCAAAATTAGAAGTGCCTTTCAGATAACGAAGAATCCATATAATTGCATTCCAATGCTCTTTGCCAGGATTATGCATAAATCTGCTAACAACGCTAACAGAATGAGCTAAATCTGGTCTGGTGCAAATCGTATACATGAGATTACCAACTGCACTAGAGTAAGGAATACGAGACATATAGTCTTTGTCTTCTTCATTAATAGGACACTAACTTGAAGATAACTTAAAGTGTGAGGCAAAAGGTGTAGAAATAGGTTTGCAATTACTGAAATTAAATCTGTCAAGTACCTTCTCAATGTAATTTTTTTGAAATAGAAATAATGTACCAGCTTTGCGATCATGCTGAATTTCCATCCCAAGAATTTTCTTAGCTGGACCAATATCTTTCATCTCAAACTCATAACTAAGTTGAACCTTCAACTATTTAATCAGTGACTTGTCATGAAAAGCAATGAGCATATCATCAACATAGAGCAGCAAATAAACAAATGAACCATTTGGAAACTGTTTAAAGTAAACACAGTTATCATAATTACTGCGAGAATACTATTGTTCAATCATAAAGAAATCAAACCTTTTGTACCACTGCCTAGGAGCTTGTTTAAGGCTATAGAGAGACTTTTTCAAATGACAAACTAAATCCTCTTTTCTAGGAGTAGCGAAACCCTTAGGTTGAGTCATAAAAATCTCTTTTTTTAAATCTCCATGTAAGAAGGCAGTTTTAACATCAAGTTGCTCTAATTCCAAATCAAATAAAGCAACAAAAACAAGCATAACCCGAAATAGAAGAGTGGCGCACAACAGGAGAAAAGACTTCATTGAAGTCAATACCTTCTCTTTGGTCAAAACCTTTTACCACTAAACGGGCTTTCCATCTTGCAAGTTCAACTCCAAAAATGCCATCCTTCTTCTTATAAATCCATTTGCACTTTAAAGGTTTCTTACCTTCTGAAAGCTTAACCAAATCTCATGTATTGTTTTTATGAAGGCTTAAAATTTCTTCATTCATAGCTGTCAACCACTTAGAAAAATTTTCACATGAGATAGCTTCAGAATAAGAAGAAGGTTCAAAAGTATCACAAATATCTTGTACAGCAAGAAGAGCATAACATGCCATATTTTCAGTGTCACGATATCTAGTGTGTAATTGAATATTTCTTCTTGGTCTATCTCGAGTAATACAATGATCATTAGTACTAGGAGATGCAGAAATTGGTTGTGACGAAGAACCACTAGGTGCTGAAATTGGTTGTGAAGAAGAACCACTAGAAGAATCATTATCAATGGTAGGTAAAACTACCTCAAATTCTGCATTTCTTTCTGCAGCTTCAGAAGTTTCAGATTCATTTGTGGATGAACAACCATCACTGTCACTACCAGGAGAAAGTAAAGTATCTTCATGAAAAGTAACATTACGACTAATGATTAATTTACGAAAATCAGAACACCATAAACGATATCTTTTGACACCAGATCCATATCCAACAAATATGCATTTTCTTTCTCTAGGCTCTAATTTTTCATCATTGTCATGAGCATAAGCAGGACAACCAAAAATTCTCAAATTAGAGTAATCAACTGGTTTACCTGACCAAATCTCTTCTGGAATTTTAAAGTCAATGGCTGAATTTGGAGAGCGATTAATCAAATAAGATGCAGTAGAAACAGTCTCAGCCCACAAAGCACGCTTATTCCATAGACCTGCATTTAAAAGCATGCAACGGGTTCTTTCCAGAAGAGTGCGATTCATACGCTCTACCACACTATTATGATGAGGTTTATCTAGAACAGTCAAATGTCTTGCAATACCATGATTAGCACAAAAATGATCAAACCCGTGACGCCGGCGAGCAAAGTGGCGAAGCACGCCGCTCACGCCGCGCGCCGACCACGTGGCGGGTGGCGCTTCCGCTTCACCATTGGCGACGCCCGCCGCCAGCGTCGCAAGGCAAGAAGGTGGGCCACGGTGGCCGCCTCGAAAGGTCCTTCCGCCGCCATCTGCGTGAAGGCGAAGTGGGCAGCCCGCCATAGCAGCTTATCGGGCCAAGGGTTTCGCAACAAGCCCATTCTCCGACGCCTCTCACCTACCACAGGGGTCCCATCCGCGGACCGTAAGGCACGCGAGGGGCATTTAATGAGGCCGAGGAACAGGACAACACGAGAGGAAGCATTAAATGTATTTAGATCAAAGATGATGACCTCCTTGTACCTACCCTGTGCTTTGGCCTATATAAGGGCCCTCGGGTGCATGGGGAAGGGGATCGGATCCTAGATCACGACCAAGCAATACTAGAGAAAGCTAGCGGATGCGCTTGTAACTCGAGAACTCAGACTTGGTTTGATACACCCTATAAGAAATTTAGCAGACGTAAGGTTATTACCCTTCTCACAAGGGGCCTGAACACAGGGTAAAAATCACTTGTTCTTCCAAGTTCGAGGCGCCAAACCCTCCGCGCTGAGTCCTCTGTGGTTTCGCCGACAGCTTAGCCACGAAGACGCCTCCACCGAACAAAACCCGGCTCAGAGATCACGGGCCTGTTCGTGGAATACGGCAAGCTGTGCGCGCCGATTAGGGGCTAGTGGTTGGCTTTTCCGGCTAACTCGGCGGACTTCGTTCGCGGTTCGCCAAGCTCACGATCGAAGATGGGGATCCGAAGACCGGTGATCTCGCGGGCGAAGCGGCGACCAAAGGCGCCTTTCCCGCGAAATCGCCACGCCGTCGAGAAACGCCGCGGCCCGTCGCAGAGGCCCAGCGCCGCTTCTCCGAAGCGGTGGAGCCGCGGCGCCCGTCGCATGGAGGCGCCACCGGCCGTAACTTGCACGAACCGCGCCGCGTTTCTTTTCGACCACCCGCCGGTGGAGTTCGCGGATTCTCCGGCCACTCGTGGTTGCAACATTGCTGGCCTCATGGATGCGCCCACCGGTAGGGCTCTCGGCCAGCACCGAAGCGTATTTCGCGCTTAAGGCGCATGTGGCGCTCTCGAGCCTCGAAGTCGCCCAACAGAAGGGCCTCGCAGGTGGGCCGGTCAAGAACGGGCGCGCGCCATCGGTCCCCCGCCTCGAGGAACCGTGAGGACCTTCGCTCTCACTCGGCCGAAAGCGGCGTATGGTGATGACCAACCGCGGTCGTCCCGCCGCGCCATCCGGACCGAGCGTCGCCATGGCAATGGTGTGGCGGCCGACAATGAGAGTTCACCTCGTGGCCCTCGCCGCCAGACGGGAGGAGGTCCACCTCCGACTCCTTGAAGACGGGCCTCGCGCCCCATGCGCGTCCCCGGACAGGCTTCGATGAGCGGCTCGGCCCTCTACACGGGTGCGAACCTTTTCCCTGTGCAAGCTGCACAGTGCTCGGTCGAGACAGTTTCGCCCATGCCATAGAGAAATATGACGGCACCACCAACCCTGAGGAGTTCCTCCAAATCTACACGACGATGGTGCAGGCAACAAGCGGATCTCGAAGGTCATGGCCAACTACCTCCCGACGGCCTTGACGAGTTCTCGCCTGCCCTGGCTGCAGAATCTCCCAGGGCCTGCACTCGTGAGGACAGTTGTGCGACATTTTGTCGCTAATTTTCAGGCTCTTGGCGAGCCGGTGTGGAGGATGACCTCCACGCTCGAACAAGAAAAGGGAGTCGCCGCGATTCATCCGTGGTTCTCACACGCCGAACACCATCCCCCACATCTCCGAGCAATCAACGTCATCGCCAGGGAGGCGTCTGCGACCGCGAAGATGAAGGAGAAGATGGCCACCAGACCACTCACTCAACCTCCGAAGCTTTTCTCTCGCACATAAGTGCTTGCTAGCGGCCGCGGAGGCCGAGGGGCGGCCTGGCCCTTGCTGGTGGCTAAGGCAGACGCAGGCCGACATCGAAGGTCCCGCCGCTGGGCAAGAAGGCGCGAAGCGCGAGGAGGGGAGCCGAAGGCAGGTCTTGCCGCCGAAAGCGCGACGACGACGAAGACCCCGCCTCGGGAAGCGCAACCGCCATGATCCGGCGATGATCGCCGCAGCGCCGATTTACCGTCGTGGACGGGCGAACGATCGCCGTGATCGGCGTGATGACCGCCGCGATCAGAAACGCATGGCTGCGATCAAAAGGAGGCGAGCCCCACCGCTCGATACATAAAACCAATACCCATGACCTAGACAACTGCCGGGTCAGGTGATGGTGGAGAAGCGCGCTCAAGGAGCGCTACCGATGATGATCAAGATGAAGATCCCGCCCCCATCGGCTTTTCAGCGAGCAGTGATCACATCGTGGCGTTACATCCACTTCGTGGTTCATCCACCATTTTCTCCAACGCCGCATACAAACGGGCCGAAAGGAGGTGTCGCACGGCGCCGAGCTCGAGGGACCGCGGTCGGACAATGAAATGGTCTGAGCAACGATCACCTTGATCGGGCCGACCACCGAGGCACCCCCACTGGGGCATCTCCGATCGTGGTAGCACCCACGGTCCGAATGTCTGGTAGGTAGTCTTGATGGACGGGCGGCTCCATCAACCTCTTGTTCAAGGTCCGGCATTCATGGCGCTGCGCAGATCCGCTACAGACTCTGCGACCACCGTTCTGGTGGCCCCGGATGTGGCTTGTTCCCTTAGGTCAAGTTTGCCTCCCTGGTCACTTTTGGGGAGAAGGATAACTACCGACCGAGATGGTGGATTTCGAGGTCGCATGATTTGACCTCCCATACAACGCCTTACTTGGTCGGGCCGCTGGTCAAGTTCATGGCGGCTACCCACTGCTTACATGGTGGTGAAGATGTCAGCCCCAAGGCCCCATTGTTATCAACGTGGATAGGTCAAGCCTCTGGCTGCCCAAGCAAAGCTTGGGATCCGCGGTGCCATTTTCGTCGGCCACGCCGACGCCACTTCCTGGAGCCCTCAGGCCGGGACCGTGCTTTACCGCCCGCCGTAGTGAAGTAAAGGTGGTCGCCTGAGTGGGGCGAACCCCGAAGATCACGCCAAGATTGGCGCCAACCTCGGCGCCAATAGAAGACGCTCTTCACCTTCCTCCACCAAACGCAGACGTGTTCGCCCGCAACCGTCCGACATGACCGGGTCCCCAGAGGTGATCGAGCACCGATTGGCAACGCCTCAAGCGGCGCCCGATCCGCAGAAGGTCCGGAGGCGGCACGGAGCGCAGAGATGCCATTCGAGAGGAGGTAGAGAAGCCTTGGCCGAGCGAGGAATAGTCGAGGAGGTCTCTCACCTCGAGTGGCTTGCCAACCCCTGCTCGTCAAGAAATCCAACAATGAAGTGGCGTAATGTGTCGATTTCACCGACCTCAACAAAGCTCGCCCGAAAGATCCTTATCCTCCACGAGTCGACCTCATCGAGACTCCACTTACGGTGTGAATTGTCATGGCTTTTTGATGCATACTCCGGTACCACAGATTAGCATGGCGCTTGAAGACTAAAAAAAGATCTTTGTAACCCCAACGGTGTATATTGTTATGTAAGGATGGCTTTTGGTTTAAAGAATGCGAGGTTCTACTTACGGCGTGCTATGCATATTACCTTCGCCCCCGATAGGGCGGAACCTTGAAGTTTATGTTGATGACTTGGTGGTGAAAATCAAAAGAGTGAAGAAATGATCCAAGACCCGAGGAGACCTTTGCTAACCTCCTGATGAATCACGAAGCTCAACTTGGGAAAAAATCGTGTTCGTGTGCCTCCTCAACTAAGCTGTTGGGTTTCCGTATCAAATGGGCATTGAGGCCAATCGACAAGATATCGCCATCGAGCACATGAAGCCTAATGCGACTCAAGCAAGTCCAATGTTTGGCCGGCCGCCTGGCCTCTGGGCGGTTCATTGTCTGACAGAGAAAAAAGCTTGCCTCTGTTCAAAGCCAAAAAAGACTAATTACTTCAGTGGACGGACGAGGCGCAGAAGGCATTTGAAGATTTGAAGCGGTACCTCTCCTCTCCCCGTCTCTGGTTTCATGGCAGGGTGAGCCTTTGCTTCAGATATTGCCGCCACCCCGAGGTGGTGAGCGCGTGTTGATCGCAGAGAGGGAAGGCGTTAGAGAGGCGATCTACTACATCGGCAAAGTATTGCATGAAGCAGAGACCCCGATATCCGCAGCTCAAAAAGATGTTGTATGCGATCCTAGTGGCGTCGAAGCTGCGGCATTATTTCCAAGGGCGGAAATTACGTGGTCACGACCTACCCTTTGCGCGAGATTCTCCATAACCGGAAGGTAGAGGGCGAATTGCTAAATGGTCGGTGGAGCCGGGAATTTAACATCAAGTTTGTGCCCCGACCGCCATCAAGAGTCAAAGTTGGCGAATTAATGAACGCCGAGTGGACTCCGCCCCTCTGGCCGAAGAAGCGCCCGTGCCTTCCCCCTGGACGTTATTCTTTGATGGGTCTTTCAGGCTGGAAGGCGCGGGGGCTGGAGTTGTCCTGGTCTCCCCGACCGGTGACACCCTCCAGTACGTGGTCGCCTCAATTCAAGCGCCACCAACAATATTGCGAGTATGAAGGTCTCATCGCGGAGTCGCGCATCGCCCATTCGCTACTGGGCATTAGGCGTCTCAAGTCAAGGGAGATTCCCTCTCGGTCATTAATCAAGCTCGGAAGGAGTTCAATGTTCCACCCCACCATGGCGGCGTGCATGAAGGGTCCGAAGAATGGAGCGCCATTTTGAAGGTTTGGGGTATATTCATATCCTCTACGTGACAATCACCTCATGGACGGGCTGTCCACTTGCATCCTCAAGGCTCTCTGTTCGGTCGGGGTCTTGAGGAAAGACTACCGCGACCGTCATCATCGCAGCCCCACAATTCAGAGTGGGGATGATGGTGTCACTGTCCTGACCCCGGTCCAGTGGGGACGACGGCAAGTGTCGCTGCCTCCCGGCTCAAAGGGAAGGCGACGCACACGACCCCAATCCAGGGAGGGAAGGCAAGGCCGCCTCAAACCGGTCCGGGAGGAAAGGCAGCCGAGGCTTGACCGGGGAAAAGCTTCGCCCAATGAGTACCTGGCGAGCAAGGTGGTCGCCACCCTTGGGCAGAAGATCGATGGATGGACCTATCTCGGCCTTCTGCGTGACCAAGTGATCCCCGACGATGATGCCTCACCGAGAAGATTGCACGAAAAGGCCAAGTGCTATACTGTAGTAGGTGGGGACCTATATCGCCAGAGCAAATGGAGTTCTCATCAAGTGCATCACTCGGGAAGAGGGAGCACACGCTCTCTCGATATCCATGGAGGCGCAGCGGGAGCCATATGTCCCACGGACTTAGTCGACAAAGCGCTTCGCCAAGATTTTATTGGCCATCGCCCTCCAGACGCTATGCTGGTGAGGACGTCGCGGCTTGTCGGTTCTTCGCCAGCAAACCCACCGACCAGACCCAAGCTCGCAAACCATCCCGCCATCTTGGCGTTCGCGATCCGGGGCCGGATATCTGAGTCCGTTTCGGGGACACGAGGCTTCACCCACTTCTTCGTCGCCATCGACAAGTTCACCAAGGGTCGGGCCGAAAGCAATCTTGAGCCATCACGGCCGCTGCGCTATAAGTTCATGCGCGGGATTTTCACCCATGGAGTCGCCAACCGCATCATCACCGGCAACGGCACCCGTTTACGGTAGCGACTTTTTCTCGAGTTCTCAGAAAGAAATGGGCACCAAGGTATGTTTCGCTTTGTGGCCCATCCCATGAGCAATGGTCAGGCGGAACGCCGCCATCTGCGCTGGTCTTTGAAGGGCCTCAAGACAAGGCGTTTGATCGACTCCATGGCGGGGTGCAAGATGGACGGAAGAACTCCGTGTCAGGTGGTCGCCGTACCACGCCCGGCCGTGCAACCAGCAGACACCCTTCTTCTTGGTGTATGGCGCCGAGGCTGTTCTCCCCCTCCATTGCTCGCTTCGCTCACGCCTGCTCTCGCCTTCAATGAAGAAGACCAAGAAGGTCTCCCAGAAGAGGTAAACCTCTGGAGGAGGTGCGAGGATCGGGCGCCTTGCGTGCCGCCGGATTATCGCAAAGCCTCAGCGTACCACGCCACCCGGTCCTCGAGAGAACAGTGGCGGTGGGTGACTGGTCTTCTTGCAGATTCAGACGCATATCCGGGTTACATAAATTTGCCTCCTTGTGGGAGGGCCCTTCAAGGTGGTCTCAAGATCTCTACCGGCGGCTGCACGGTTAGCCAAGACGGCGAGAGTCGATTTAACTCCTACAACATCGAGCTGCTCCAAGTTCTACCCTTAAGGGAATTATAAGTACCAGCAGTTTGCTCTGCTAGCCAAACCTCGGTACGCCCCTCTCTGGTGCGTATCGGCCATAGCGATCGAAGAAGGTTGCGAAAAACTCTTTGCCGCCATTATTATTCCTCTTGACAGTTTTGAGTGGCGAATATGCATATGAATGTCGCTGGTTCCGCGGCGCTTTATAATTCCTTTGTGGAGTCCATGACGATCCTCGACGCCTGCGGTATACTTAGCTCAGCGATCGGGGAAGCTAGGTAGTCTTGCTCGACGCTGCTCATGACGCTTCAAGTTGGCTCCACTGAAGCACCGATTGGTCGTCACCGCGAAGCGCCGTCGACTAATGCCACCCAGAAACTCGCCGCTTGAGCACATGGCGCCACTGGATCGAATTCTTGGTATTTCACAAGGACTTAGGATCCAAACAGGGTGAGCCAGGACACTTCATGCTCGGGCTTAGAATGTTTTTAAAGCTTACCTTGCGTATACCTCTCCAGATGCCTACTCACCTTCTCGTGGCAAATCAGACGCGCAGGAGTAAGCATAACGATCTTCCGCTTACTTCCTCGAAAGGCTCAAGGCGTCTTCGCTGGTCGCCCGATGGCTTGGGGCTGCTTCGCCCGGTGCCTTTCGCGCCGCCTGGCCCTCCGTCAGTCTTCGCCGGCCGCCGCTTGTTGGTCGCCTGTCGGCCTATAAGGCTGGTCGCCCAGTTGGCTGTTTCGCCCTTCGGAGTGCCCGATTGCGTTTCGCCCCCTTCCGTCAGGCTCACCCGCTACCGTTTCTTGTCGTCGCCTCGACGCCGAAGGTCGGTCGCCTGGCTCGAAATTGGTCGCCATGCCAAGGTTCTAAGCCGCCGCCATTCCGTCGTGCTCGCCACATGTCGTCGCTCATCCGCGGCATACGAAAATAAGATAAGCGCTTTATACCGTTCTTTGGCCATTTCCTTGCGATCATATCCTGAGATAGGTCAAGATGCGCGTGGTTATCGCAAATGTTGGAAACCAACGGCTCCTCATGATAAGAGAAGATGTGCTAAGTGTTAACGTCCGCGAGACCAAGTCATCGGAGTGTCAGTTAGACACAAGACTCCTACACGGCTCAGACGCTCGGGTTGGCTCCACAAGCACCGCCGGTCGCCTCCGTTGAGTGTTTCGCCTAAGAGCACTTCCGAGAACTTGTTGTTTACGCCCGCATACCGTGTAGCATATTTTTTAGCGATCATCGGGTATAAGTTCGGAAGGTTGAAACTGCGATAATCTCGCGCTGAACTCGACGCTAAGGCCTTTTGCGTGTCTTATGTTCCTTGTTTGATTTAGGACATTTTCACCTACATTTTATGTGGTCCGTGATAATCTATGCTCGCGATCACGTGGGCACATGAAATCACTTAGCGGGACTTAAACGCTACCCAAATTAGGTGTTTCTAAAAAGCGCCTTGGCTAAGCTCTAATGACGGCCGTCTAACAAGCAAATGTGTTGAATTCAAGCATGCAAAAATGAGCAAACGCATGAATAACGATTAAACATCTAACATTCATCCAAAAGTTGTCCAAGGTTTTTCGGACGCAGTTCATCAACAAAAGCAACAAAAAAAGGAAGCGAAGAAAGCGTCGCCTTCCTCCTCGCCCTCGCCAAGTCGAAGTTTCTTCGTCAGCTTTCGACGCCCGAGGGTCGAGACGTCCATGACCGGTTGCTCCACTGCGAGATTCCGACCACGTATTGGCACCACAGCGCCCTCACGCCCGAAAACCGCCGCTCGCGTCTCCCAAACCGTCACCACCGCCATGGGATCAAAAGCGGCGTCGCGGTTTTGGCAGCGGGCGCAGCGTGTAGGTTCCGCCATGATCGCGACCAAGCGTCCTTCCGTGGCGGAAGCGGCGGCTAGCGGCGGGGAGTTCTCATAACGCCTGCGGCTGGGTTGGTCGCATGGGCGACCTGAAGCGCCGAGTCCTCCAGGGCGACTTCCACTCACGCCTATGGGTTCGAGCACCTCTTGCGCGCTCGAACGCTTCTTCAAAGATGGTCGCGATTGCGCCGCGGCCGAAGATTCAAGTGTCGAGGTCGTCGCCTCGGCCCTCTTCGCGTGTCTCGGCGCTTCGCCTGGGCTGCCGCATTATGTCGTGGTTGGCCCTCTCTGCGCCCGTTCATTGCCGCCCTCTCCCGCTCCGCTTCAGCTCGGCGCTCACCGAGGTTGTTGGGCCGTCTCGGGCACCATGCGAGGCGGCGGAAGAACGGTGCCCTAGTGCCGCGCGCATCTCGTTTACCTGGTGAAGAGTTCGACGGCTGCTGAAGCGGCAGGGCGGCGCAGGGTGAAACAGAACTCCCGGCATGGCGGTGCCGAGCTTGTCTCCGCCTGGCGGCGGGGCGGCGGAGGCGCTGCGCGAAACCTCGCCGTCTCGGTGGCGCCGGTGTTGGCACCTTGGCGCGTTCAGGCCGCCTTGGTGGCGCCCTCCAGCTCAAGCCGGCCGTCGGGGCGTGAGGCCGCCTGCTGAAGCGGTGGCTGAGCTCCCGCGGCAGGTTGTCAAGACCGGCATTGCTCGGCGCCGAGGAGAAGGCGTTGGCGGTGGCTCCGAGCGGTCAGCCGCGGCGGCGGCGCCGGAGGTGAAATCGCGGCCTCTGTGCCCCGCCTTTGGAGGTACCGCCACGGCGGGCCGGTGGTGGCGGTGTTTGGTCCGTGGCTTGCCCTCTTAGGTCCGAGCTCGCTGATGTCGGCGGCGGCGACGCTGCCCATGACCCGACGCCGGGCGGCAGCACGTCCTCGATCACTGTAACAGCGAGGCGGGATCACGGCCGGTCCGTGGAGTCCATCGGCGGGAGTAGCTGACGACCCGCAGCGCTCCAGCAGCTCCCCGTCGTGGCGGCGAACCTCCGCCGAAAAAAAAGGTGTGTCGATTGGGGACCGCAGAAGATCCAGCGCGGCAAGCCACCGCCGAGTTTGGCTCCTCAAAGTTGCCCTCTTTGTCGCAAGAAAGGGAAAAAGATGGCTCGGTTGGTAGGAAGCCGCGGGGAGAAACATGCGTAGAAAGGAAACTAGAAGAAGCTTCACGTCCGACCCGCGTCTTGCGTCGGTCGTTGTCACCCGTATCTTGCCACGCAGACCTTCGGCGGCGAAGAGGGCTGATCGCCGAGGCCGTGTAGTCCGGCTACCAGCCCTCCGTTCGATCCGGCGTCCCGCACCCGCGATCCGCCGCGGGCCGCCATTGCAGCGAGCTCGCTCTCTTCACCCGCGAGCTCCTGGCTGGCGCGTACTGTCCGGCGGCACCCCTCAGAGCGCCGATTCCATTGTCATCTGGATGTCTGACCCGATCATTGCGCCATGCCCTCCAGCTTGACTCTGGCTTTGGAAGGGAATGTAGCGGAGGCCATCCGGTCCGAAGGCGAATAGCAACTCCCACTACTTGGGCTGCCGTTGGTGGCGCAGCACGAAGAAATGGCGAAAGAGAGGAAGGTTCTGCATCACCCCCATGAACATTTCACAGAGGTGTGCGAAGATGGCGAGGAAGATGATAGAATTGGGGTGAGATGAAGATGGTGGATTTCAGAGAAATGGAGGACGTGAGAAAAAATTCAGAAAGAGGCGGAAGAAGGCCCGCCATCATGGCCAGTGTGCAAAGACGATCTCGTCGGAGAGGCACAGGCGTGGCGGTCCCCGGACGGTGTCGAAGGTGCCTTCCCATGACCATCCTCATCACGCCTACGGCGGCGTCAACTAGAGAGGCGGAATGGAGTTCACCATGGTGGCTCGAAGAAGACAAAGAGCTTTGGGAAAAAGAGGCGAAGGAACAAGAAAGCAAAGTCGAAGAAAATGTATATGTGAACCGCTCAATACAGATGCATCTATATATACGTACCCTACATCGACGGTTCGCGAAGGACAAAGTTATCATGCTTTGGTCCTAAGGGAAAACCGCAGATACGCTGAGGACCGAAGCGGTCGATCTCATGAGTGGTGCCCCGCTTAAGAGCGCACTAAGCATTGAAGTGCATTAAGTGAAGGTTCTAAAAGGAGTCGAGGCTCAAGGCTCTAGGCAGTTCGGCTACTCTGGCCAGATATACGCTAGGGTACCTTCCATCACCGCATAAAGTGCGGTCCCACGTGGGCGGGCCGCCATTCGGCGGCGATCACGCACGGGCCGCGCGTCGGCCCACGTGGCGCCCGGCGAAAGTGGGCGAAGCACGCCGCCGCCGGCGCCAAACACGTGGCGGCGGCGACGGCGGCGATCACGGCCGCCGCCAGCGTTCGGTCACGTGGCGCCGGCGAAGGGTGGGCGAAGCTCGCTGCGCCGGCGCCAAATACCACGTGGCGGCGCCATCAGGCGGGCGATCACGGCCACGCCGCCAGCGCCGGCCTCACGTGGCGCCCGCGAAGCGGTGGCGAAGCACGCCTGCCGCGCGGCGGCCACCCACGTGGCGGCGGGCCATCGGGCGGCGATCACGCGCCGGCCAGCGCCGGTTCGCGTGGCGCCCGGCGAAGGGTGGGCGAACACGCCTGCCGCCCGGCGCCCAATCCACGTGGCGGTGGCGGCGATTGGCGAGGCACGCCGCCGCTTCGCCGCAAGGCAAGAAGGTGGGCGACGGTGGCCGCCTGAAGGCTCCTTCCGCCGCCGTCATCGTGTCGAACGGCAGTTCGCCATAGCAGTTTATCGATTCAAGGGTTTCGCAACAAGCCCATTCCTCGACGCCTCTCACCTACATCACAGGGTCCCATCCGGCGGACCGGTAAGCACGCGTAGGCATTTAACGAGGTCGAGGAACGGGACAACACGAGAGGAAGCATTAAATGTATTTAGATCAAGATGATGACCTCCTTGTACCTACCGGTAGCTTTGGCCTATATAAGGGCCCTCGGGTGCATGGGGAAGGGGATCGGATCTAGATCGGTCGACCAAGCAATACTAGAAAGCTAGCGGATGCGCTTTGTAACTCGAGAACTCATCTTGGTTCGATATACCCCATAAGAAATTTAGCAGACGTAAGGTTATTACCCTTCTCACAAGGGGCTCGAACTCAGGTAAAAATCACTTGTTCTTTCTAGTTCAGAGCGCCGAAACCCTCCACGGAGTCCTCTAGGTTTTCGCCCCTCGATTAGCCTACCAAGAGCGCCCTCCTCGAACAAAACCCGCTCAGATCACGCCCTCTTCAGTGGAATACGCCACAAAAAGCAACAAAAAAAAAAAGGGCGAAGAAGGTCCGCCATCATGGCATGGCGGTGTGCAAAGACGATCTCGTCGGAGGGACACAGCGTGGCGGTCCCGGACGGATATCGAAGGTGCCTTCGGCGCGATTATCCCCATCTTACTACGGCCGGCGTCAACAGAGAGGCTGGAATGGAGTTCACCATGGTGGCTCAAGAAGACAAAGAGCTTTGGGAAAGAGAGGCGAAGGAACAAGAAAGCAAAGTCGAAGAAAAGCGTATAGCGTGAACCGCTCAATCAGATGCATCTATATATGCGCATTCTACATCGATTGCTCACGAAGGACAAAGTTATGCGCCGTTTGGTCCCAAGGAAAACCGCAGATACGCGCGGGGACCGAAGCTGTCGTATCTCATGAGTGGTGGCCTCGCCAAGAGCGCACCAAGCATTGAAGTGCATTAAGTGAAGGTTCTAAAAAGGAGTCGAGAGCTGCGCTCTAGCAAGGCCCGGCTCTTGTCAACAGATATACGCTGGTACCTCTCCACCGCATAAAGTGCGGTCCACGTGGGCAATCGCACCACTACAAAATTCCAATCCATTGTCAGTTCTAAGTTTCTTGATTTTTCTGCCAGTTTGATTTTCAACTAAGACCTTCCACTTCTTGAAAACTGAAAAAGCTTTATGCTTATGTTTCAAGAAATAAACCCAAACTTTGCGAGAAAAATCATCAATGAAGGTAATCATGTACTCACAACTTCCAATAGAAGAAAATCTAGAACGACCCCAAAGATTAGAATGAACATAATCAAGAATTCCTTTAGTCTGATGAGTTGAAACAGAAAAATCGATTCTCTTTTGTTTGCCAAAAACACAATGTTCATAGAAATCAAGTTTGCCAATGTCATGTAAAAGTCCTTTCTTGCATAAAAGGTGCATACCTTTCTCACTCATATGACCCAAGCGCATATGCCAAAGCTGGGTGATGTGAGGATTTGATGCAATTGTAGAAACAGCTGCAGAACCTGTAACTGTAGAACCTTGCAAGTAACAAAGACCGTTGATTCTATTGGCTTTCATAACAGCAAGGTTGTCTTTAGAAATCTTAAGAACACCATTTTCACCGATATATTTATAACCCAAAGATTCTATGGTGCCCAAAGAAATAAGATTTCTTTTCATTCTGGGAACATGGCGAACATTTGAAGAGTCCTAACAGTACCATCATGGGTTTTGATTTGAATAGAACCAATGCCAACAATTTCAAGTGGAGACTCATCAGCAATCGCAACTTTACCACAACCAACAGAATCATATGTAGAAAACCACTCTTTATATAGACAAATATAAAAAGTGCAAGTTGAATCAATAATCCATGCAGTTTGATTCTTCAAGTTGAAACTGATAATTAGAGCATCTCCATTGGATTCATTTTCAACAAGACTAGCTTCAGCAGGTTTATCAGGATGTGTCTTTTTATCTTTATCAGCTCTATTTTTCAACTTATAACATTGAGCAATTATAACATGACCAGGTGTCTTGCAATAACGGCAAAAAATTGTTGGGTTTACGTCCTCTTGACTTAAATCTAGACTGTGATCTATGAGAATTGCCTTTACGTGGAGTTCTACCTCTAATAATTAACCCCTCAGCCTTAACTTCTGAACGAGAATCATTATCAAATTTCTCCTTAGACAATAGATTCGATTTAACATTCTCAAAACTAAGGGTATCATGATTGCCATAAAACACAATTTCTTTGAAATGCTTAAAGGTAGCAGGCAAAGAGACGACCAACAGAATAGCCTTATCTTCATTATTAATTTTCATCTCTAATTTCTCAAGATCAATTATGAGTGAATTAAACTCATTAAGATGAGACTGAATAGAGGTACCTTCCGCCATGCGAATTGTGTACAGACGTTCTTTAAGGCGCAATTTATTGGCAAGACTTTTCTTTATGTACAAATCCTCCAATTTTTGCCACAGTTTTGCAGCGGTAGTCTTGTCGGTGTTTCGTAAAACCGGCAAGTAAATATGTAAGTTAAGGGGCCGCGCGTTCCCTCTCCTTGAATGGTTGACTCAGGGAGCCCAAGATGTATACTGGTTCGGACCGAACGTCCCTACTTCCAGTTCGTGTGGTGGTTATGTATTGCTCGGGGTGCAATGGACTACACAACATTACAAGCGAGGGCTAAGGCCTGGCTTTGAGCGCTCGTCCGAGTGAGAGGAGTGAGAGCAGTGTGCTTGTGAGTGTTTGGATTGAGTCGGATGTGTTGTCCGAGATCGGATGTCCGTTCGCTCGTAGGTGCTCCGTCCCCTTCCCTGAGGGTCCTGCTTCCCTTTATATAGGCGGAGGGAGTAGGTTACACGGGAGTTTAGAAAAGAAAAGTAGGGTGTTCTCGCCCGGAGTCCGATCTTGGCCCTGGTGATCGATGAGTTCTGTTTGTCCCACGCTGGGTTGGTAGACACAACGGGCGGCGTTCCATCGGGAAGGTGCGCTTGCGCGCTCTGCGCTTGCGCGTTGTCGATCGCTGCTACACGCCGCTGGCGCAAAGCGCCTTTGGCCACCTTGGGAAGGAGCCACCGCCCAAAGATGGCTGTCGTGTCCACTCAGGCAGTGACCGGCTTGAGGTCGACCAAGTGGCGTGGCGGAGGTCGCTGAGTTGGAGCTCGTTGGGGCCCCGACTTGAGGCCAAGTCGGAGCCTGCGGATGCGCCCGACCTGAGGCCAGGTCGGAGCCTACGGGGGCGCCCGACCTGGGGTCAGGTCGGAGCGCCCCTGGTGGGCTTGATCGGGGTCGACGGTCCTTCGTGACCCAATGAAGTCTTTGACCAGAGCTGGGTCTGAGACGGCCCATTTAGTATTCCGGCCTGCTGAGGGTATCACTGGTATGAGTATTCGTCAAGTCTCATGGATAACTTCACGCAGAATATCTGTAGACAAACTGAGCTGTATGGCGGAGAGAGCTTTCTGGTCAAGTTCTTCCCATTGTTCATCTGTCATTATCGTCGGTTGTGCTGAAAGTGCTTTTCTGATGCCCACCTATATGAGAACCGCTTTCGTCTGAACCTGCTATATTGAAAAACTGATCTTATCATCGAACTTCTCAATGTCAAATTTAGTGGATGACATGGTAGAGAATAAAATTGCAGACCAAAAAAATTGGTAGATTCTGAAAGAAGAAACTTTCTGATATGCTGTGTGTGTGCACTTAAGAATTTTTCTGCACGCTCTGTACTGCTCACGTGCACGAAGCAAAATCTGCTGAAAAACAGGAGCTGGAACGGCTGATCTGGAGCTGAAGCCGCTGATCAAAAAACCGGACGAGAAAGCTGGATTTGCTGCTGGTCTGGAGAACTGATCCGGAATCGAAGCCAAGAAATCAAATGAAGTTCTCGGTTTTGAATTCCGATCTGATTAATTGGCTCTGTGAACTTTATGGGCTCTGTTAGTTCACGATGGCTTCACGAGAAAAAAAAAAAAGAACTTCTAGTCGGCCGAGTGCTTCTTTCTTGCTTTGGAAACCGATCAGATGTCTCCGCACAAGCGATCTTCACGAGAGCGATCTCCACCAAATTTGACACTTCTAGCCGGCAGACAACAGCACGGGTAGAGGCGCTCGGGCCGAAGGGCGTCGGGAGGAAGAGCCGCCGGCGCGGAGGCCGAAGGCGTCACCGGGGAACAGCGTCTGGAGCGACGGCTTGAGCGCTGCGGCGGCCGAGCGCGAATTAAGGTCGCCGGTCTGGAGGCGAGCACCAGCGCGCGGAGGCAGAAGGCGACGAGTCGGGAGCGCGGAGACCGGGCTTGGTCGGCCAGTGATGGCGTCTGAGCGACGGCGCTCGGGCGCTGCGGCCGGCGGCTCGGAGGAAGCCGTGCAGAGGACGGGCGAACCAGATCCGAGGGCGACGGAGCGGCGCGGAGGTGCGGCCGCCAAGGAACCGCGCGGAGGGCGCGACGAGCCGGCGGCGCAGATCGAAACCCAGGTAGTGGGTTCAGGGTTCAACTTGGTCCTCTACGCCAAGGACTAGTCCAATTTGTGAGGTCCAAGCCGTCCAGGAGGTTGCTCTGATTAGTGTAGTTCTAATGGTCTGGTAGGTAAGTGCACACTGCACATCGTGCCAATTCTTTTCTGAATTTCACACCCACACACACACAGCTGGCTCAGAAAACTGCCACCACTAAAATCCACCGAAGTACCGAACCCACTACCATGAGAGCAACCTCCGGGACGGGTTGGACCTCACAAGTTGGACTAGTCCAATCCTGCAGACTGCTGCCAAGGTCTTCCCTGGAAAGCATTTCCGACCATTTGCAATCTATAGACAACTACGCATACTCACATGCCCACCCCGGCCCCTTCCCCCCGCCCCTCCCCACTCTCTCTCTCTCTCACCAATGCAATCCATTGCAGCTCTCCTAGTTTGCCTCTTCTTGTCGCTTCATCGAAGCACATGCTATGGTGCTGATGCTGCTGCGAACAATTCGTTTACTGCTCAAGCAGCAAGCAGCTTCTCCTCCTGCCTTGTCTCCCATGGCATCAGCAACTTCTCCCTGCCTACATCTCCAAGCTACACCGCCGTTCTCGACTTCTCAATCAGAAACCTCCGGTTCACGCTCCCCAACGTCACCAGGCCAGTCGCCGTCGTCCTTCCCGGCTCGCGAGACGATCTCCGGGGAGCCATCCTGTGCGCACGTGGCAGCTCTTTGGCTATCCGTGTGCGCAGCGGTGGCCACAGCTACGAGGGCTTGTCATACACCACAGAGAACCATGTCCCCTTCGTGGTCATCGACCTGATGAACCTGAACCGTGTCCGGGTCAACTCGGGCTCGGCCACGGCCTGGGCCGAGTCGGGTGCCACTGTAGGCGAGCTGTACTACGCCGTGGGGCAGTCGAGCCAGTCCTTGGCGTTTTCGGCTGGGTCGTGCTCGACCGTCGGTTTAGGGGGCATCGTCTCCGGCGGCGGGTTCGGTTTGCTATCGCGAAAGTTTGCGCTCGCCGCCGACAACGTGTTGGACGCGGTCCTCATTGATGCTGACGGTAAAATCCTTGACCGGAGTTCGATGGGCGATGACGTCTTCTGGGCGATCCGAGGCGGTGGAGGCGGAAGCTGGGGGGTGGTGTATGCTTGGAAGCTCCAGCTCGTCCCGGTTCCGCGCAACATTACCGTTTTCACCGTCCGGCGAACCGGTCCGGTTGAACTCATTGCCAGGTTGGTCCACAAGTGGCAATACGTCGGGCCCAATCTACCTGACGAGTTTTATCTCTCTGTGTACTTCCCTACCGGATCATCAGATGGGAATGTATCCATCTCATTCCTAGGCCAAGTCCTAGCATCAAAACAACACGCCGTGTCAGTGCTGAGCCAAAGCTTTCCCGAGCTAGGTTTGACCGAGCTAGACCTATCCGAGATGAGCTGGGTCGAGTCAACGGCCAGGTTCGCCGGCCGCGACAAGGTCACCGACCTACCGAACCGACGGCTTGGAGCAAAGCTATACTCCAAAAGCAAGTCCGACTACGTGCAGGCACCGATCTCAAGGCAGGGCGTGATGGAGATTGTCCGGTACATGTCCGTCGGCCCACAAGGGTCCATCATACTGACCCCTACGGCGGGGCCATGGCGCGGGTCGGGAGCGGCGAGACGCCGTTCCCGCACCGTGCTGACAACCTATATGGCATCCAGTACGGTGTGAACTGGGACCGGTCGGACCTGGCCCGTGCGGGGGAGTACATTGGGTGGTTGCGATCGTTCCACGCGTACATGACCCCCCACGTGTCGAAGGATCCCCGCGCCGCGTATGTGAACTACCTGGACCTCGACCTGGGCACCGACAACTGGACACGCGCCGCGGATGGATCGTCTGGGGGAGCGGTGGCCCGCGCGAGATCGTCGTGGGGGGAAGCATATTTCGGGAAGAACTTCGATCGGCTGGTCAGGGCCAAGACGCTGATCGACCCTGGAAACGTGTTCAACAACGCACAGAGCATTCCTCCTCTACATCGCTAGAGATGATGCTCGTGCAAAAGCAATTTGCGAATCCACTTGCGAGGATATGTAATAATGTATTAATATGAAAGTAACTTGCTATTTTCTGATGTCAACTTCCGGGAGAAAACAGTGTTCAGTTCTGTGTTCTTGCCGCTGTTGCTTGTACTGTTAGAACATCTAGAATATACGTACGACGATAGGCCGGTCAACAATGGAAGCTTACACTTTACGGGAAGAAAGAAACAATGGAATCTTACATGTTAAATATTTGACCAATTGGAAGCTTCTGATCTTGTAGTGACGTGCAGGCCTCTGATGCAGCATGGCCGATGTAATTTATAAGATTGCCGTTTGGTTTGGCGTCACCATTTACTGCATTTCTTTTCTGCGGCTTTGAACGCTAAGATGACTTGTAGTGAGCCTGCCGCTATCAGTGTGAAAGATAAGCATCTACATTTCTTTTCACTTTTCAGGAACACTAGACAGAGATGTGCACGATGCTGCGCTGCGCGGAATAATTTAGTCCAAGTTTTCTTTTGGTAAAAAATGTAATTTCATTTTTCTTGATGGTGTTTTTTTTTTAATTTGCTGGTTAGGAGCCATCAGCGAATTTACGTAACTACGGTTTTTTCTGTAAAAACCCACATGAAATCTCCTGGGTTTAAAGAACTGGGTTAAAATTTGGCCGGATAGTTTGGGTTTAAAGAACCAGCAGCCGTGTCGAATTTGCGGAACCACAGTTTTTTTTCCAAAACAACGGGACCTAAATGTAATTTCAAATCTTCTAGGTGGAAAGAACTGGTTCCTGTGTCGAATTTGCGGAACTATAGAGTTTTTTTTGTAAAATAATCGGTGAAAGGACCTATTCGCGATTTCAAAATCTTTTAGGCCGAAAGAATCGGCGGTCGTGTCGAATTTGCGGAACTACGGGCCCTTTTCGCAAAATCTATGGAAGGACCTATTCGCAATTTTGGAATTTATGGAGGGCTTTTTTGCAAAGAGGTTGAACTGGAGGCCTCCTGAGAGTTGGAATCCTTCGCGGCATAAGGTATACTAGAATGTTTTCACGGCGTGCCACGCCACGCGCGTCCGCGATTACGTTAAAAAGAAAGATCCTTTCCGCGAAAAATAGTTGGAATAATTTAAACATAATTACGCCTTTTTTTTGCATTTATTTAGGGTTCTCCCACGAAAGCTCCGCGATTTTGCTGAACAAAAAGGTTTTTTTCGTAAAAAACTGCCAAAAGGCCTACACGTAACTACATTTTTTTAGGGGCGCTCGAGAAGGGAGGACACAAGGCATGCGATGCCACGCCTGTCAAAAAAACTTGACCTCAATTCTTTATGAAAAAATACAACATCACTTTTTTTTTGGGGGGGGTCTTTTAAATTGGCCGCGATTGCGCAAAATCGAAAGGTCCTTTTTGCAAAAAATAGCTAGAACGATCTAAATGTAATTATTTTTTTGCATTTATTCAGGTTCCTTTCACGAAAAACTCGCGATTTTATTGAACCAAAAGGTCCTTTTCATAAAAAAACCGCCAAAAAAGCCTACACATAACTACATTTTTTTAGGGGCGCTCAAGAAGGGAGGACACTTTTCTTTATGAAAAAATATAACTTCACTTTTCTTGTGGGGGTTCTTTTAAATTGGACGCGATTGCGCAAAATCGAAAGGTCCTTTTTGCGAAAAATAGCTAGAACGATCTAAATGTAATTACGTTTTTTTTTGCATTTATTCAAGCTACTTTTACGAAAACTCGTGATTTTATTGAACCAAAAGGTCTTTGTAAAAAATCGCTAAAAGGACCTAAACGTAATTACTAATGTTTCTTTGGCATTTATTTAGGGTTCCTTTACCAAAGATTCGTGATTTTACTAAACTAAAAGGTCTTTTTTGTAAAAAATCGTCGAAAGGACCTAAATGTAATTACTTTTTTTTTGGAGAGGTTTTGGCGTAGCGCTGACACGTGGCTTCGGTCTCCTTCCAGGAAATATATGAACTATAATAAAGGTAGTATATTATGTGTGGAGAAGTAAGTCGTATCTTAATAATTTAGAGAGCTGTGATATAAGGATTTTTATATGAATTTTAATAGGATTAGGGTTTCTATATCTATTTAGAGGAGAACTAGAGGGCACTATATAAAACCACTAGGGATGGTCACAGAGAACCCAAACCACAAACAAACTCATCCAAAAATAATTTGGTGCATTTTTTTTATGGCTTTGAACGCTAAGATGGCTTGACATGTGTGGAGAGTGAGCTAAGTCGTATCCTAATCATTTAGAGAGGCGAGATACAAGAATTTTTATTTGAATTTTAATAGGATTTAGATTTCTATCTCTTTTTGGAGGAGACCTAGAGATCACTGTACAAAGCCACGAGGGATGCTCATGGAGAACCCAAGTCACAAACCAACTCATCCAAAACAAGAGGCATAAGGCTAGGTTATTCTTTAGCACTAGATTCTCATACAGAACAAGGATGAAATTATCTTAAAATGTTTGAGAGTGTTACGAGAGGGTGAAAATTCCTTGTACTCTTTGGATGTCATGCTAATGAAGTTGCAGTTGGCTTCGCCAAATTATTCTCTCTCCTTGTGATTGTTTCGGCGTTGTCATTTCGGTTTTCTCTACATGATTCATCTACTTTATTTCTTGATGCTGTGTACACTCATGCTATATCTCGCAACTCTAATCTAATCTAACAACTGTTGGTTATAAAGAGGAGTATCAGAGTATAGCAACACAGCTTTCAGCCTTCTTTCTCCAGGCTTGATGTTGTGGCTTGATTTGGCTTGTCTGATCTTTCAGACATACACTGCAGTGGTACCATGGTTCCACAAATGCTCAAATTAGGAAGAAAAATAAATTAGAGGTTAATTTCTAGAAGACTTTGAAGGCTTCAGCTTCTCTTAATCCATGCATGTGACTATCGGATTGCTAGACAGGCTAGAGAGAGATAAAAGTGTAATGACTGCAGTTTAGATTCTGGGTTTAACTAGCATAAATTCATGTAAAAAAATTACTTCTGGATATGATGTACTCCCTCCGTTTATTTTTATAAGGTGTATTTTGACTTTACATAAGGATTAGTGTTACGTTGAAATTGAGAAAAGTATGAGAGAAAATAATTTAGATGCTCCCACTTAATTGTCTTAAAAGATAAAAGATATATTTTGTGTGAATGGTAATGAATAAATGTATATGGTTGAAAGAGAATAAATAGAGATATAGAAGGAAAGACCTTGTTAAATCTATATGCAAGCCTTATATTTATAAATAAGCTTATTTAAAAAATAAACGAAGAAGTAGAATAGTTTTTCCTCTCTCTCCCTCTCCTTCTGAGACTCTGGGAGTCTGGAGAGGCTTTCAACTGAGCCATGTAAATACCTAGCCAAAAAGAAAGGAGCAGCATGCATGACACAGCACTTGTCTGCACGAGACTACGATCGAAGTAATGAGTTCACTTTCTGGGCTCAAAAGTTTTGTTTTATTGTTGGGCTTCGGCCTACGAATTAAAGCGCCAGATCCCAAAGAACAACCTCTGAAAAACAGAAAATGTTAGTTACTAGTACTACTATAGCAGTTTCCAGTTACACGTTGCAGTGGGCCTTGCAGCAAAAACCAATACTCTCGTGAACACCCCGTCCCAAGAGTGGATAAGTGGAAAACCCTGCAATGCATGCATCTTGACGAATGAAATTGTACTGTGAAGAACAGCTTATATCTACACACAAAGATTCAAATCTCGTTTTCACTCTAAATTTCGTCAACGATCGGAGAATGAAATCTCGATGATATCTCACCATTAGAAACAAATTTTAGCCAAATTGCAAAATCAGAATTTGAATTCTAGGTTTTGAAAACGGAATTTCATTGGTTTTTGCCGAGATCTCGGTAAAATTTAACGGCGTAAAATTTAGTCGAAATGAAGTTAAAATTTTTGAAATTTTTTGTAAAGATTCCTGACACATTGGTTATGTTTTCATAAAAATTTGAGAAAATTATGAAACCTGTGGAATTTTTAAAAATTCAAATATTGCTATTGTCCTAATAAAACGCTGACCGGCAAGTTTGAACTGAATGAAAAATGAAACAAATCATATTAAAAAATTTTAAAATTTTTGTGCATGGTTGTGATGTATCACTAATGTTCCCATAAAATTTTCAGATGATGATCAAGCTTTATTAATTTTTAAAAATTCGGACAGTGCTACTGTGCTGATAAAATATTTAGCGGCAAACTTCAACCAAATGAAAAATGATACAAACCACGTTAGAAAATTTTAACAATTTCCGATATTACTGTAGTAATTTAAATTTTTTAAAATTTTTCTACTCCGGCCGGCATTTCAAAAATCGTCCACATCCGAAAACCGAGATCTCATGAATTTTGGCAAGATTTGAATCCTTGCTACACACACGTACCATCCCTAAAATAGCTATTTTACGGCCTTAACCTTTTCCGTAGGCCAAAATCTACCCCCACCTTGATCAAAACACAGTCAAACGAACCCACCACCGCTTACCCTCCACTTGGCTTGTCCCCTGCACTCTCATATACTCATATAGGTCCCTTGTGTGCTGATTTTTTGTCTACGTCTGTTGCAGTTTTATATCTGTGTATTATAGTTCGACGATGTATATTGTAGGCCGGTGATTATACATCTACTACAAATTTTGATTTATGTCTAGTATAATCGCTGGTCTTGTGTCTACTACAGTTCTAATTAGTTGTCTACTGCAATTTTTGGCATATGCCTACCGAAGTCATTGGTATTGTATCTACTGCGCTTTTAGTTTTTGTGTACCGAAGAATAGACTGTCACAGTGTGGACAAATACAGTAAAACTAAAACATCTGATATGTCTCCACAATAGCTCGTATGGGTGAGTTAGTTAGCACATGTGAATTTAGGACCCTCAGGACTTAATGTTATGGATTTAAATCCCAGTCTGTATAATTTTTTTGGTTCGGAAGGGAAGAGGGGACGGAGGAGGATGGGAAATCCTATCAGCTGGCTACCACACAATATTTACCTCACGTCCTTGTCCAATATATCGAGCCGCGGCCGGGCGTTCATGCACGATGCTTCGTGTCCTTGTTCTCTCGCCAGTAATTTCACCGCCCCCTGTACATGCACTACATCGATCAAGCATATGTATCAATCAGTAGCATCCATCATCCATGCATGCATTCCAATACACGAGAAGCCGGACACTGCGAGAAAAAATGCCAGGTTACTGCGTACTGTGCCTGATCACAGAGAGTACGTGGCGATAAAAAGTGGAGGTAAAGCCAAGGGTCGCAAAGGCGAGGGCTTGTGGAAGAAGCTTGCTCTGTTTTTACCTGTCCCCTCCTCCTCTCGACTCTACCTCGCTTTCTGTCGTTGGTAGCTTTAATTCTGGTTTGTTTCGTCGCTTTGCTTTGCCTTTGCGGTTTGCGATTGCTTTGCTTTCGCCCTCCTTTTTCTTGCGAGGATCACGTGAGGCTGCCAACCTTGGGGAGAGAGAGAGAGAGAGGCTTTGGTTGGGTGCAGTGCTTGATTGGTGTCGTCTGAATATATATATGTCATACCGCATCTTCTTTAGGTGCTTGCTGGAAGATACTAACGTTGCATTACGGCACAAGTGGTTGTCTTGCTAAACCTAATCGATCGTCTACTGGTGTGCGCTGCTATCTTGGTTCAGCTTTACATGCCTTTTATGCTTCGTCCGTAGAATTTTGTGCCAAAGTCAGTCACAAAGGTTTTTCAAATCGTTCATTAGCATACTATGTTTCATATAAATTTGTAGAAACAATTGTATTTTCCTTTGTCGATAATGTAAGCGTTAGGAGGCCCTGAGAAATGGGCATTTTTTGGGAGATATTTTAAAAAAGAATAAGCTAGCTAACAGTGTCGGCCACCGAATCAGGAGCACTCACTCTCTTTGTCGTTACTCGTTGCAAGAAAGGAAGGGTTAGGGTTGGGAGGGAGAAACAACAAATTAAGTTGTACACGGAATCTCTATGCCCGATCGAGACCAATCGTGGTCATGGTTCATGCCACGTACGCACGTTAATTTCGGTATATTCTCCTCCGCAGTATTCGTGGTTGCTGGTAATTTCCTCGGCCGCCGTCGAGTCGAGATCGGACGGTCAGGAGAACTTAATTTCCGGCTCCACGCGGACTCCGCCAATCGTCTCGCCTTTTTCTTTGTTCCCTTCCTCCACGGCCGTCTCGCCAAATTCTAATTGCCTCCGTATCCAAAGTTTCAACGTTGGATTGATTACCGGAGCAACACTAGAGTCACCGCTGGTCCATTTTGTTTTGTATCGTGCGACTGTTTCCAAATCCTAAAGAAAAATCATCTAAATTTCTAGCCGTTGGATCAACCTAAGAAGACTCTGGAGCTCATTACTCAAATCAAGCTCGTCAAAATCCATTAATCACAACATACATCTAACGGTTCACATTTTGAATGATTCTTACGAACAAAACATCCGAATGATGTTTATTAAAATCCATGAACGATAGCTAGCTTTTACTCCAAACAGGTAATTTATGCACTTCTTCCGAAATGCATTAATTCTACCACTGTGGCCGGTTTGGAACCGGCCCAGGATTTTACCATTTGTTCCCACGAAAGCATGTACTGTGCTTCTTGTAAAATCCTTTTCTAGACAGGATTTTGAGATGTCTGAATCCTAAATAGCTCTATACGCATCTTGATGAAAGACGTGTCTACATACAGTCCTTCTATGGACAGGATTTTGTGATGTCCGTGCTCCAATGAGTCCTAATATAATTAAGTAGCTCTGTGCATGCGCACCTTGATAAAAAAAAGGTGTGTCTATATGAATTATCGTTGAATCGACCGGACAATGTATTTTAAGTTTGGACTGAACCGTGTCCTCGTCCTACCTAGCTCTACGATCCATCCGCACCTTGCTATTTCGACGCTCTCTTTTTTTTTTAAGTTGTGGATGGAACTCGTGTATACAAACTTACGGTATAATCTAACCCCGCCAAACAAAAGAGGAAGAGTTGGGTTGGTACAGCACTAATCCATCAGCATACGACAATGGCACGAGAAATTCAATACTAGCTGCACGGCCTTATCAGTGCACGTCCATCGCATTATACATAAAACAACATGCTACCAGCGTCACGACTTTTGTGGTACCAATAATCGGGTAAAAAAAAAAGAGAGAGAAAAGAAAGTCCTCATGGAAAATGAAGGAATAAGTTCATTCTACGCCTTTTATTTTTTTAATGTCATTTAACATCCTCGATCAACTCTGAAACTAGGTGTTTAACATTCCAAACTTACAAAACCAGGTCAATTCAAATCGTTAGCTGATTTTAAAGAGTGATTTTACCGATAGGGATCCAACTTAGGGTGATTTTTGTGGTTCTTGATATGTTCGCAACCATGTTATTGATATTTGATGATGTAGATCCAAATGAGAGAAGGAGTGGTGATGAGAAGGAGAAAGAGAATGTATATAAAGAGAAAAAAGTGAGAAAGAGGTCGATAATGTTGATGTCAATACTCTTGAATTGAATCCTTATTATTAAAACTCAATGATGTAGCTGACAATATGGTGAAAACTATCTTGAGTGGGATCCAAACCATCAAAACCAGCTCAGGGAGTAAATTGATCCGGTTTTACAAATTTAAGGAATTAAATATCCGATTTTATAGTTGATGATGTTAGATGGACTTTTGAAAAGTTAAGGAGTGTAAAATAAACTTATTCAAAAAAAAAGTAAAGTTTAAAGCTGGGAGCCGGGCGATCACAGGTCAGGATCAAGCTCCCAATCTTAGCTACTACTAGTGGTCGTATCTGCCAAAGCGTATGTACGCTCTCTCTGAATCATCGCATTATATTTGGACATCGTGTCACCTTGAGCTTTTCACAAGTTTAGACCGTATTTGGTGAGACCATTCAAAAGCCAAACTAAAGTGGAGGATTTTCTTTCTGCTTCTTCTTTCTCCAAGAGTGTTCAAGTATAAACCATGCATGTGTTTCTGATCCCAAGTGATTTCGAGAGAGACTATACTATGCAGAAAAAAAAAGGGTTCAGGATTAAGACCTGTCTGTGCACCTGGCCACTTGACACTTTGACAACATGTCTCCTGCCCTTGCTCATTTGCCACTTAACACGTACGGCCGCTTTCGCTTTGACAAAATACTGGAAAAAGTGTGCAACTCTTACCACCGTACTTTTCAATCAACCAACCAACCAACTCGAATAATATTCTGTGTGTCACAACACTTGGCGTGCACGTGGCAGGCATTATATATCAAAACTTGTAGAATACCTTCATGAGAGATGAGACTGGCAATGGCATACGTGTTCGGAGAGTCTGACAAGAGTAGCTGCAAATATGTGCAGGGGCCATGTCTGCAATACATGATAACCAAAATCTCAACTACACAAACCCTATGGTAGAAACATGCATGCAGATCCAAGAAAAAGAAAAGCGCCATTTCCATCGCCACTTGCCTCGACCATAAACCCTACGTGGTCACACACACAGCTAGCTGCTCATAGCATGCATGTTAATTCCCTTTGTCTGTCTAAGCAACGAATTAAGAAGATAACGTTGCCTTTAATCTTTTAAATTCAAATTGCAGCCAAACCACCAGATCGAATTCCTCCCGAGTTTGTTTTTGCAGTGGCGAAGACAAGGTAGGCGTGTGCACGGACGGAGTGGGTACACGGTGGACCACATCGGCCGCTGAGTTACGGGGCGCAGACGCAGTGGCAGAGCTGTGATTATCGCGGGAATGCGGGGTCCGGCGGCACGTACGCGGGCCCGGGGGTATATGCAAGGGAAATTCCGGCACGCGGTAAAGCCACTCGCTTTCGCTTCCTTCCGCGTCACGTCTCCTCCCGCTCTAAAATCCCCAAATCCCAACCCAAACAAACCCTAGGCAGAATCCGACTCGACTCCTCTTCCTTCGCCGCTAAGTACATATCCCGCTCCGCTCCGAATCCCCGCCTGGATCTTTGAGATTTGGATGAGAGGTTGGAGGTGGTGATGACGGTCATGGAGCTCAAGGCGCTGCCGCTCGGGTTCCGGTTCCACCCCACCGACGAGGAGCTCGTCCGGCACTACCTCAAGGGCAAGATCACCGGCCAGATCAAGTCCGAGGTCGAGGTCATCCCGGAGATCGACGTCTGCAAGTGCGAGCCGTGGGACCTCCCAGGTACTAGTGCTACTGCGATCGCCTCTTCTTTTCTTCTGGTTTTTGGTTGATCGCGTCCTTTGTGGTCAAATTTGGGGTTCTTGGCAAGTTTCTGGGGTTTATTTTGCGGTTTTTGATCTTGATCGTTTTGATTTTGTGTCTAGTTTGGGGATTCTGAGATGGATTGCGGTTTTCCCACCTTTGGATGTGTTGGTGATATCCGCCATTTTGGCCAATCTTTTCCTTGCGATTCTCCTCCTCGGTTGCGGCTGCAACAGTAGTCTTGGTGCTGATCCTTGGGATTTCTGTGTAGGATTCTGATGCCTTGTGTACCAAAAAAAAATGTTAATTTGGTGCAAGTTACTAGCTGCTTCTCACGGTTTGCATCTTGCTTTTCGAAATAGCTATTTCTTTAGAGAATTTTCTTTCTCGCGGGTCCTTATTTGATGCGATTCCCTCGAACTCCGGTAAATCCTTTCTTTAACATGCCCTCTTTAGTCTTTCCAAGATGCGATTTGGTGCGATGCGACTGACATCCTTGGCCATGGCGCTAATTTTATTAATAATCCGTATGTCAAAACACTTTTGAGGAAGATTCCATTTTCTGATGTCGGTATGGTGGTGCTTGCAGATAAGTCTTTGATCCGTTCCGATGATCCAGAATGGTTCTTCTTGGCGTCCAAGGACCGCAAGTACCCGAATGGGAGCAGGGCGAACAGGGCTACGGAGGCCGGGTATTGGAAGGCGACTGGGAAGGACAGGGTGATCAAGTCCAAGGGTGACAAGAAGAAGCAGCACATAATCGGCATGAAGAAGACACTTGTGTTCCACCGTGGGCGTGCCCCGAGGGGCGAGCGCACCGGGTGGATCATGCACGAGTACCGCACCACGGAGCCGGAGTTTGAGTCCGGCGAGCAGGTATGCGGCTATCTGGTTTTGCATCTTTCTTTCTCGGTACAGTTTGCGACTGTCAAGTCTTGTAGTGGCAATGTTGGTAGATATGCATGATGTTCAGATTCTGGTTGTGACTTTTCAGAAACATAACCGCCATCTGTTCGCTGAAAAATTGTCTTTCGAAAGACAAGACAGTGTGATTTTAGCTGCTAAAATGAGCTGAACACATTATGAACACACACAGCATAACATCTCTTTACTCGCACTCATGTACTGTGTAATCACATAATAAATGAACATTTTGCGTCTCGCTGGATTGGAAATTGTTACCCCTACCTCATCGCCTGATGCTTCTGTTATGGTATCTGTGTACTTTCAGGGCCTCATTGCCTGATGCCTCTGTTATGATATCTGTGTACTTTCAGGGAGGTTATGTTCTCTATCGCCTGTTCAAAAAACAAGAGGAGAAAAATGAGCGCTCTAGCCTGGAGGAAATGGATAGAAGTGGCTGCTCTCCTACGCCATCTCGTTCCACTCCTGACATCATGGAGGCAAATGAGGAAGCAAACACACTATTAAATAAGGAATCTCCTGAATCTGCTCTGCTTGAAAGTCCAGTTGACTTGCCAGGTCCAATTGAAACTCAAGCTGCCCCGATGACAAGGTGGCTTGCAGACAGAACAGATAACTTGGCAACAAATGAAGCAAACATTTCCCACATGCATCTTCATGGACATGTTGATGGAGGACCTAAGGTCAGTAGAACTGTGTAAAGAACCTGTTAAACCTCTATTAGCATTCAGTATTTCACTGCATAGTTTTCCAGCCTGTTGAACTTCATAGGCGCTGAATTCCTTCTAATGGTTTACGTTTTGTATATAATAACTAGCAGGTTGGTCCTTCAGTTGGTTCTTTGGCTCAGATAATAGATTCGCAGAAGAAAAATGTTGATACTGATGAATATGCAACCTTTGCTGCCCCTATGCTATGGCATGAAAAAAATGCTTTCACCAGTGATTTCCTCCAAGGACCTATTGGTGATTCTGTTGGCAATATGAAACCCCATGATCCACTGCAAGATTTCTTGAATCAAACACTTGCTGATCCAGATGAGCGTTCATCAACAGCATCGAAAAATCAGTACGATTTAGACACCGGAATTATGCCTACTGAGTTTGAGAATCATGGGATTATGCAGGTTTTTTTTTACATTTATTTGCACCTGCTGTATATGTCAAAATTATTGCCCACATTCTTATCTGTTGCTTTTGCAGGGAGACTTTGTAGATGATGGTCCAAACTGGCATGAAATTTTAAATTTCGAGGCAGATGACATGAATCCACAATTGAGTGCATTATTTGAGAATCCATTGCTTCCTTTTGACAGCACTGATCAGGATGTACTTTCCATGGACTCCGGCATGGAGCACTTTCAAGATCTGTTCAATAGCATGGAAGATTCAAATGGAAGGAGGGATGGATGGAGCAATGAACCTGCCCTCGAGGGAACTGGAATCACTATCATACCTCCGCAGTTACAGTCTGGTATGCAGTCAGACCATTTTTTCTTTCAACAGGGTAATGCATCAAGGAGATTACGTCTACAGGAATCATTATCTTCCAATATTGAGAGCGGAGAGAGCATGACTAGAGATGAGATTGAAGATGAAGGATCGGGTATTGTAACGTCAAAGTATTTGAATGAAGCTGTCGAGGGGTCAACTGCAGAAAATGATGTGCCTTCTGATGGAGATGATGCTGAGTCAACAGGGATTACTATTAGAAGCCGATGTCGTGCCCCAAGTTCAAGCTCAGATTGTTCATTTACTCAACAGGGGACTGCAGTACGAAGGTTGCGGCTACAATTAAACCTTAACGCAGGACCATGTCCTAGTGTTGATGGTTCATCAAGTTGCATCATAGATGAAAATGAAAGTGAGCACAAAGTAGTGAAAGCTGAGGTGAGTTTTTTTTTGTTACCCTAAAATTAAATCTACAATTGTGCTTTGTGTCAATGCACTAAATCTTGCATATTCCGCAGCCAGTTTTGTTATAAACTGTACAGCAAGTGTGAGAAGTGTCTTCGTTATGAACTGTTTATGGATCCTGGTGAATCTGTTTTAACAAACAAGGACTCCTGGCTGATAATGTACTGCATTTTGTAATAGTTTTTTTGCTTCAGAAATGCTAATATCTCCTTATGTTTTGCCTGCCAGATTAAAGAGCATGCGGACACAGGCTTTGCTGAAAGTGTTGGTCTTTCTGGCAATAGCCACGATGATGAGCAAAAGAACACGTGCAAGCCTGGTAATAAGTCTTTTGAATTGCCACATTTGGTAATTTTGTTATCATTGACTTCTGCTTCGCTAAAACAATTATGTTTTTGACATGCAGATGCTGCAATACTTGTTCCAGAAGCTAAATCTGTTCTGAGGCTGCGGAAGACCGCAGAGGAAAGTGACAAGGAGAACAAGCAGGGTGCTCTCGATTCACATTTAAGTGCACTGAGGAAGAAGGGCGGCTTCCCAGCGTACATTTTCTGGCTGGTTCTCTCAGTGGCTCTGATGTTGCTTGTCTGTGTTGGGATTTATGGATGGGTATGATGATAGTTCCCCCCCGGTGGAATTTGGCTTACACATTTTGCTCACACAGGTTGCCAACATTGACCTGCTGTATTGTGTTTGTACATAATGCGTCTTACGCCCCGTGTTTAGACGTTTGTAAGACACCCTGAAGTGTTTGTTCCCCTTCCGGCGTGCCAAGGCAGTAGAAAATCCAAAAATAGGTGAGAGCGAGCGAGCGCAAATGAGAAGGGAGAAAGCAATTAGAACTGTTGTTGTAGATTCTCCTCCTTGCTGTTTAGAGTCATGCCTAGGGCCGTCGTGGCTTTTGCCTTTTGTTGTGATGATGTACTGAACCTACTTAATCTGATGCAGTTTCTTTTTCTTTTTCTCCTTTTTGTAAATTGTTGTGCTGCATGTTTAGTTCTTATAAATGCCTGTTGATTTGTGAAATGCTATACTGCATGCATATATGATGGAATGGATCAAATGAATATGGTGTCATGACGAAGGAATGATGCATTCTTTATTTGATACTGAAAAGATGAGATTGAATTGATTATTACTGCTGTTGCTTGTCTGGTGAGCATCTAATGAGGAGTTGCTGCTGAAGGTTCCTAGTTCCTACCGCTTTTGATCTGACCGTATTCTTGTCAATGCTCTCAAAATGCAAAGGGAGCATCTTGGGAAAGGAGCACAAAAAGGCCTTTGTTCTCAGTTGCATCTTCTTGTTGCATTGCCATTTTCATCGGTCGGCAACAGAGACCTACCTAGCAACCTTTACCGACAAAACCATGTCTCTGTGCACATGAGCTAGCAGTGGCCACTTTGTCAATCAATAACAGTTGTGACCTCATCCTAACGATGTGTATGAAACTGAAATTTTTTACTGTGTATTTTTTCTTCTAAAACTAGCCTCCGTGCGATGAGTTTTGCAGAAATCACCTGTCCAAGTCCAAAAGACTCGGTGTCACCTTCTATGATCTGGTAACGCGGAAGGGTGCCGGTCGTGTGATTCTGTGGTTCAGGCTATGGGTGCTCTACTGCAATTCCATAGCGTGGTAGGAGACATTCTTCCATGCTCAATGAGGGGGCTACTTTTACAGGCCATTTTCCTGTTGGGTTCTATGATAGTGTTAGAAGGGACAATTGGCGAAAACCTGGAAATATTCGGGTTGGCTTAGAGCATCTCCGTGAGCTCTAAACCATCCCTAAACCTTAAAATAGGGAGTTTAGTAAAAATACAGATCCAAAGAGGACCTTAATCCAGCCCCTAAAATTAGGAGGCCTCTAAATTTGCCTCCTCATTTCAATTCGAGGAGCCCCTAAACCTTAAAATAGGGAGTTAAGTGAAGGATGGCTTGCATTAGTTCGCAACTGAAGCGTGTATTCTTTGGATGAGTTGCAATCACTGCATTTGCATCATTGTTGATCTTGATGCTCTCTTGCTTTTATTTGTTGTGCCTATTTCAGAAGAAATTTTTCATGGGGTGAGATTAAATGATAGATACATGGTGAATGATTAAGCAATTCGGCGATTCCAATCTACCTGAGGGAGGAGGAGTACCAACGGCGTGATCCACTTGTATTGAATGAGTTCTTAAAGATACACCAGGAGATTGAAGACAGGGAAATACATGAGAGGCTTGAGATGATCTTATTGAGCATTTGTGGGCAATTCACAGTAACCGTAGTTTGATTCATTGTTCGGAGTTTCTATTTATCTATTTATCATGTTTTGAAAATTTTAAATTTAAATTTTAAATATCATGTTTTTAAATTGTAAATGTTAATATGCTTATGTTTTATGTATTACAAATATTTTTGATTGAATTTTAGTGGTGTCAAATGAAGATTATACATAGCGGATATGTCAAAATAGGAGAAAAAAGTAAAACAAATTTGAGATTTAGAGGATGTTCTTTGACTTGTGCTCTGAAAACAGAGCCCAAAAAATAAAGAGAGTCACTAAATCCAAAATAAAGGCCCTGTTTTAGGGCCCTTGTTGGAGATGCTCTTAGAAAATCTACTTCATACATTCATTGTTCTGGAAGAATAACTCACTTCATTATTAAAAATGCAGATCAATTATTAATTAGATCAAAATCTTAACAAGAATATCAAGAGAATAATTCTCAGTCGATTATATACTTCTCGCTTCAAGAATTTCTCGTATGTATGACAAGACATGACACATTTGCATACTGCCATTACTTGGCGTGATGACCGGTGCCTATTCTGACAACCACAGCTCTCTACACAGAACTGCAAACTAAATCTTGATTTTCCAGAAAGTAGACTACTAAGCTTTTCAATGGTATATAACATGAGCATCGAAAAAGTTTGCGCTGACGTGGCCTCATCTCCAAAGCAAAAACTGCGTGGGCGAAATCTGGACGTGACCCATACAAAGGCATCTATAATGATACTGACGGTGGTTATATACAGTACATCTTTACCATCTATAGACATGATTAAATGCGAGTCATATAATGGGTTGTCTGTAATAGCCTCATACAATTAACATGTTGTTTATACATTGGTATACACAATACAAGCCATCTATATAATTATTTGTTAAATAGTAAACATAATTTTTCTCTATACTCTATATCACCCAAAATTTTATGTAGTATAAGGTTAGATAACTGATAAATATAGTTGTACATGCCATATGGTGGCGGCCCGCCTCTTTACCTTGCTGACTTCCACTTCTCCATCGTTTTGGGCTTTTGGCCCATATGGCTAGTGACAATACTCCTCCTTTTTTTTAAAAAAAAAGTGGGTATGTAATGATGTTGTTTTTCTAGACCTATTGAAACAGCTATTATAATACGGGTGAATGTAAATTAAAAAAATAAATTAATTTTAAAAAATTAGAAGGAATATATTTTTAACTTACGGCTATAAAGTTCAAATAAAAAAAAATTGTTATTGTAGCCCAAACAAATAAGAACACTTAATAATGGCCAAACAAAGAACATAAGATTTTTTAAAAATATATATTTAGGGCTAATTTAATTCGGGCATTGCTAATTTCATATACTCCTCAAGGATACATCTAGATTTTACCATGTAGCACTCCTCCCTTTATTCCCCTGTCTCTTTCCCTTTTTCACCCATTCCTTATCCTCTAACATAAAAACTTTTGATTCAAAACTTTTAGATGAATAAAAACTTTTGGTTGGAAAACTTTCAAGAAAAACTTTCTGTTTAAAAACTTTTTATTCAATCGAAAACTTTCAGTTCAAAACTCAACCGAAAACTTTCAATTAAAATAATTTTGGTTAAAAAATTTTCAATTAAAAACTTTCGAAATGCTTAAAAATACTTCATATCCAAAAATTTAGAGAAAAATTGAGAACAAGAAAATTTTGTGAGTTTATAAGAGAAAAATGTCGTAATAAGCAAGGATTAAGAGAGAAGTAGAGTGAAAGAAGGAAAAATGTGTACCTAGAAATGACAATGTGTAGCCAGGTCTAACAAGGGAGACCATAGGGGTATTTGGCATAACTCTAACTCCATTAAAATCTGTGAAGTTGGTGAAGCAATGTATTTTTAACCCCAGAAATATATGGAGATGGAGTTGTGGTTACATTAAGACCCTGTTTGGCAGAACTCCAAATCACAGCTTCATCTTAGATTTAAAACTTGTAGGCTAAAATAAAGTGAATTAAGTTTATATTTTTAGTCTAAAATGTAAACAAGATGACTGACCTAAAGACTCTTAGGCTGTGTTTGGTATAGCTTTAGCTTTACCAGATCTGTAGAGTTAGAGTTGTGGGTATATTAAGAGTGTTTAGGTGGGTCATCTTGTTTACATTTTAGACTAAAAATATAAACTTAATTTACTTTATTTTAGCTTATAAGTTTTATATCTGAGATGAAACTAGAATCTAGAGCTCTACCAAACAGAGTTTTAATGTACCATAGCTCTAACTCTATAAATTTATGAAGTTAGGAATACCCTACTTCACGGATTTTGGTGGAGCTAGAGATGTGCCAAATACGTTTAGATGTGTCATCTTGTTTACATTTTAGATTAAAAATATAAAATTGTCCACCAGAGCTATGCTAATACGTTTAGATGTGTTATCTTGTTTATATTTTAAGTTAAAAAATATAAAATTAATTTACTTTATTTTAACCTACAAGTCTCAACTTTGGATTCTCTAAAAGATTCTGGATTGTGGTTGTAGAGGTCGATTCTCCAAAGTTGGAATCCCATATAAAGTGGATTGTGGATTCTAGTGTATATGGGTGAAGGATTGTGAGAATCGATTTAGAATCAAATTTTTTGTTTGATTCTGTTTTGAAGGGTCTAAAACAAAAAGAGCCTAAGATCTGAGATATTCACCCAAAAATTGCCGAGGGAAGTTAACGAACACCGATCTGAAGGGTCTCCAGTCTCCGCTCTCCACAGATCATATCCTTATTCTTCGTCGCGAAGCTTTGTATTGGAAAACGGAGAGGCCAAAAGGCGCCTCTCCCCTTCCCCATTATTACGGCCCTAACACTCGACCAATCCACCATCGGCCTCGCCGGCGATGACCACCTCCGACGCCACCGCCACCATTTCCTCCGCTCCGTCGTCCACCCTCTCCCCGCACGCCGCTCCCTTCACCCTCCCCGCCAGGTCTCCCGGGCACCGCCAGGATGGTAACCTCCTTCCCTCCCTCCTCCCTCCTCTCCCATCCCCACTCTGTTCTTTCTGATTTCCACTGTTCTCTTGGCTAGCCTCCATGTTCTTTTGTTCCACGGTGATTCTGTTACACTGCTACGTTGATTTAGCGCGTTTGATTAGCGAAAGGTTCGACCTTTGTGTGGTATGGTTCTTGCGCTTTAATGAGGTTTTGCAGTTTGTAGTGGTTGGCCAAGAATTGGTCGATCCTAGTCCAAGAATCTGGCACCCATTAGTAATCGTCATTAAAATTTTGTGTTAATTGTTCTCTACTTGTACATTTCCTTTCGCTATATCAGTGGCCACTTAGTTGACTTTATCCACCATGGCTATCTAATCGATGCAATAATGTAGAGGATTATTTGTGCTTTTGTACTGCAGTATTTATCAGTTAGCATTAGTTACATAACGCAGGGATTGAAGTGTGTGTGTTTATCGATGCACAGGTCATGTTTCTAGGCCGATGGATGATAGCTTCCTGATGTATGGAGAAGACAAAAAATCAGGAGATACTCACTCGGTGTCACCGACAGTATGCATTGGGATGAAATCATGTGACACCGTTTATCCACCCTCTACGCATGGGATGCACACAGGTCGGCCAAGTCCACGGGATGCATTTTGCCTGGATGTCTATCCCTCCTCAATTTGTTCTAGTTCTGGGATGACTTCTAGCTATAAGCAGCAAAATCCCTTGACCTTAGGGAATGGAAGCAAATCTTCAACACCAAAAATAGAAAGCCCGTCAAATAAAACATCAGAAGCTGACAAAAACAGCTGCAGTTTTAGGAGCAAGTTGGTTATAACTGAAAATCCTAAATCCAATAAAGACACTGGGAAAGATACCTCCTTTCCTAGAATTTTACAAGTTATTAATCCTGTTGGTGTCAATGGCAATTCACAAGGCACCACGATCTGCACCAAAGAGGAGAATCCTGCCTTCAATGTGAAGCCTCTCTATATTCCAACTACTTGTGCTGATTCATGTGGTTTTGTGGCTGATGATGTGAAGCCAGATCCATCGGAATGTTCTGTGGATTCACCATGTTATAGAGGAGCTTTGGCTTCTCGTCTGTCTTCATTTGACGTTCTTCAAACATCAGCTCCCCAGCTAATTAATCAAGAATCAGAAGCTTTTGATTCAGGACAGAAACAAATCTCTATCACTGTTCGACATTATGAAGCTTCGGCTGAGCACCAAAATTTGGTCACTAGCAAGAATAAGCACAATCACTCTCAATCCCACGTTGAATTGGGTGTGTCAAAAAAATCTGGAGACATATGTACAAACCAGACAAAAGATTCCCATGGGAAGGATTTTGAGCGTGCAAACCAACGTGCATCAAAATGCACATCAGAGCAGAAACATTGTTTGGAACTGAGAGATAATTGCATCAAGCGATCTGCTCTAAATTCTTCTGCTCCAGATTTTGTTCCCTTGTCAATTGGAAAATCAAAATTTGGTAAAGGTCTGTCTAGCTCCATAAAAATATTTTATGTGATTGCACCTGGTGCTTGATATTTCAAAATGAGCAATGCCTTGCCAATTTGACAGCAATGCCTTCTTATGCATAATCTGTTAATTGTTTGGCACATTAGGTCCCAGTTCTTCAACAGGGAGGAATATACCTGGAATTCTCAGGGCCATTGAGAATTTAACAGAGGTGCTTTGGAATAATTATTCTGATGATGAAATTGAGCTAGAGGAGCATGACTACAGCCTCTTCGAATCATTGATTGAGAATCTTCGGACTTGTCTTCATAAAACAAGAAAGGTGCATTCTTTTTTTGTTTTTTTTTTTCAATTTTTATTTACTTTAGCAATTCTGTAGAATGTGAAATACTTTCAGTCGAGGATGTACACAACCTGCAACTTGCAGTTTTCCGTCTTCTCCCTTATGCAAAATTATTTTGACATGAGAGGACAGGAGTGAGCTTAACAACTTCAATTCATTCTGCTTTTTGCTTCACTTTCAAGTTTGATTTTCTCCACTTGTGCTAGATGATGTTTAACTGATGTCCTCTTAGAAGGAATAATTGTGGAATAACTATTGTTAGTCCTATTTCGTTTGTAGGGTATTAGGATTAGCAAATTGTATGATTCCTGGTGTTGTGAATTTTCTTGTTCTTGTTAACATAAATTATAAAGTTTACATAGTTGCTTTGATAGTTGAAAATTCTCCTTCTTGTCAACAAACATTTTCTTTTAAAAAAGAACTAGTAAGACTCAACATTATTACGCCATTAAAACAATGATCTCATAATAATTTTGTCTTGATTGTTACTAGGGTCCTATTAATGGTGCCTCTTGCAAGGCAGGGCAAAAGGCTCCACATTCTCAGACTACAGTTTTACAATCTGATGCAGGAAAATACAATGGCAGTTACATTGCAGATGGTGGAAAGGGCATAATCATTAATGGTTTTGCTGGCTCTAGTCATATGCTCAATGATTTTGGAAAAAATAGTTTGACACAATTCCAGGTAACCTTTTATGCACATTGTAAATCACTTTTTTTTTGTTCATTAAATGTGCAGAGGGTTTGTCGAACTGTTTTATGTCTACCAACCAGTGCAAAATTCAAGAGACGTGCCAAAAGGTTTGGCAATTTTTAGAAGATCTGTGCAAAAGAATTTTGCTGCTTGCAATTTTTTTAAGGAAATGTTGTAGGAATTTTACCTACCTTTCTTTGACTATGACCTTGTGAAAAGATCTAACAGGATCCGATGGCAACTCACAGGAAGCTTAGGTAGTTTAATTATGGAAACAGTCCAATGTACAACCCTGAACTCTGGCTTCTGTTCGATTTTCAACCTAGAACTCTGAAACCGTCTGGAACATGACCTTGAAGTATTAAAATCGTTCACTTCACCTCAGTCCAGTCTAGTTTTGATGCTTAGTGGTTTTCACGTGTGGACGTTGACGTGGCCATGATGTGGCAATGAATTGGCAAATCAAACATATAAAAAATTCTTATACACTAAGGTCAACATGTCATTGTCTCCTGTCTTCTTCCTCCTATACTTTCCTTCCCCTTCTCCATCTCATCTAGCCAACCTGCCATCCACGGCGAACCACCACAACACACCGTAACCCCCCCCGGTGTCTGCGGTGGCCAGCTCCAAGCATCATTACCGACCATGAGCTCCAACGCCACCATCATCCCCACAGTCCGCCATGTGCCTAGATTGGAATCTGTTAGGTAGAGAAGACGACCTAGTGACCAACGACGTTGGCCTCTTTGCCGGCAGAGGAGGGGGTCTGAACAACCGGCGGACATAGATCTAGGAGGGAACAGTGAGGCTAGCATGAGCAGAGGGTGGTGGCACTAGCCTAGGACTCAACAGTGCTGCTGCTTCTCATGGTTGGTGAAGTTTCCAACTTCACCTCTGCTTCCTATTGGAGCTTCAAGCCACTACAGTCGATGGGCTTCATCCTTCTCCCTTCCCCTTTCTCGTTCCCACGGGCTGTGGTAGCTGCTGTCCACCAAAGTTGTCGCCACACAAGTTCCACCGCTTATGTGGCTAAGGCTGAGGAGCGTCAGCATTGGGTTGATAAAATTGGGAACAGGTATAGCAATGGTGGATTTGGGGCACCGGCTCCAATTTGGCGATGAGGCAGGAGACGGTTAAGTTGGCATGCAGGAGCTCACCATTGGGCACGATTAGGGAGGAGAGCCCGTCCTTGCGGCCGAGGTAAGGTGGGAGACGGTGAGGTTTGCATGAAAAGCTCGTTGTTGAGCGTGATCGGGAGGAGGAGAGCCCATCCTTGTGGCTGATGCGGAGCGGGTAGAATGCCCCCTCCCCCTGCATCATGGTTATGAGGTCGTGCATGGCAATAGCGAGGAGGTCGGCATAGGAGACGATGCTGAGGCATTCGAGCTCGAGCTTCGTCTTGGTGTGCACCATAGCCTTGAAGGCGGCCCACCGGGAGGGACTGTTTCGCCGCGAAGGCATTTCTTGGGGGCAATGGGAAGGAGCCAATGGAGGACTGAGAGAGAGAGAGAGAGACAGAGAGGACGAAGAAAAGGAAATATGTATGATAGGTAGGCAGAAAACCACCATGGGTTTGGTCGAGGGGGTAAAGTGGACGATTTTATAAGTTCAAGGTTCCAATTTGAACGGTTTCAGAGTTCAGGGTTGAAAATCGAACTGATGCTAGAGTTTAAGGTTGTAAATTGGACATTTTCCTGTGATTATTAGTTTCTGGTACACTTTCTCACAAGTTATTGTTAATGATCGACCAGCCTTCACTCAACTATGTTCCAATGAAGATATCCTGCGAGGAAGAGCATTCACAGGCTCTTGTTTATAAGAATCTGTGGATTGACGCGGAACGTGCAAATTGTGAATTGAAGTATCAACTGAAAGACACTCGTATGAAAATCGACCTAGAGTCCAGCATGGCTCATAATGGTTGTCCGAGAAACAATTCTTTCCAGGTGTCTGATTTAGGTACAGATTCAAGTAATGTGTATGGAGCTGCCTTAGCTCAACCACTGATGTTGAGCTTTCCAAAGGATCATCCTACTGAAGAGATATCAGGAGCAAGCAGCAGTCAAAATTTACTTTATCCTGGTGATTGCACTCAGTCAGGAGGCAACTGTGCTCTTAGCTGTTCTTCAAGCACCAATGGCTACACTGCTCTGCCGAAGAATTTGCAAGGTGACCATTTTCTAACAGGCTTGGAAGAAATCTTCAGGCATCATCACGCACATCCTGGGGTGTAACTAGCTCCAAACAGAGCTCATAGGGGGTTGAACACAAGCACTTCGGATGGAGCGTTGGCCCGCTCATATATCACCGGTAGGGATGGCATTCGGCGCGGCAATTCTGAGTATGCTCGTCGGACTGGGAGCATGTGCTGAAGGAAGAAATCGGCTGGTGCAGAAGGCATCTTCCAGCCAGATGGATAACTACCTGTACAAATATGAGGAAGTAGGAATGCAGGAAGCTAGCCAGGAATCCTAATTATATTTTTGTTATTAATTAAGGCCGATGAAAACGGCACTGCTTGGCAAAATGGTGCGTTTCAGCCGGTGAAAAACAGTACCCCCTTTGTGCATCTTGTCCTAGAAACAATGGTTGTAGATCATAACTTGGATTCGTGTATTGGCCATGCTACTATGTAGTACTCCTTACTATATTGTTCTTTGGCACGCAACTCAAAACACAAGATGAGAATGTATGCAGTTTGTTGGTCATGAATCATGATGAGAGTTAGCATAGTGTTTGTTGCAAGGTGCGCAGCTAGGTAAAAATTATGAGTATAGTTAACATGAGCAGAAGCATCATGTTAACAGGATTGCAAACCAAAGAGAACACGAACCAGGTTGTGACACTTTTGTACGTTTCCGTCCGAGCAACTAAATTGAACACTTACTTTTTTGATCAGGATAAAAGGGTACAAGGACGGACACACATCCCACACACGCACACCACAAGCACACACCTGTGTGCGTCCCACTGAATGCACACGTGTGCGTGTATCTATACTATTTTGAATTAAAGTGAGGCCCATGAGTCGATCACCAGGGTCAAACCCACGACCTAACCGTAAGCACACCTAGCTCCGACCAAATAAGCTATGCTCATCCTCAATTAAACACTTTCTTAGAGATGCTAAAAAGGTTCCTACTATGAAAGGTTCATGACTAATGGGATTCTGGGCCAACTTCTCTGGTATTTGCCTTGTGAGTTGTGGTATGCAAGAGTGCTACCAAAGTATGATGGTACGTATGCAGCAAACTTCTACTTCAGTGCCGTAACCCATCAAAGAGTTGTCGACATTCTTCTTGATATCATTGCAAAAGTCAAACATACTATATTCGCATGTTCTACCCAAAAAAAGTAAGCATATATAATAATACAGAAGTACTAATCTCAACATCAACATTATTAGGCTTAACTATTTGGCTTCAGCACATGCAATTCATCATTGACTTTTGGTGACCAATTGTTGAATTGAGAGTTGAGACGTGTATATATGGATATACTCCCGAAATGAAACGACATTCATGTGGAGTAAGATTTTTCTAAATATCATGCATTGATTATTTAATTAAGGCATGTTCCAAATTGTGAGAATTTTGATCATCTAATTCAGTAGTCTCAACTCGATGGATATTCTTGTTTCAACATGAAAATGAGTGCAAATGGTATTTGTGCCCATGCATTCATATATAAGCAACAAACTTATTCATCCTAGATTAATACTCTAGCGATCATCTTTGGATAGCATTTTGTGATAATTTAGTTATATCAACCAGCAGGTTTTGGCAATTCGTTCTTGCCTTTTTCATATCAAAGTTCTAAAGTAATTAACGCCACGAAGCACCAAAGAAAGTCTCTTGTTTGAAACATGCACGCACATGCATGATACATGAAATATCCTATTTTCAAAATCAAGTTGAATGCATAGTGTAATGAAATTATCTTCTCTGAGAGCAACCATACAGCAGAGAAAGCTAGTTGATTATTAGTTGGAAGGTACAAGTGGTAACATAAAGCAAGGGTGATCCTATCCACTTGAACATACTCAATGCTGAAACAAATAATCTGCAACTCGCAACCTTGTGTTGATTTATTTGTCCCAATTAAGTTGTTGTGTCCCATTCAGCCCAGTCAAATGTTCCAAAAGTACAAGCCAGTGATGTACTGAATGAGTCATTTAGAGGTGTGTGTTCATATTACCTCTCTACTTAACTTAATTGGTCTGAGATGATGTGTGCATAAATTAACTTTATTTTGTGTTAATTGTGAAAGTGATTTCAATTCAACTCTACAGAGTTCAGAGCATTTTTCCACAAGAAACAAACAGACACGAAAAACATAATCCATGAGAAAAAAATACACTAGAGATGAATACGTGTAGCGATGCATGTACGTATAGCCATAATTAAGAAAAACTAAAAATTTGAAATCGTGAAAAGGAAACCTAGCTCAGGTTTGGTTTAATTAAGAGGGGAAAACAAGACTTAGCCAAGTTCCGGTTTTGGCTACTAAACAGTTCCCATGCAAACCCCGTATACAGTTACATGTCATACTTTTTTTTAATTCCTTTAATTAACTCATTCTGCCAAATACAGAAGGCACTGTTTGCAAAATCAACACTTTATTTCCAATGCCAAAACGTGTGTACAGACTACAGACCTTTCTCTTGGCAAATGGAAAAGATGTTTCTGAACACCTTCAGGGGTACTATTTGTAACCAAAAAAAAAACCACATCACCGTGAAAGCAAATCATATTTTCATAGGTACATGAATTTAGGAAATATATAGGGGTGAATCCAGAGTGAAACTATTTTAGAACAAATAGCTTCAAAATGAACAGTACTCAATACATTGTATACCATCATTTCAATTAATGTTGTGTCAACCTATACTTCGGAGTGAAACTATATATGTATGGAGATCAAATTAACTTCAAGAAAACGTTTCATGTATATTGTATGTAATTTGGAGAGAGAAGCTAATGGGCATTTCACAAACCAGAAAAGGCAAAAGGACAGACATGAAGAAATGGAGTGGAAAGGCTAATTTATACGTACCACTACAAATTGTAGACTTTATGCTATGCGGCATGGAACATAGGCTGGCATAGAAGGTCATGAAAATGCAAACATTCTTATTGGCATCAATTAATCCTATGTGTAGATACCTAAATATGCCGGCTAATTAAAACGTGCATGAAGTTAAGAAGAAATCTTCAAATATCATCGAGGATATATAATTCACTCATGGTTTGGAATCCCATGATCTCACTTGATCTCATAGCGAAATATACTCAAGTTTTAGTCCCTTCGTCATAATAAATCACACTACATAGTTAAACAGCAAGAACAAGAACAAGGAACTAACTAATTAATCATCATCAGTACGTTCATGCAAAGAATCATAATCCACAGTTGGAATCAAATCTAAATATAGCTCAGCAATTAATTAAGTACCCAGTGTATAGCTAGAATTGCCATCTCTACGGCCTATATATGGTTCCTCACGTCACAAACTCCCTTTCTTCACCTCGGTGGCCACCGTCGACATCCTCCTCTTCCGCCGCTGCCACGACCTCGTCGCCGCTGCACTGGACATTCACCCCAAAGAGCCTGAAGCTCCTCTGACCAGTGGGTTCCACCTCGACGTGATGACCGGCGATAACGGGCACCGTGTCCAAGATCATCGTTGCACTCCCGGCCCCGCTGGCCGTCGTTTGCACCTGGCCGAAGAGCGGCCACGCTGGCACGACATCACCGAAGCTGATATCACGGCGGCGGCGCTGGCGGTGGCTGTAGTCGATGAAGTAGCGGCCGCCGGCTCGGGAGAAGGAGACGGTGTCCCCCGCGGCGAGGCGCGCGGTGCGGACGAAGCGGCTCCAGCCCTTGGTCATGACGTAGCTCTGGCTGCTCCCCCAGTAGGAGTACCGGAACTGCCACGGAATCCCGGCGCGGTCCTCGAAGCACAGCTGCGTCCCCACGGCGGCCGCCGGGAAATACATCTCGGCATGCTGCTTTGGCACCACCAGCCGGTTGAGCTTGCTGACGTCGCTGGGGGTCACCACCTTGTTGAACATGTGCTCCCGCACCCGCTCCACGCCGTCTGCCACCGCCTTGCCTTGGTCATCGCCGTCGTGGCGGCGATCTAGCAACAAGTTTGGTGCAATTACTACCTCTTTACCCAGAACTTGTTGCTGGTACAGGTCTTCTTCTTGTTGACGTGCTTCTTGGGTTTCTTGGGTGGCTTCTACCAGTGTGGCTAGGTTTAAGTCCATATACATATATGGCTTGTTCTAGGGAAAGATCTAGGTTTTTTTTGGAATTCTTTGGGTGGATCTTTCTTGGATCTGAGGGGAAGTGCTATCTGAGGTTATGGCTTATGAGTTTTTTTTCTTGTGGTGATCTGATCAACTAACTAGGTATACGGTGTGCATGCAATGGAGAACTAATTAAGAAGGGAGAAACATTACCTAGCTAGCTACCTTATCATCATCATATGGGTTCTTGACTGATCTTGATTAGGGAGTAGAGGGGATAGCTAGAGAGGATTGGTTAGGAAGATGATGGGGAATGGGTTTGATGAGAGAGACAGAGTGAAGCTTCTTGCAAGGAGAGGAAGAAGGGCCCACATCATATGTAAAATGTACCTAGGGAACAAGTGGGTTTGTCCTTTCTGCAATTGGCAGGGGCAATGCAAGGTCTGACTAATATAGTAATTTTGGTTAGCTAATTATTTTTTGTCAACACCACTTAATGCTACCTGGATGTATACATGCATGGCTGTGTTCCTTGCAACATGTAATTTTTAGGTCATACTCCTCCGATCACAAATAGTTATCAATTTGGACTTCAACACGGTCTGTAATATACAAATTTGACACCAATAAAATTATAATATTATAAAAGTAGTTTTAGAGACAAATCTACACATATGATTTTTATTAAATATTTAAGAAGATATTGGCACTGCAAGTTTTGAAAGTTTGACTGTAACTATGTTTAAAACGATAACTATTTGTGACCGAAGGAATATATCAACTAAGGACTCTCGTGTATGGACAGCGGATGCAGTTATTTGCTCACCAATTTCAACATGTTCACTTGTGTTTATATATGTGCTTGTCTTTCTTATGTGTTGTGATAAGTGAGTTTAGGTAGACTACGAGCAGGTTCAAAAAAACTGGAATCAGATTGGTTCCCGGCTGCCGGCTAGGAAAGTGGCAGTTTCTTACAATTAACTTGAAAATCGTAAATAAATTCGTAATTGGCTTTTGCCTGAATCCGTAGGAAAAGGCCAAAAATTTGTGCAGATAACTCAAAATCCGCACTAAATTGGAGTTAAAACCAGATAAAAAACAAGTGGGGTTTTTTTTAACCCAGTTTGCTAATATACTCCTTTCAATTACAAGAGTGCCGCTTTGTAATTCGTGCTCTCAAACTTTTATAAACTTTGATTATCAATGTCTTTATAAATATTTGGATTAGACACATATGAAAATGATATGTGTATACTTGTCTTGAGAAGTTCTTTCATGAAATTATAATTTTATTATAAATATATTATAATAAAAATTAGGGATCAAATTTACATTTTAGGACTGTCCATATATATATCCAAAATATCACTCTTCTTTGACTGAAGGCAGTATAATAAAGACCATACACCCCTCCAAAGAAACTTTTTTGCTCGCGATGGTTTTAATCGATTGGGAATTAACTGCGTTTTCCCAGGTCAACAAATATAGTATATACATAAATAAATAGACCTCAGGCAGCGCTCCAGGATGATGCATATCAAGGAGGGGGATGCCAACTCAAAGTTTTTCCATATCAAGGCGAACGTCCGAAAGAGGAAAAACCATATACAGGAGATTGCATCTGACAGGGGTATTCTGAAAAGTTTTTCCGACAAACAGGAAGAGCTCTGCAGGCATTTCTTTCTTCAGCTAGGTACAAAGAAGACTCGCACGCACCGCTTCAACTGGGCGGCTCTTGGTTTAAACCGGCATGACTTGCACGCTCTCGAAGAACCTTTCCAACCGGAAGAGGTTGAGGAGGTCGTTTTCGCCATGCCAACCGAAAAGGCCCCAGGTCCAGACGGCTTCACAGGTCTCTTTTACAGGAAATGTTGGGAGATCATCAAAGTGGATCTCTTGCATGTTTTCCAGCAGTTGCATGGCTTGAACGGCCGCTTGTGGAGGCTCCTCAACTCGGCGAACATTGTGTTGTTGCCTAAGAGGCAGGATGCTACGCACATTGTGCACTTCAGACCCATCAGTCTCATCCATAGCACGGGAAAGATTTTTTCTAAGGTGCTGGCGTCCAGGTTGGCGCCTTTCCTCCCGACTCTGGTGCCGCATTGTCAAAGTGCCTTCGTCAAGAAAAGGGTTATTCACGACAATTTCCTGTTCGCACGGAATTTGGCTGCTGAGCTACGCAAGAAGAGAATCCCCTCATTGTTCCTCAAGCTGGACATTGCAAGGGCTTTTGACTCGGTCAGCTAGGAGTTCCTCCTCGACTTGCTTGAACATCTCGGTTTCGGGCCGCGTTGGAGGGAGTGGATATCCATGGTCCTGGCTTCCTCATCCTCAAGGATTCTTCTTAATGGTATCCTAGGTGCCTCGTTTCAGCACAGGAGGGGGTTGAGACAGGGGGATCCCTTGTCCCCCATGCTTTTTATTCTAGCAATGGACCCTCTCCAGCGGTTAATTGCTAGGGCGGCAGACATGTCCATCATTTCCTCCATCCCGGCAAGATGGGCTTCAACAAGGGTATCTCTTTACGCGGATGACGTGGCCATTTTCATGAGACCAATAAGCGAGGAGCTCAAAGCAATCCACGAGATTCTATTATTTTTTGGAGGAGCCACAGGTCTTCATACAAACATTCAAAAAAGTGAGGTCTACTCAATCAGGTGCGACGCGATTGACATGACGGCAATTTTGCATGATTTCCCAGCCAGATTGAGCTCTTTCCCGTGCAAGTACTTAGGCCTTCCCCTCCGCCCCTCGAGGCTTAAAAGGTCGGATCTGCAACCCCTCATTGACAAGGCACGAAGTCGTCTAGCAGGTTGGAAAGGGAGGTTGTTGTCCAGGGCAGGTCGATTGATTTTAATAAACTCGGTGCTCACCTCGCTGGCGGTCTACCACCTAACGGTCTTTCCTTTCGGTACTTGGGCCATTAAGAGTTTGGACAAGCTGCGTCGTAGTTTTTTGTGGAAAGGCGACAAGGAGTGCAGCGGGGGACACTGTTTGGTCAATTGGAAAAGGGTGTGTCGCCCAAAAAGTCTAGGAGGATTAGGCATAAAAGACATTGACAGGTTTGGACGGGCTCTCATGTTATGATGGCTCTGGTTTGCTTCAAGGGCCATTGCAAACCTTGGGCTGGATCCACGCTTCCTTGCGACGCCACAGACCGCGCCTTGTTCAATGCAGATACCACCATTGTAATAGGGGACGACGCAACTACATACTTTTGGGAGTCCAAATGGCTTCAGGGACAGTCGCCGGCGGACATAGCTCCGTCGTGTTCTGATTAACGTGAAGAGGTCGGCGACGGTAAAAGAGTTGATATCGCATTCGCTTGGATCCGTCGCTGCGTCGGATCACAAGTGCTACGCAGATTGCAAGAGTTCTTTTCGCTATGGCTCGCTCTTCAACAGCGCGCATGACCACACGCCCAGATCGCATCACACGGAAATGGTCGCCAATGTGGGAATACTCGCGAGTTCGGCGTATAAGGCGCAATTCGTCGGATCCACGTTTCGGTTCCCATCTGAGATGATTTGGCGAGCTTGGCGGAAGGAAAATGCAGGTTTTTTGCGTGGCTTTTTGTGCAGACAGATTACGACCGCAGCAAGCTCGCGAGAAGGGTGGCGCACTTTGCCACTTGCGTTCTTTGCGGCACGGAGTGGAAACTTCCAACCATATCTTTGTTGCTCGTCCATTTGCGAGACAGTTTGGTGGGAGGTACTCGGTCGAGTTGAGCGAGTTTGGACGCCTTGGCGCCGTCGGGCCGCTTGGACAACGTCGGTTGGTGGACAGACACTCGGCCACATTCCCGATGCAAAGCGGAAGAATTTCGACGGTCCGCCGCTATAGCCTCTGGAACATTTGGAAGGAGAGAAACAACTGGATTTTTAGTAACTCCTACAGCACGGTGCGACAGGTGGCCGACGCCGTCGCTCTCGACATTCGCAACCGCCAGTTGGCTTTCGGGATGCCTAGTATTTTCTAGAGTTTTCTTTTTAGGCGTATCTAATTTGGACCCCCGGGTCCTGTAGGGGGTTTGCATCTCTGGTTGTCTCTCTCCCCCTCACCTCTATTCTGTTTCGTTCCACCCCTCCCCCCCCCCCCCCACCTCTTCTCCCTTCTTTGAACTATGATGTGTTTTTGTCCTATCTTAATGCATTTGGCAGAGCTCCTGCCTTCTCTTAAAAAAAAATAAAAAAAAATAAATAGACAAAATAACAATGCATGGATAGGTAAATTTGGTGGATGCAGTCCAAGACAAGTTGGGGTGACGTCATCCCCAAGTTGCTTGTTGCGTCAGCGTCCATGTGATGTGGTGATTTATTATTAGAAATATACGATCGTTTTGTTTAAGCAATGTCCCTGCCGGAGCAAAAGTTTTCGTTTTAGCAGATTAATTATTGCATGCCCCAGCTGATAAACCAGCAATATTCAGTGGCGTATGCAGCAGGGGCGTGGGTGGGCTGGAGCCCCCACCCGCCCCCCCTCCCCTCTAAGTTAGATAAATGTAAGGAAAATTCGTCTACAAATTTAGAGAAGCTACCGAGTTAAACAACCGGTTCAGTGAATTTTCGATAGAACTTTTGAGATGCATTACTTGTCTAGATTCAAGAGATTTATTTGCAAATTTTGAACATGGTAGGCTTTTTTAGCTTTCAAAGATTTATTTAGATGATTTCTCATTATATGATCGTGTGGTTTTAGAAACACAACTTGACTTATTCATTGATGACTTGAGAAGAAAAGAATTTTCAAGTTGTGATGATCTTGCTAGTCTCGTGGTGATGATGGTTGAAGCAAAAAAGCATGTTGTTTATCCATTAGTCTATAAGCTTATTGAATTAGTATTAGTTTTACCTGTGGGTACAGCTATAGTTAAAAAGGCTTTCTCGGCAATGAAGATTATTAAGACAGATTGGCGTAATAAGATAAGTGATGACTGGTTAAATGATCTCATGGTATACTACATCGAACGAGACATATTTTCCAAGATAGATATGGAAGATATCTTGTAACGTTTTCAAAACATAAAAACCCGTAAATATCAACTATCAACTCTTAAGAAGCAATGATCGGTACGTTTTTTTTCTTTGTAATGTTACGTATTTATATTATATGCGACTGTTAGATAAGTGTTGGTATTTTTATATAATATATATCATTCTGTCATATTTTATGTTCTGAAAAAATCCTATATATATTAATATTATATATATATATATATTAGTTTAGAGGTCTCAATTTTAGCCCCCTCCTTTCTAAGTTTCTGGATACGCCAACGGCAATATTAATTATGTATTTATATTGTCAAAACTTTATGATGCACTATATTTGTTCTCTCTTGGTGAAAATAACTTCGTAGGTAGTTGGAAAGTACGAAACTTTCTTCACGCGCAACCAAAATAACGTATAAATTTCCTTGTCCTAATTAAGATGAATGTTGGACTATTCCGCGTTGTTTTAGCAAGATATATATTTGAAATTTTGGACAGTGTGGTCATGTGTTTGCGTTTATATATATGATATATATATATATATATGATGACATATTGTTATGGGTATTTGAAATTTAGAACTATCTCAACCGATCAACGTTTACTTAAAGACTGGGCTCGGGCGCAATGGCGGAGGCACGTTCAACGAGCTTCAACCCATGGCCAGGGTCGACATCAATGATTTTTTCTTGAAATGATATAGGATCTACACACGGTATGGTGATTGGCACATCTCTAAGCATAAATTGGCGCCGTACGTACCATATAGCTGGGTTATGTGCTTATGGGCGTAATACAAATGTTGGCGTACGTTACTCGCAATTTGTCATGTCATGTTTCGATCTATCTTTGTTTATGTTTGGCGTAAAATCATGGCAATTACTTACTACACAAGAACCATGATTTGGCCGAGAGAAGCTTCTTGGCTCTAAAACAATGCTAAATAGGGCTACCTACGTGATTAATTAGGTCAACAGAATCCACCCTCTCTAACTTATTTTCAAAAGTAACCCATATTCTAAAACCAATAGTTGATCCAATATGTGAACAAGGGTGCACAAATGTACACCCAAAAATTTGATAAAAAACCCAGTATATAATAAGTATATTATATATATATAGGTAAATAGGCTTAAAAATACGTATTTCAACATCTAAGCCTATTTTAGTCGGTCTCATCACTCCCTCTCCCAATCTTCTCTACACGGTCTAATCGCCTAATGTCCAATCTTCTACTATTTCTCAAGTCCAACACCCAACTCTCTCTCCATTATGTACGCCCCACACTCTCTTGCTCTCTATTTGGTGGCGGCGTAGCCGGCAGGCTACAGCACAAGAACGATGAATGAGGGTCATGGGGCAGGTGTAAGCCGGTAGGGAGCAAGGCAGTGAATGAGTGCCAAACAGCCACTAGCACCGACGAACTAGCGGAGGCTACAGGACATGCGGCAACACAAGGAGCGACACGTGGCAAGGCGGCTCTGGCCCCTATGGCCACAGCGAGCATCAACTCGGGAATTAAGGGTGTGACACCAATGACAGCCAGTAGGTCAAGGCGGTAGTGTCTGGCAAGGCGGCAGGGTAGGGAGTAGCACACAACGTGTTGCAAGGCAACCTTGTGAGTGTGGCGAGCATGAGCCAGGGATGGAAGATGCGATGAGAGTAGTGACCAACTGGTCAGGGTAGGAAGCGGTGCTAAACAATAGGCAACAATAGAGCATTTGGCATTGGTAACCACACAAGTGAATTTTATTGTTGATTCCCTAAACTGAAATCCCCAATTCATAAATCTATCAATGTTATATTGATTCATAACGGTGAATCTTGATTTTTGAAACGTAGCATGTAGAGCATTCAGAAAATGAAGAGGAAGAATGTAGAAGTTAAATCTACAATTCACAAATCTCTAAATTATTTCAGGTGTTATCTCTGGTAAGAACAATCTGTACTTTTTTTGCTATTATAAATCTTTAGATTTTACATCGAATAATATTTTTGTAACACCGAACACCCATTCTAAAATTCCTATATCCGCCACTGTCTACAACTCCATCATTGATTGTGTCGCAAATGAATACTGCCACTCCACCATTTTTGGAAACAAGTTAATTTGGGCACAGATTATTTTTAAAATATTATTATTTATTAAAGGGTTATTTGATAAAAAGTGTTCCATCAACCGCAGGGTAGTCCATGCCAAGCCTTATTCTAGAGAATTTTTACGGTGGATTATACTAGTAGTACTAGTACATAGTGGTAGTATAAATTAGATCCAACCATTGATTTGGTGAGGATATTATAGACGTTTGGAAATGAAAATATTAAATTTTAAAGGGTAATAACGTCTTTTCATGTAGTGCTACAGGTTATCCTCTTCCCCGTTCATAGGGGACACTGGTTCGTTGCAAAGCCATCGCTGCCACTAAATTGTGCTCTGTCGCCGCCGCCGCATGCATTAGGGGATAGGGAAGCCGCAACAGTCTGCCGCCCCTTAATCGTGAGGTGCCACTCGATTAGGGCTTTCGACGCCGTTGCCCAGCCACATAATTGGTGTCGTGTAAGTGAACGTCGATGCCGCTGGCAGTCATGGTTCCTCTCGACGATGCCATACCTAATGTGCGCGGCTACCCGAATTTGTGCCTACTGAGGGGACCCACCGCTGCCGCCGTTCCCATTTTTGTTCAACCCTGAGAACGCCGCCCCTAATTCGTGTACCGAGGAAGCATCACGGATGGGCATTGCTCCACGTCCCTGCTTTGGCCACATGAATGGAGAGGAAGTCTCACGCACAACTACAGGCAAAACTTGACGTCCCTGATTCGGTCGCCGCAATGCATAGGGTTTTGGAGGTGCCATCCGCGTAGGGGAGCACTGCAGTATATATTTGTTACTCTTCCTTAGGAAATATAACATGTTGTACCACTAATGATGGATTTCCTATCAGTTTGGTATGCTTCGTCTTTGTTTCTTAACCAATATTTGTAGGTAGGTCTTTTACGACCTGCATTTTTTCTTTAACACTTACAACCACCATCTTGTGATGTAACATCCCCAAAAATTACTCTTTATTATTATTTTATTTCTATTTGTGCATTTTGTGATTTTTCTGGATTTATTGGATTTTTTCTGGATTTTATTTGAATCTATTTTAAATTAAGTATGTTGCCCTTTTGTGAAAACTAAATAAATATAGAAAAGTTAATATAATATTTTTCTAAAAATATTTTATTTGAGTTCAAAATGTCTCAAAGTATTTTTAAGAATTTTCTTGGATTTTTCCTAGTACTCTTATTGCCTAAAATAAATCAAATTATTTTTTAAATTATTTAAATTGAAAAATCGGTGAAATTGCGTTGTAGAATGAAAGATCGGGTCAAGTCCAGCATTATGAGCTAGTGGCCAAATGCTGTGTGGCCCAAGTTGGCCCAGCTCGTTGTGCGTTCGCTTAGGAAGATCTCGGCCGTTGGATCGTGATCGGACGATTAAGATTTGTTGTTGAAGTTTCCTATTCCAAGCTAGCGCTAGTGATCTTCGAATTTGGATCGAATGGCTGTGGTCAAGGTGTATCGGTTTGGGACTCCTTCGAATCTGCGTCGTTGGAAGGTATGCGTGTGTGGTTCGGATTAGATGTGGTCGTTGAGATCTGAATCGTTGATCGGGACACGTGTACGGTCCGTGTGCTTCGTCTTCGTCGTGGCCGATCTGGACTTCGCTGCTGTGAAGGACTCGGAGTTCTCCGCCGTGTAGAGCCCAGACGTCTAGGCTATTTAAGGAGGGGGTGGTCTCCTAGGGATCTACATCAACCGCCGTGTCTTTTGACCATAGTTCTTTCCAAGCACCGTCGTGGTTTTCTTCGTTTTCTGCCACCGTCGAGCCAAGAATCACTCGCATTAAGACGCATCTGTGTCGCCACTTTTTGGTCACCGAAGGCCACGATTCGCCGTGTTCGTTGTCTTCGTCCCCAAGTCCAATGAAGTCTCGCCGCAGATGCCGCCATCACCGTATTGAAGCACTGCTGACCGTCGAATCAGAGGTGAGATTCAGAGATCAAGCCATGTCGTCGCATCCATAGAAGACCCCATCGGTAAAGGGAGCCGTTGGATCAAGATCGTCCAGTCGAGGTTCTGTTGCGTTGCACGAGATCCATAGTCGATCGATCTATCTTGGGCAGGTAGATTTCGCCGCAGTGTGCAGCCAATCGCATCACAACGCGTGTTAGGCACATGACGCGAGGCGTCGTGGACCACGTCTACGGTGGACCAGAGGAGGTCCCGTGGACCAAGTCCATGGACCGTGCCATGTGTAGGCATGCGGTTGGTCCGGCTCAGTGCTGATGTCAGCATGGCGCAATAATGTGAATTTCCTTTATAAAAATAATTTAGATAATTTTGATTTTCAATTTTCTGATTTTTATGATTTTTTAATATTCCGAGAGCCCGTTCTCCTTCATACAAGCTCCGATTGAGGCGATTCAAATTTCAAAAAAATTGTAAAATTGAGATCTATCTAATGGTCGATTTTATCTAATTATTGGAGTTCATTTGCTCTCTATTTTGGTATTTATTTGGTTTTCTCTCTTGATTCGCGTAAATGTTGAGTTATGCGACGCATCGGAGGAGGATTCGTCGACTCAAGACTAAGTGCCAAAACAAGACCAGGACCTTTGCCAAGGCAAGTTGTGTTTTGATCATGTTGAACCTATATTTATAAAATCGCTATATTATTTTTACATTATTGCATACTATTTCATGAATACAATTGTTTCCATTTAAATTGGGACTTAGCTATCATACCAAATTGATCTATACCCTACCTTGTCATTGTATGCCATAATTTATTGTCATCCTAGATTGGCTCACTATAGTTGGTTAGTATACAATCAACATGGGATGGTTAGAACGTATTGGTATGCTTAGCAATGCCACGCCATCACATGTACTTGAATCATCGATAAATAATCTTGACTAATGGAATATGGAACAATGTCATGAACTTGTGTGTCATGTGTGGTCATACGATGAGATTGAGTTGTTGTGGCGAGAGATGTCACACAACGATGTTGAATTGTGGATAGCACGTGGTGCTTGGTAATCAACTGGGATGGTAATCACTTAGATCGGAGCAAGTGGCAAGTGTGCCAAGGTGTGCCCGATGGGCAGAGGGTATGTGGAAGTCTTGTTTTGATCATCCTAAGGACTTAACCTTGCGAGTCTTTGACCTGAGTAAATCATGCAACCACATGTCTGTTATAGGGTAGCCTAACTGATTAATTTGCAATGTCTTAGCTTTAGTACTATTTATGGTGGTGTGAGTCCGGGTTCACGGATAAACTCACATGGCGCAAGAGGGGCCCTACTATGGTGGTTTAGCCCTTCAGTGTTGAAACCTCAACGGGTAGTACTGGGTTAAGGTAGGGCATTGTAAAGACTTTGTTATAATCATAAACTAGATGGAATGGCAGGTTGCCATATGGAAGATTAGAAATTTGACTTAGGATTGGAAATTTGGTTTATTTGAAAGACCTGAAATTATTAATTATTGTTATTTATTTTACTATCTTTTCAATCTATATATTATACTTGTTTATAAATGCTGCTTTACTGCAAAATAACCATTGTTACTCATCCCTTTGGAATAAACCTTGCATATAGTTATATGGAATTGTATTCTATGCATAACTTGTTGAGTGCTTTTGTACTCATCCTTGCCATTACCAACCAATCAATAGTTGAGGAGTCGTTGCCTTTGTTGGAGGAGTTCTAGGAGAATGCAAGTCACTAGGCCCAAGCCTTGTCAGTCGTCTGTGGTGAACTGATGAGTCATCAGCGTCTTCTATTTTTCGTTGTATTTACCTTAGTCTTTATTTTCAAATTTAGCCCTGTATGGCTTAATAATATAAGTTGGTCGTAAGATCATACACTTAGTTATATCAATAAATGGAGTTATATTATTATTATCGCTGTGTATGATGTGATACTTCCCAATGTTGAGCTGTGTGCACTAGCATTAATTCAAGGACTAGTGTGGTAAACACATTGGGTTCAAATTGGTGAATTTGGGTCTCGACATGTGATTTCCATCCATGCTTGAAGCACTTGTTGGAATATTTGGGCTTGGCCCACTCAATTGAGACAAATAATTCCTAGAAAATCTCAAAGGCCCACTCATGAGGAGGCATGTGCACTATGAATAGTCCCACATTGCTAGCCTAAAGTGGTGAACACTAGTTTATATAGTGGAGTGTGGTTCACCATGGTAGAACCATGTGGGAGAAAGGAGAAAGCCCACACGCTCGCCTCGCCGCCTCGCCTGGGCCGGGCAGGCTCGGGCTGCGAGGCCGGGCACGGGCGGCGAGGCGAGGGCGCAGGCGGCGGCACTGCGTGAATGGTCCGTCGAATCCGGTCCAGGCCTTGCGCAGACGCAGCTTCCTTTTGCGCTTTATTCTTTTGCTACTCGGATTAAATCGCGGTTGCAAGATGAGATAAGGACTCAGAATGACTCCGATCGTGGCACGCCTTCGAGTCACGCTCGGTCACTGATTACGAGTATCCCTATAAATCTTCGCGTCGTGCATCCGTAGATGAATATACGAACCACATTGAGTTAGGGTTTTGCCACTCTACGCCGCCGCCGCCGAATCTTCTCCATCCCGAAGCGCCGACGTGCATACCGCAACGGGAGAGCAGTCTCCGGAACCATTCGTCTTCGCGATCCCGGAGAGGGCGAATAAGGTTTTGGGAAGCGCGCCGCGATCGCTCAAGTTCGCTACCACGGCTCGTCTTCCTATTCTCGCCGCCGACGTCGTCAGAAGCTGGCTCTCGCGACGCCGTCACCAACGCCGACTCGTCAACACCGCAACCGCACCTACTACGCCAACGCCGCACCCGCACCGCAACGCGCCGTCATCCTCTTCTGCTCAATACGTTCAATCTGTTCTAATCTCGTGGTTAATCATGTTTATCAAGATGATCATGATGTTCGTGATATACATGCTAGTTTCTGTGATGTTGTTCACGATTTATATTCGGAATTTAATCTGGAAAATGTCTAATTTCTCAACAATCCAAAAACCTTATTGTAGACATTTTACTGGATTAACAATGGCTGGATTTGCCGACGCACTGAGGCCGGAGAAATTCTCTGGTGTGCACTTTAAGAGGTGGCAAGTCAAGGTCACGCTCTGGCTTACGGCTATGAATGTATTCGGGTTAGTAAAGGCAAACTGAAGGTGATCTTCCGCCGAAAGCAACAGAAGAGTTTCACGGATGCCAATACTCTCTTCGTTGGATGCATTCTTAGCGTTCTTGCCGATCGCAAATCAGTGTGATGTGTACATGCACATAATGACGCGAAGGTGCCGTGGGATACATCAATGCTAAGTTCGTGCATCGGATGCAGTAAAGGAAGCGTATGTCATGGAAAACTTTCATGACTATAAGATGGCGATAATCGCTGTTGTAGAGCAAGCCCATGAGATACTGATGCATTGTCAAGGAACTCGAACTCTGGAATGCATCTTACCCGATCCTTTTGTGGCGGTTGCATCATTGCACATCGCCTCCTCGTGGAGGAGTTTGGCACTACTCTAAAACATAAGAGGACAAAGATATCGATCAAAAACCCGATAGTGTCCCTTGATGTTGAAGAGAAGGCTCGCTAAGGATTTGATGGTAAAGGAGCCGAGGCGCCCAGCGCCAACGTGGTTCAAGAACTACGGCAAGAACAAAGGGAAAAATAAGCCTAACAAGACTACCAACTTCAAGAAGAAGAAGATGAACAAATTTGGTGACCGCTTCACATGTGGTGAGGTCGGACACTTTTCCAAGGAATGCCCCGATCGTGCGGCATCGTCGAGAAAAAAAGCCAGCAAGTGGACAGACGTCCAAGGTCATCAACACGATGACCGCTAGCAATGCCGAGACGCAGGTATGGTAATTTACCTTCAGATTCTCGTATTTCGATCTTCCGGTTGGTGGATTGATACGGTGCTAACGCTCATGTGTGTTCGACATCAATATGTTCTCTTCTTATCAGTCATTGATTCTTCCGTCACGATGGGGAATGGGTCACATGCTTCGTTCATGGCACCGCACGATGGATCCAAGTTCACTTCGGAAAGATCGTGCGCTTGAGAACGTGTAAGATGTCCCTTCTATCAACAAGAATCTCGTTAGTGGCTCCTTCTATGCAGAGAAGGGTTTAAGGTAGTGTTAGAGTCCAATAAGTAGTTATGTCCAAGCATGGACTATTTATTGGTAAAGGCTATGAGTGCGGAGGCTTGTTCCGCTTTTCCCTTTCAGATTTCAATAATAAGTCTGTGAACCATATATGTGGTAGTGTTAATGATGATGCGAGTATTTGGCACTCTCGCTTATGCCACATTAATTTTGGTCTTATGAATCGGCTTTCCAGCATGAGTTTAATTCTGAATTTCACTATTGCCAAAGGTTCTAAGTGCTATAGTTGTGTGCAATCGAAGCAACCTCGAAAGCCTCACAAGGCGGCTGAGGAGAGGAACTTGGCACCTCTAGAACTCATACATTCTGATCTGTGTGAGATGAATGGTGTGTTGACAAAAGGTGGAAAGAGATATTTTATGACATTGATTGATGATGCGACTAGATTTTGCTATGTTTACTTGTTGAAAACTAAGGACGAGACGCTAGACTACTTTAAAATCTATAAAGCTGAAGTTGAAAATTAACTAGAGAGAAAGATCAAACGTCTTAGGTCGGATCGTGGTGGCGAATTTTTTCCCAAAATCTTTGATGATTTCTGCGGAACATGGTATTATTCATGAGAGGACACCTCCTACTCGCTTGAATCAAACGGGATTGCCGAGAGGAAAACCGCACGTCGACCGACTTGGTGAACGCCATGTTAGACACCTTCTTGGTTTATCTAAGGCATGGTGGGGAGGTGTGTTGACTTCATGTCATGTCTGAATAGAGTTCCCAATGTAAACATGGAGAAGACCCTTACGAGAAGTGGGTTGGGAGAAAACCATCACTTTCTTACTTGCACATGGGGATGCTTGGCGAAAGTCAATGTACCGATTAACAAAAAGCGTAAGCTCGGGCCTAAGACGAAGGATTGTGTCTTTCGGGATATGCTCAATGAGCATCGCTTATAGATTTTAGTAGTTAAATCGTGTGCTCGATATGTATGTTGATACTATTATGGAGTCTCGTGATGCTACGTTTTTTGAGAATATATTTCGATGAATGACATGCATAGCACTTCTAGATTTTCTTACGAGATAATTCCCGAGACTATTACACTGTTGAGTCTTCGAGCAACCACTTGAGAAAATCCTAGAGGAGGATGACAATGAAGCTCCTAGAAAGAGCAAGAGACAGAGGATTGAAAAATCCTTTGGCAATGATTTCATTGTGTACCTCGTGGATGATACTCCCACGCCCATTGCAGAGGCATATGCATCTCCGGATGCAGATAATTGGAAAGAAGCATCCGAATGAGATGGACTCGATTCTTGCCAATGGGACTTGGGAGGTGACCGAACGACCCTATGGTCAGTAAACCGTGTAATGCAAGTGGGTGTTCAAGAAGAAGCTTAGGCCCGATGGTACTATTGAGAAGTACAAGGCTCGGCTTGTGGCTAAGGGTTACACCTAAAAAGAAGGCGAAGATTTCTTTGATACTTATTCACCTGTTGCTAGAATGACCACCATTCGAGTACTACTTTCCCTGGCTGCCTTGTATGGTCTTCTTGTTCATCAGATGGACGTGAAGACAGCTTTTCTTAATGGAGAGCTAGATGAGGAAATCTATATGGAGCAGCCTGATGGGTATGTAGTAAAGGGTCAAGAGAGCAAGGTGTGTAAATTATTGAAATCTTTGTATGGCCTGAAACAAGCACCTAAGCAATGGCATGGGAAGTTCGACACCACTTTGACATCTGCGAACTTTGTCATTAATGAGGCTGATAGATATGTATATTATCGCTATGGTGGGGGTGAAGGAGTTATATTGTGCCTTTATGTGGACGATATACTGATCTTTGGCACAAATATTGATGTGATCAATGAGGTCAAGTCTTTTTCATCAAAGAAATTTGATATGAAAGATCCGGGAGAAGCTAATGTAATTCAACATCAAGCTTATTAAGGATGAGAGTGGGATTACTCTTTTCGCAATCCCACTATGTGGAGAAGGTCTTGAGCCGGTTTGGCTTTATGGACATCAAGCCCTCCCCACTCCTTATGATCCCGGTGTGACATTGAGAAAGAATAAGAGAATTGGCTTAAACCAATTGAGATATTCTCGATTGTCGGTTCGCTCATGTATCTTCTTTGGTGCAACGAGACTCGATATATCATTTGTTGTGAGCAAATTGAGTAGGTTCATGTCAAACCCGGCTCGATCATTGTCATGCGCTTGAAAGGGTAATGCGCTATTTGAAAGGTACTATGAGTTATGCGATTCACTATTCGGGGCACCTGCAATTGCTTGAGGGATACAAATGATTTCGAACGGATTCGATGTAGATGAGCTCTATGCCACCGGTGGATATGTGTTTACCATTGGTGGTGGTGCAAAGGTCATGGAGGTCTTGCAAAGCAGACCATTTTGACAAGGTCAACCATGGAGGCGAGCTCATCTGCTTTAGATACGACCCTTGAGAGGCAGATTGGTGCGTGAGCTATTGATGGACTTACCGATGGTTGAAAAACCAATACCGCTATCCTTATGAACTGTGATAATCAATGCATGATTGCTAAAGTGAACGATGCTAAGGATAATGCGGTCATCAAGACACGTTAAAAACGCATCAAGTCTGTCAGAAATTGAGAAACTCCCGAGTAATAAGTGTGACTTATATTCAAGCAGCATAAAAACTGGCAGATCCTTTACGAAGGGACTATCACGGAATGTGATAGAAGGTGCATCGAGGAGATGGGTATGAGACCCATATAAGTTGCAATAGTGGTAACTGACCTTTGTGATCGGAGATCCCGTGAATTGGGTCTGGGTAAAACAAGTGTTGGTTAACCGAGGAGAGTAATCATACCCTCTCTAAGTGAAGATGCAATACTCTCAAAATGTCAGAAGCGTGATGGCAATATGCCTTAATGTGTTTCTATTGGCTATAACTAGCGAAGATGTTGTTCTACTGAGCATTCTTGAAAGAACACACCTATATGAGCCCGATCGCCTAAAGTCGCGATCTATGAGACTCGGGTGATCTCTAGTAAGCTCATGAAGAGACCATGGAGTACGACTCATATGCTCCACCCATGAGAAGGCTCTTGGCGGCCTGTATCGATTATGACTTTGAGTGAAATTGCTCACACAAAACTTGCAATTCAAGGCATAGTCCATTGTTCAAGTTGTGGATGGGTGTAGCTTAGAGCTCTAGGCGAAGTTCAACTTAATGTCTCTCTTGAAACACTTGGTATATTAAGCAAGAGTGAGTATTGGCAAATCTCTAAATGGACTTTGAGATCTGGTGGGGGATTGTTGGAATATTTGGGCTTGGCCCACTCAATTGAGACAAATAATTCCTAGAAAATCTCAAAGGCCCACTCATGAGGAGGCATGTGCACTATGAATAGTCCCACATTGCTAGCCTAATGTGGTGAACACTAGTTTATATAGTGGAGTGTGGTTCACCATGGTAGAACCATGTGGGAGAAAGGGAGAAAGCCCACGCTGCGCCTGCCTGCCTCGCCGGGCCGGGCTCAGGCCTGCCTGCTCTGCACTGCACCGCACGGGCCGGCGGGGCAGAGGGCGCAGGCGCGGCACTGCGTGAATGGTCCGTCGAAACCGGTCCGGGGCCTTGCGCAGACGCAGCCTTCCTTTGCGCTTTATTCTTTGCTACTCGGATTCGTCGCGGTTGCGATATGAGATAAGGACTCATGAATGAGACTCCGATCGTGGCACGCCTTCGAGTCACGCTCGGTCCGCGGTTACGAGTATCCCTATAAATCCGCGTCGTGCATCCGTAGATGAATATACTGCACCACATTGAGTTAGGGTTTTGTCACCTCTCATTGCCGCCGCCGCCGCTGTAATCTTCTCCATCCCGAGCGCCACGCGTGCATCCGCAATCGGGAGAGCAGTCTCCGGAACCATTCGCTCGCGATCCCGGAGAGGGCGAATAAGGTTTTGGAAGCGCTCGCGATCGCTCAAGTTCGCTACCACGGCTCGTCTTCTGTTCTCTTCTTGGGCGTCGCCGTCAGAGCTGGCTGCTCTCGCGACGCCGTCACCAACGTCGACCTCGTCAACACCGCAATCGCACCTACTACGTCAACGCCGCAACCGCAACCGCACCGCAACGCCGCCATCATCCTCTTCGCCAAGACGCTCAATCTGTTCTAATCTCGTGGTTAATCATGTTTATCAAGATGATCATGATGTTCGTGATATACATGCTAGTTTCTGTGATGTTGTTTACGATTTATATTCGGAATTTAATCTGGAAAATGTCTAATTTCTCAACAGCACTTGTTCACGATTTTGAAGCTACTTGTTCCAGCAAATCCTTCTGTGCCATTAATGATGTTTTGGTTCAGTTCAGCTAGATTGTCTAATATAAAGTCAATATATACAAGTTAATCCTATTTTTGTTGGTTGCCCAAATGGATCACACGACCATGTCTTGGACTGTTGGTAACACCAATTCTAGCTTTGTAGTAGTCTTTGCTGTTCATATTCGTTGTTTGTAGTTACAAGTAACTGACATGGTACGGTTGAATAATGGGCAATCTGCAGTCGGACTTTATAGACTGAAAGATTTTGTCCCTATTTGGCCAAGCTGCAGCTCAAGATTTTGGGTTGCGCTCAGTTTCAATACAAGCCAGCTCACATAGAAACCTGGATTGGTCAACACCTATTAGAAGCATTCTGGTCTTTAGCTGAAGCCTTCATTGTTATTGCAAATCCCATATCTTACTTTAAATACCCCTCTGATTGCATAAGCAAAAATCAGACCACCAATTATGTTTGAGCTTGTGTGAGGACTTTACTTAGTGAAGTACCAACATATAAAAATTTACTAATTTTTCTTATACTGTATTTCATTTCCCAGTATTGTCATACCAGACTCATCCTTGTTGACATGGCATCCAACTCTCTTATTTAATTCTTAAGTATTGTATCACGAGTTTTGAGAAAAAGGAACCTAAGAATCAGGTGATATTTTTGTTGTATGGACTTTTGGGTAGAAATCTCGATTCCTTTGTTACATATCACCTCACCGACATCCAAATTGTTGTCATCCTCTTGGTGCAGTATGGTTCATTCACTATTCGTGACCAGAGGTAGTTTTGAGGATACTTGCATTGTGTAACATTATTACTGTTTCATGAGTAATAGCCTCCATTAGTTCATAGATGAGGGCAGTTCGACTGATTGTGACTTTAGTATAGAATCATATATTGATAATGAAGGCTTGGTATTGATGCCTGATCCAAGGTGTACAAACTCCATGCGCTTCACGGTTCATTCTAAAGCAGAAGGTTTTGGGGCCATGTGGTGCCTAAATTGGTCGGGAGATCATTTTACCACCACCTAGACAACTAGGAAATACACTCCCCGTAATCTTTTTTAAAAAACTTTTTTAGCTTATTTTAAACATGATGAATCATGAGGTTTCATTTGTCACTTATTTCACAGTGCATTATAATGTATATCGTGTACGTAACTTGACAATGCTATGCTCCCATGTTGTAATGGCGTGTTCATGTATGCGGCTAACATTTGATTCTTTTCGGCACTTATTTTCTTACCTATCAAACCTGAGGTGAAGAATCAACATGCCAAATGAGGTGCAATGCAAAACCATTCTGCTGTGTATAGAATATAACATAACCCAGTTGCTTCCAAATCATGCCCCTTATATTCAGAAACTATAATTGTTGGAGACGAACTTCCAGAGTTACAGTTACAACAGATAATAGCATGATACTTTACTTCACGAAGGGAAGGGGCATGCCAACCATACTGAGAATGTTGTTTGTTGTTCGTCTTGAAATCTGAAATGAGCAAAAACCTTATACATGACTTTGCAACTGAGTGCTAAACCAACTTTGTCGAAGACATTATATATATATATATATATATATATATATATATATAGGAAGCCTTTTTCGTACTCCCGGGAGTACATACTCCCATTTCTAATGTACCATTTAAACGAATGTGTTATACTCTTTTATCATATTCAGTATTGTCGGGATTGGATATACTGTACCAAGATGACCATCGAAACCCGGCGCCAACCGACTATGCTCTTGCCGGATGGTGCACGAAGGCCGACCTTCGTAGCTCGGCTCACGGGCTACCCCGTCCCCCATCAAGTCGTCCCGGGCAAGCTAAGCTCGGGGCCCGCGACAAGGCGACGTGGCATTAAATGCGCAGCGGCTCGAGAGATCGCATGCCCGGGGTTCGCGCTGCCACGGTCCGCGCCGCCTTAGTCTGCGTTCATTGTACCATGTCGCGTGGTACCGCGCGGTGGCGCGCCATTTGATCGCATCGTCCTCTACAAAGGACGCCCTGTAATAAATGATTTGTCTCTGTAATTCCTATAAATACCCCTCCTACGATGGATTGGGGTTGGACCTTCATACTACACACACACTTACACACATCGCTGCTCCACGGAGTCTTTAGGATCGTTCAGGCCCCCGAGCAAGCGCATTGTAACCCACTTTCGCGTACTAGTGCAATCACTGGGCGAGGGTCATTATCTCCCCATGAGAGGCTGAACGGATAAAAACGACCTCCGTGTCTTCCGATTGTCCCGTATACCTGTTCTATTGCTCGGCATACTCTCAGACGCACAACCCTTGCGGAAAAGAGGCCCCAAGTTGATCCCTCATTCAACAAGTAAGCTCGGCGGGGGACCCGGTACGCAAACGCCGACGAGGCCGTGCAATGGAAGAAGATGATCGACGAAGGCAAGCTGCCGCCTCAGCCGGGCCTGGAAGGCTCCTCGAGCAAGAAGCGCTAGGGCTCGGTTGAGAAAAAGGCCAAAAAGAAGAAGAAGCCAAATGCACGCAAGACACGGCCGCCGCCATCGATCATTTGTCGCGCGTGCCGTGTGGTCGGAAGCCTGATGTCGATCAAGCCCGGCCACGACCACGGCGCGACGACCAAGACCGCGATGATCGGGGCCGCGGTGACCAAGGTCGCGGCGGCCAAGAGCGTGAGCAAAGGCGCCCGATTGGGTGTCGGTTCGCCGTACCATCGGCAGGTCACGACTCCAAGAAGCGCCGATCCTGGGCGTACCACCTAGAGAAGTTCTACGACGGTGAGGGCCCCATGCCTACACTCCCAGGGAAGGCAGAGAATAGCAAGGGCAAGGGCCCAGCGGAGGACGGTGACGACGACATGGGATTCCAGGAGCCCCAAAACCACATCGCCGTTATTTTCGGGGGCTCCTCAGCATACAAGTCCCGCAGGGACCTCAAGGAGGCAGTGCGGGAGGTTTGCCACATCGCTCACGGCAAACCACCCGTTCAACAGCTCAGGTGGTCCGAGTTGCCCCTCACTTTCTCCAAGGAGGACTGCCCCCTAGGAATGACCAGGCCCCAGAAGCTCCCGCTGGTCGTAAGCCCGACCATCAGCAATGCCAAGGTCGGCCGAGTCCTCGTCGACAGCAGGCTCTGGATCTCATATCTGCCGGTCCCGGCGAGATCACGAGTCCCTCGTTCGAGATCAAAGCACCGCCGTCCTGTTCTTTCGATCGTCCGAACACCGATCAAGCCTGGGCAGATCGCTTTGCTCGTGGCGCCGAGTCGACCAACTTTCGACCGGTGATCAACTTCGAAGTCGTTGACTTCAAGTCGACCATAACGCCATCCTTGGCGAGCGGCCTTGTCCAAGTTCATGGCCGCCACGCATCACGCCTACTAGTGCCTGAAGGTCCCCGGACCAAGAGGCGTCATCACCGTCAAAGGCGACCACAGGGCGGCCTTGAATTGCGATGAGAAGGCGCTCGACATGGTCGGGAAGTCGCCTAGCGCCCCGACCGGCGCCAAGCACATTCTCGACCAAAAGTTACCCTCCAGCCCGGAGGAGGAACCAAGGCGGTCCGTCTCGACGAGGCTGACCTGACCAAGGTCTTCCATCCGGGTCTTCCTTAGACCCCAAATAGGAACTCGAGCTCATTACTTTCTCCGGGGAACGCGGACGCGTTAGCTGGGAACCGTCCAGACATGCCCAGAGTCCCAAGGAAGTAATTGAGCACGAAGCTAGTTATTCGACGACAAAAAACCCGTGCGCCGAAGCTCATGCGCTTTTCCCGGAGAAGCAGGCAATCATCGGGATGAACTCGACAAACTCCTCATAGGCCGTTAGGAAAGTCGAGCACTTTCGGAGTGGTGGCGAATCGATCATTATAAAGAAGAAGGGGCAAGTGGCGCGTAATGTGTCGACCACACCGCCTAAATGCCGCCTGCGAGGATAACTTTCCATTGCCACGCATTGACCGGTGAGTCGGCGCTACGTCCGAGTCGAGCGATGAGCTTTCTGGACGCCTACTCGGGCTATCATCAAATCAGCTTGTTCCCCGGAGACGAAGAAAAGACTTCCTTCATCACGCCCTTCGGCACGTTCTGCTACACGACCATGTCGTTTGGTCTACTGAGCAGGAGCAACCTTCGGGCGTACGATGCAGAAGACCTTCCAGACCGGATAGGTCGTAACACGGAGGTGTATGTAGATGATATTGTCGTAAAAGTGGCTTCGCCTCGGGTCATGTGTCCGACCTCGAGGAGACTTTTGTAACCTCAATAGACATCGAATAAAGCTTAATCCCAAAAATGTGTCTTGAGGTCAGCGGGCAAGGTGCTTGGTTACCTTATCAGACCACAAGGCATCGCATCGGTGCCAACGAGGAGAAGATTGAAGCGTCGAAGAATGCGCCTCCAAGTAACATAAAGGAGGTCCAGTTCTCGACCGGACGCATGGCGGCACTTAGTCGCTTCATTTCGGTCAGCGAGCGGATTGCCCTTCTTTAAGGCACTTCGCAGCATCGACGGTTTCGCACAGACGGAAAAAGCTAATCGTTCCTTCAAGGAACTGGCGGTACTGCTCAGCTCTCGATCTTAGCCACGCCAAGATCGGGAAGCCCTTCTTGCTATACTCATGGCGACCCCAGCCGTTAAGCGGTCAAGGTCGAATTGGAAGGGTGCGGCGACCAATATACTCGTCGATAAAGTCTTACCTGAGCCAAAGGAGCGGTACCACGAGGTCGAAGTTGTTATACTGTTGCTTTCGTAGCATCGAGGAAGCCGCGCCACTATTTCCAAGCTCACAAAATCATCGTTCCAACCAACTTTCCCTTAGGAGATCCTAAGAAATCCAGACGGCGGTACGGACAACAAAATGGGCTATGGAGCTCGCAGATTCGACATCAACACCCCGGCTCGCATGGCGATCAAGTCCCAGATCTTAGCGGACTTCGTGGACGAATGGACAAATCCGACCCCACCCGCCATCGAAACCCCGCATTGAAGGACGTCGCATGGACCATGTACTTGACGGGTCCCGAGCATTGAGCGCCGGGTGGTGTCGTCTTGGTTTCCTCTCGGGAATCGGCTTGATCGTCATCCAATCCGCGCTTCGCCGCAACCAACAACGGCGGAGTATGAAACCCTTAGTCGGCTTGGCGATGCAAAGGCGCTCGAGTCAAATGACCGAGCCGTGAAGGGCGATTCACAGCTGGTCGTCAACCAAGTAAACAAGGAGTATCAGTGTTCCGATCACTCAATGGCGCTTTACTTGGTTAAAGTGAGGAAGATGGAGCGGTACTTTAGAAATTTCGAAGTACTCTACATCCACAGGAAGGACAATTCCCTGGCCGACCAACTTTCTAAGGTCGGTTCCTCACAGATGCCCGCCCCTCCGGGGGCGCTCGTCGAGCATCTGCACAAGCCCTCCATTCCCTCTGCAGAGGAGGCACCACCCTGGATGCCTTGCCCGGGCGCCACCGAGCATCTGCGAAAGCCCTCCATTCCTCTCAGAGGAGGCACAAGAGACGTGCGGTAATGTCTCCTTCCTTGAGCAAGGTGCAGATTGGATGGCGCCATTCATCCAGTATCTTGCCCACGGGACATTGCTCGAGGAAGAAGCCGAGCTGCCCCCTACCGCAAAGGCGGTCATCTGTCTACAAGCTGGTAGACCATATCTCATAGAAGACTCGGACAAGATTATAACTTCAAGAGTTGGAGAAATAAAATTCGAAGCAGTTTACTCAAAGAATCAATCGAAGAAGTGATAATTGAACAAGAACACTTGTCGAGAGAAGAATTCTACTCGACTCTAATCTCAATCATCATTTGTCATCCTTCAACAACATCAATGAGCGTCGTCAGTTACTCAAAACCCGAAAGTCAATATTATTTGCTTTTGTTGTAGTAAATGTGGGGCATTATGCCAACAATTACCTAAATCGAAATGACTCTATTTCATTCGCAACCCTAGGACGCTTTGTAACAACCTTAAACCGGCCGCAAAGATCTCAAGACCAACAATTCTTTAGACATGCATCGAGGCTCAACTCAAAATATTAATTCCGATTGTCAGTAACACCTATTCGCGAAAAGAAGCTTATGACCTATCCAACGCAATTATTAAGTATGATACTTATGTATTTGAATCCTACTAGAATTCAAATTTAATTCCAAGGTTAATTCCTCGCTTTTAGTCACTTCATGATCATCTATTTTATAACATTAGCAAACAATCTTTCCATTGTTTGAATAAAGCGAACAACATCACCGTGATCGGTAGAAAATACCTTGAACACTTTACCAACATCTACCCAAGAACAGTTCTACTTCACCTCGTTAAGGAAGACATCAGTAATTTCTAAACTGTCTCAAAGACCTAGGAAAACGTTAAGTACTCAGATCAACCCCTGCCTCGACGATAGGCTCTGAATATAGACATCCTTTTCATGTGAATGCACCTGACCCTTAGGTGATATTGAGTACGTCCCTAGTGTATTCAATTTCTGCAATCAATCTTTTGATTCGGTACATTTCATTCCTTCATAATTTTCAAATTCAAAGAAAATGAAAACCCTCTATCTACTAAAATGATCAAATGAATCAAATCATCAGAATCACTTATTAATTCTTCTACCTCAATCCAATCCTTGAATTATCACTACCTTGTTTTCAATTTAAAGTCAATCCGAAATGACGTTTATTCTCGGCTCATTCCATCAACCAATGTCGAATTATGCAAACCAGCCGTTGTACTCAAATACCCTTCTTGATGATAACATTCGGGTTTTCCCAAATAAATCTAATGGAAATACATCATTTCTCTCACCTCAAAAATTCAAAATATACCATATGCCACTCTATAAATTAGATCATCCTTGTTAACAATACTGATTATACAAACAAAAGAGACGTGTAGAAAGTACTGGTATCTCTTATCTACTTACTGTAACGTCCCGAATTTTGGTCCGATTTTAATTTTTGGAGTTATTTGAATTTTTATGAATTAACCAACCTTTATTTGCATTTAATTGAATTTATCTAATTTTTCTGGGATTTATTGGATTTGCTTAACATTTATTTAAAATATTCTTCTCTTGATTTATTAATATCGAAAGAGTATTTATCAAAAATAAATGAAAATATTTTATTTAAGCTCTAATTACCTTGGAATATTTTACTCGAATTTTTCTAGAATTTTTCGGGTATTTTTAGTGCCCAAAATATTTACTTTGAATTTCTCGCATTTATTTTTATTGAGAAAACCCGGATTATTTAAGCTACTGATGTCGGCCGAGCCCAACAACTTGCTTTCATGTGAAGAAACCCTAGCCCGTCGCTCTCGCCGTCGGAGGGAAATCTGACGGCCGACGTTGATCGCGGTAATCTCGGGAGTATCTGATCCACACCGCCGTCATAGGTAGGGTGCCGAGGATCATGTCAGAGATTTTGTGCGCATTCCAAGACTCGCCCGAGCAGGTGATATACCCCAGTGCACGCGTGACTTCCTTCCGCTCCATTTGCCATCTCTCTCGCGCTCTGCCTTCCCCTGTAGTCTTCGCCCGAGCTCGCCGTAGTAGACACACCTTTCCTCTCGGTTCATCACCGTTTTGCGCCGTCGGTAGTTCCTCGTCCGCGCCATCGAGACCCTCGCTGAAGTTCCTTGCGACGCTGCACGATCCGTGGAGTCACCTCTTCCAACCGGAGATGCCCAGGAACGCCTCAAGCCGCTTCGTCTTCTTCAACTCCGGCAACGAGCACCGCCGCTCTTCTTCGACGCCTCGCAAGCAACCACAGCCGCCAGATCGTCATCCAACGCTCAAGGTAAGGCCACGTAGGCTCATTAACAGTGAACCGCTCGGGTAGTCTTTGCGCCGTCAGATCCGAATCCAACGGCCGAGAGTGAATGGTTGGCGTGGCTTGATGCTTCTCGGCGCATGTCGATCGCCGACATGTGGGGCCGAAAGATCGCTCACCGTGCCCACTTGTCGATGGGAGGACCGCCGTGGTGTCTTTGGCGTCGCCGTGGACGCCATCCCGCCCACTTGTAAGTGACCGAGACCGACGTGGACGTCCTCAGTGCCGACGCTGTCGCCGAGGAAATTAATCCGGATTTTCAAAGAGAAAAATAAATAGAATAACTCGATTATTCATTTTTGAATTTCAAAGAAACTTGAAAATGCTATAACTTTTGCATTTTAACTTTCGGTTTGGGTGATTCGGTGCCCAAAAATTTGTAAAAATGTAAGCTATTTAATGGTGATTTTATTTTATTTTTGGTGATGGTCTTGCTGTCTGTATTGAGTGCTATTGTATGCTTGCTTGTGTGCGTAGACTCGAGTCATAGGAATTCGCCGAGGAGAATTTGAAGACCCGCATGAGCTTCACCGTAACCAAGCTGTTGTTTGAAGGCAAGTCATGCCTTGACCATTTTGGCGCCTAGTTTTCAAAAGAATACTTTGATTTTCATATTGCATGCTATGTTAAATACAAGCGCTATTGATTAAATTGGGAAAAGGTAGCTAAATACCTATCTTGTTATGTCACCTTGTTAATACTCAATGTATGCCCTAAAATCCTTGTTAACCTAAGACGTTAATATGTTGGATGCTAATATGATGCCAACACGGGAGGCTAGACCGTGATTAGCTGCTTAGCCTGCTTATACGCGATGAATGAATTTCAAATAGCAAATGAATACTGACTAAACAATTATGGAACGCATTTTTGAAAAGTGCGATTATGTCATAAAGATGGATTCGGGATAGTAACCTGTGTGGTGCTATTCATGAAATAATGTGGAAAATGGCATGTGTTGCTTAAATACAAAGTGGGGTGGGAAATGTTTTGGACCGGGGCAAGTGGCAAGAAGGCTTCGTGCATGTGGGCCTGTGTGGCAATGGGTTGTATGAAAAATTGTGAAGGCCGTGTGCTTGAGAAATGTAAAAGGATGTCTTCTTGGGACAATTAAGGACTTAACCTTGCGAGCCTTTGAACTGAAGTTCAAGTGTACAACCACTTGTCCAGGAATGGGGACGGACCTAGTTAAGTAGGTTTCTAACCTCTTTTCTTTGATACCTCGAGGTGACAGTTACACAAAGGTGTAACCGTTCGGGGGAGCGTACCTGTGCTGCGGCTTGGTACCCATCTAACGGTATGTGCCTGTTCTAAGCTTTGGCTCTGTGTGAGGGAAGTGTTAGGAAGGCAATGCTGGAGAGGATCACTGGCTAAGTGTTAGTCTCTGAAAGACTTTGTTGCAATCAATCACCTGTGTGGTGAGCGACTGTATCCTGTGTGCCAAAACCTTTGGGAAAAAGAATTGAGAAATTAGAAATTATTAATATTGATTTTACTGCTTTTTAATCTAATAGGATTACCTGTTGAAAGAAATGCTGCTTTATGCAAAATAACCAATTAAGCCTTTCCTTTGGAATAAGCCATGCATGTAGCAATAGAACTACATTGCGCATGACTTGTTGAGTATGTTGTGTACTCACCCTTGCATCGACAAAACCCTCAGAAGAAGAAGAAGCCGTGCCGGCTTGGAATGAAGTGTTCGTCGAAGGCCAGGAGGATTAAGGGTTGAACGCTTTCAAGAACTTCTGTGGCTAGGAGTGGTTTCGCTCACCGTATTTTGCTTCCATTAATGAACTTGATATCGATGATATTTATCGCCCTGCTTGAAGTATTATAAGGTGACCATAAGGTCGAGTAACTCGATTATATTATGCTTGAAGTACTTTATTACTTATTTTCATGTATGATTGTGGTACTTCAACCTGCTTATCCTGTGTGTACTAGCGTGATCCTGGACTAGTCTGAGAATGCCTGAGTGTCTCGAATCGCGTGAAATTCGGGGCACGCAGGGGATGGTATCGAGCCATCTTTCTGTAGGACTTAACCCTAGTTAGACTAGCCGTTTTAGAGGAGTCCAAATTAATTTCTAAAGAATAAAACTTGGGCAAGAATAATCAAAGAAATCTTGACTTATCCTTCTTCCTTACTTCATACCCTCGCTTTGTATTTTGCTATTACTTTAGTGCTCTTTTAAAATTTTAATCTTGACGTTGCTTTGGCGGATCTTGGATGGTTCACTCTTTGGCGAAGCGCCACGGAGGCTACGCAATGTGAGCTCTGGAGGATGCTCCAGTGTTGGGAGGCCGACCGCCCTCTCTACCGTCCCGCACCGATAGTCAACGGATTGCTTTCGCGGATGGGAGACGACTCTTACCTTATACGCTCAGAGCACGCGTGCTAAGTCGTCGCTTCCGCCTCATGGTGAAGCGAAGCTAGCTACGAGGCGGCATACTGAGGTGTGCGGGTTCTGCGCCGCACGGATCGCGAGGGACCATGGCTCTGGTGTGGGATACCGCTTTCGTGTGCACGCAAGACGCGGAGGACCCTCGAGCTCGCTTGGAGCTAGAGGACGACGCGGCATTGTCGTGCACTGGCGAGTTTCTTTGCAACACAGAGGAGGTCATGGACGCCATGACTACAGAGCAGAGCCGCCTACCGCACCTAGGAGGAGACCGAGGTGGCTTTACGAGAGACCCGGATGCACGCATCCAGAGGATCGCTGAGTGGAGGAGGCTCTCATACCACTGGAACTCGACATCATGGAGCTCGACAGCGGCGACGAGGAGGCAGAGGAGCAAGGCCACGAGGACGGCGGCTGTGGTGCCCTAATCGCACTGGGAGGGCATGGGGACCAGCCGATGCGGCTCACACCCGGCGTATGTGATCGGCGAGCAAAGATGGTTGGCTTGAGGAGTGATGTTTTTTCAGAGTTGCAGGGATCAGCTTTTGCGTTGAGACTCAGTGGTTTTGAGTCGCGTCTTTAATTTCGAACATTAGATGTGCGATGTGATGTAATGAACAATTTGATGTGATGTTGTAACTGCTGTGTGGTTGCATAGTCCCTAGACTATGTAATAAACCATACCAAATATTTAGTTATGCTTGAATGTTTAATGGTTTTTAAGTTACACCTGTTTCCCCGTATAAGTTTCTATACTTATCTATTCTTTTCCCCCTTATCTCTAAACCGTCGAAGGAATCAACAGATGGTGAACACTCGCAACAACGGAGCAGGAGGCAGTGGTTCGCGTCCCAGAGGCAATCGAGCAGACGCCACCACCGCAAGCAAAGACCGCCAATCGATATGCGAGAACCTAGGAGCATTTCTCGCAAAGATGACTCCAATTAATCACGGCATAATGATGGCCCGCTCAACAGATCAACACTCAAGCAACCACCAACAATCAAGTCAGGAACAATGGGCCACGTCAGTACTCAAGATTATCACGAATTTATGAGGACACGACCGCCCACTTTCTCGGGCAATGCCAGCACGTTAGAGGCAGACGATTGGTTAAGAACCATCGAAAGGAAATTGCACATCACGCAATGCGAGGGAAACGAGAGGGTACTTTATGCCTCTCACCAACTTGAGGGAACCACCGCTGAATGGTGGGAGAACTATCACAAGATCGCAGGAGAACCCGCAGGAAATTACATGGGAAGAATTCACCGTAGCTTTTCGTCAATACCATGTGCCGAGGGTATCATGGAATTGAAAAGGAAGAATTCAGAGTTGAAGCAGGAGGCTCAAGGGCGATTATCTGAATAAATTTACTCAATTTAGCACGCTACGCCCGAAGATGTAGCAACCGACAAGGCAAGGCGGTCTCGCTTATGAAGGACTCAACACCGTCTACAGTGGGGTGATTACTCACACCTTCCGGACTTTCAAGAGTTGGTAAATAAGGCGCCATATTAGAGGACAAGCGCAAGGAGCCGGATGATAACCAGAACGCCGTGATGGCATGTTAAGGAGGACGCCATGGTCCGCAGAAGACGAGAATGATACCTCAAGCAATTCCACGAGTTTCGCAGGAACGCGTTGTCGACACACGCCGCCAATGCCAAGACCAACGGACAAACCCCTCGCACCCTACCAAGGTTGTTAACAGAGCGGAGGAAATCAACAGATGTCGGGAAGGCGCCTGCTAATCAAGAACGAACGGGCACTTCGCCAATGCGTCTGGAAGAAAGGAGGTGTGACGCCAAGACGCTTCAATTTAGGGAATACCCCGCCAAGACCCCAAACCCAAGGAGGAAGCCGAGGACCTAACTAAGCCGAGCTACGCCGCAGCGTTCACGCGAGGCGAATCAACCATATCTCCGCAGACGAAGTCCGTAACGCTACGGACGCCGTGCTCGGTAAGTTCCTAGTCAACTCGGTGCGACCATGTTATTGTTTGATTCAGAGCTTCACATTCGCTCATTTCTCGAGATTTCGCCATGACAAATGATCGGATATTGTTAACCTTAAAAGTACACTTCTAGTTCAATCTCGGATCGTAACTCCGCTCTAAGGTCGGATGTTCTAGAGTTAAGCTTATTAGTAAAAGGAGTAGAGTTCCTAGCTTAACCTTATTATATTAGAAACCCAAACCACGGATGTTATCACGGAATGGATTGGTTGGCTAAACATAAGGTCAGATTAGATCATGGACGAGAGTTGTGTCTATTGAGAGCCACGAAGGTAGGAAGGTGGAATTTCAAGCGTTGGCGGCTTGAGAAGGTCAATGTTGGTAAACAATCTAGAGATTGTCAAGATAAGAAATGTACCCGATGGTCGATGAATACCCGATGTTTTTCCCGAGGAATTACCGGGTGAATGCCACAGACAGAGACATAGAGTTTGTAATCGATCTAGTACCGTGGACCGCACCAATAGCAAAGAGACCATATCGGATGTCCACCAAGAGTTGGTAGAAATGAAGAAGCAGATCGAGAATTGTTGTTTAAAAGGATTCATCGAGACCAAGCTCATCACCATGGGGAGCACCGGTTACATTTGTCAAGAAGAAAGATGGGAGTTTCGAATGTGTGTGGATTATCGTGCACTTAATCTGAGTGACGATAAAGAACAAATACCCGTTACCTTGATAGATCTCTTCGATCAACTAAGAGGAGCGAGTATTTTCCAAGATCGACCTTAGGTCGGTTATCACCGATTGAAAATCAAGACAGAGGACATACCCAAGACCGCATTTTCTTCAAGATATGGACACTACGAGTTCACCGTTATGTCATTCGGATTGACAAATGCGCCCGCTTACTTTATGAACTTGATGAATAAAGTATTTATGGAATATTTAGATAAATTTGTGGTCGTGTTCATCGACGATATTTTGGTTTACTCAAGGACGGATGAAGAGCACGCCCAACATTTGAGATTAGTGCCGAGAAACTAAGAGAACAGCATTGTATGCAAAATTCAAGAAGTGCGATTTCGAAGAGTAAGGTAGATTTCTTAGGGCATGTCATGACCGCTAAAGAATCATGAGAGACCCAAGCAAGGTCGAGACAAGATCGCATTGAGAGTCGCCAAAGACGATTCAGCGAGTTCGAGTTTTCTTAATGGTTGGTTATTACCGTCGATGTATAGAAGGATTCTCGACAATCGCTAGACCAATTACGCAATTGCTAAAGAAAGAAAAGAAGTTTGTTTGGACACCAGTTGTGAGAGAAGTTTTCAAGAGTTGAAGAAACGACCGACATCGGCGCAAGATATTAGTTGACGGATGTGCACCGAGCTTTGACATTTATTGCGATGCATCACGCCAAGGGCTTGATGCGTGTTAATGCAGAATGGGAAGGTAGTAGCCTCACGATCAAGGCAATTAAGGCCACATGAAGGAATTACCCGACGATGATCTAGAATTAGCGGTAGTAGTGCACGACCGAAGATATGGCGCCACTATCTTATTGGCAATAGATGTGAGGTGTATATGCACCATAAAAGCCTTAAATATATTTTCACCCAATCTGATCTAAACATGAGACAAAGGAGATGGTTAGAGTCGATCAAGGATTACAACATGGGTATCCATTATCATCCGGCAAGGCCAATGTAGTGGTGATGCCCGAGTCGGAAAAGTCATGGTCTAAATTCAAGGTGGAAGAAAGCCAGGAGAATTGTAAGGACCTTCAGAGATTGAAATTGGAAGTCGTTCTCGAAGGATTCATAGCCGCATTAGAAGTAAAGCCTATCTTGGAAGATCGATTAAAGAAGGTCAAGAATGATGAGAAGATCGAGAGGATCAAAGCCAAGATGGGGGAAGGTCAAGTTAAAGACTTTAAGTCGATTTAACATGGTGCGCTAGGATGAAAGAGCGATTTGTGTACCTAACAAAAAGGAATTAAAACAGTTAATATTGAGGAAGCTCATGACTCAAGTATTCGATCCACCCAGAAGTGCAAAATGTACCAAGACTTAAAAGAGAGATTCGGTGGCGAATATGAAGAGAGAAGTTGTCAACACGTAAGCATGGTGATGTATGCGCCGTAGTCAAAGCTATGCATCGAGACCAAAGCAGGATCACTGCAGACCATTGAAAATACTAGAGTGGAAATGGGAAGAAATCGGAATGGATTTCATTACGGATTGCCAGGACGCAAGGAGGTTATGACTCCATATGGGTCATCGTGGATCGATTAACAAAGGTCACAAGACTTCATACGGTAAAGACAACCTATTCGGGAGATAAGTTAGCCGAGCTATACATGGCAAGGATCGCTTTGTTTGCATGGAGTGCCAAGGAGGATAGTATTCAGACAGAGGTACCCAATTTACCTCAAGGTTTTGGGATAAATTGCATACAAAGAATGGGCACCGCTTGAACTTGAAGACGCTTATCACCCACAGACGTGATGATGGATGATGAAAGAGTCAACCGGATATTAGAAGATATGTTAAGAGCTTGTGCGTTAGCATATACATCGACTTGGGATAAATGTTTGCCATATCTGGAGTTTAGTTACAACAATAGCTATCGTGCAAGTCTTCGATGTCACCTCAAGCATTGTATGGTCGACTCGCAGACACCGTTGAATTGGAATGAGACCGGGGCGTCGTGTCTTCGACCGCACATACTTCAAGAAGTCAAGAGCAAATAGCATCGATCGAGAAAGGTTGAAGATCGCACGATCGAGACAGAAGAGTTACGCGACAATCGCCGCAGGATTTGAGCTTTGAACCAAGAGATTTCGTATCTCGAGTTACGCCTTAAAGGAGTCCAGAGGTTTCACAAAAAGGGTAAACTTGCACCAAGATATGTAGGACCATTTAAGATCATAAGTCGTAAGGGCTAAGTCGATACCAACTCGAGTTACCGCAGTCACTAGCAGGAGTGCACAATGTCTTTCATGTGTCGCAACTCAAGAAATGTCTCCGAAAGTGCACGAGGAACAAACGCCCTTTGGAGGAAGTGGAAATACAGGAAGACTTGACCTATAAAGAACAACCGATGAAAATTTCGATACAAAGTGGATCGAAAAACAAGAAACAAGACAACCCGTTTCTGCATAGTACAGTGAAGCAATCACACAGAAAGTGAAGCCACCTGGGAACGAGAAGAAGATCTGAAAAAGGAATTCCCAAACCTATTCCATAGTTAAGCCTCGAATCTCGGGGACAAGATTCTGTTAAGGGGGGTAGGTTTGTAACGTCCCGAATTTTGGTCCGATTTTAATTTTTGGAGTTATTTGAATTTTTATGAATTAACCAACCTTTATTTGCATTTAATTGCATTTAATTGAATTTATCTAATTTTTCTGGGATTTATTGGATTTGCTTAACATTTATTTAAAATATTCTTCTCTTGATTTATTAATATCGAAAGAGTATTTATCAAAAATAAATGAAAATATTTTATTTAAGCTCTAATTACCTTGGAATATTTTCTGAAATTTTTCTAGAATTTTTCGGGTATTTTTAGTGCCCTAAATATTTACTTTGAATTTCGTGATTTATTTTTATTGAGAAAACCGGATTATTGTCGGCTACAGATTGTGCCGAGCTCAACACCGTGCTCGCTACCGAGGAAACCCTAGCACCGCATCGCTCCGCTGGTCGTCGGATGGAAATCGGACGGCTGACGTTGATCGCGCCTGCCCCTCGGGAGTATGCGATCGCCGACCGCTGCCGCCAGTAGGGTGCCGAGGATCATGTCAGAGATTTTGCGCGCATTCCAAGACTCGCCCGAGCAGGTGATATACCCCAGTGCACGCGTGACTTCCTTCCGCTCCATTTGCCATCTCTCTCGCGCTCTGCCTTCCCCTGTAGTCTTCGCCCGAGCTCGCCGTAGTAGACACACCTTTCTCGGTTCATCACCGTTTTGCGCCGCCGTCGCCGTTCCCTGTCGCGACCGAGACCCTCGCCGAGTTCCTTGCGACGCGCCGCATCCGTGGAGTCACCTCTTCCGACCGGAGACGCCCAGGAACGCCTCAAGCCGCTTCGTCTTCTTCAACTCCGGCAACGAGCACCGCCGCTCTTCTTCGACGCCGCAGCAACCACCACCGCCAGATCGTCATCCAACGCCAAGGTAAGGCCACGAGGCTCATTAACAAGGAACCGCCGTAGTCTTTTGGCGCCGCCGATCCGAATCCAACGCCGAGAGTGAATGGTTGGCGTGGCTTGATGCTTCTCGACGCGTGTCGGGCCGCCGACATGTGGGCCGAAAGCATCATTCACCGTGCCCACTTGTCGCCGGAGGACCGCCTGGAGTCTTTGGCGCCGTGGACGCTATCCGCCCACTTGTCGCTGATCGAGACCGACGTGGACGCCCTCGTGCCGACGCTGTCGCCGAGGAAATTAATCCGGATTTTCAAGAGAAAAATAAATAGAATAACTCGATTATTCATTTTGAATTTCAAAGAAACTTGAAAATGCTATAACTTTTGCATTTTAACTCGGATTTGGGTGATTCCAAAGGCTCAAAAATTTGTAAAAATGTAAGCTATTTAATGGTGATTTTTATTTTATTTTTGGTGATGGTCTTGTTGCCTGTAGATGAGTGCTATTGTATGCTTGCTTGTGTGTGCGTGAGACTCGAGTCGCTTGATTCGCCGAGGAGAATTTGAAGACGCCGCAGAGCTTGACGTAACCAATCGTTGTTTGAAGGCAAGTCATGCCTTGACCATTTTGCGCCTAGTTTTCAAAAGAATACTTTTGATTTTCATATTGCATGCTATGTTAAATACAACTGCTATTGATTAAATTGGGAAAAGGTAGCTAAATACCTATCTTGTTATGTCACCTTGTTAATACTCAATGTATGCCCTAAAATCCTTGTTAACCTAAGACGTTAATATGTTGAATGCTAATATGATGCCAACACGGGAGGCTAGACCGTGATTAGCTATTTAGCTTGCTTATACGCGATGAATGAATTTCAAATAGCAAATGAATACTGACTAAACAATTATGGAACGCATTTTTGAAAAGTGCGATTATGTCATAAAGATGGATTCGATAGTAACTTTTGTGTGGTGCTATTCATGAAATAATGTGGAAAATGGCATGTGTTGCTTAAATACAAAGTGGGGTGGGAAATGTTTTGGATAGGGCAAGTGGCAAGAAGGCTTCGTGCTGTGGGCACTGTGTGGCAATGGGTTGTATGAAAAATTGTGAAGGCTATGTGCCGAGAAATGTAAAAGGATGTCTTGCAGGGACAATTAAAGACTTAACCTATGCGAGCCTTTGAACCGAAGTTCATGTACAACCACTTGTCCTAATGGGACGGACCTAGTTAAGTAGGTTTCTAACCTCTTTTCTTTGATACCTCGGGGTGACAGTTACACAAAGGTGTAACTGTCGAGGAGCGTACTGCCGCGCTTGGTACCCATCTAACCAGATGTGCCTCGTTCTAAGCTTTGGCTCAGGTGAGGGAAGTGTTAGGAAGGCAATGCCGAGAGGATCATCGCTAAGTGTTAGTCTCTCAAAGACTTTGTTGCAATCAATCACGTGTGGTGAGCGATCAGATCTGTGGGTAAAGTGTATGATTCTCTGCGCAGTGTGTGTGTGAATCTATTGAATAGCCGTGTCCGCAGATCGACATTGCTCGGTGATTACAAATAAGGGGTAGATTTTAAAAATAAAAGATGTGGATTGGGTGGTCTGTGCCAAAAGAATCAAATTAGGGTTGTGTGCCAAAACCTTTGGGAAAAAGAATTGAGAAATTAGAAATTATTAATATTGATTTCTTTGCTTTTTAATCTAATAGGATTACCTGTTGAAAGAAATGCCGCTTATGCAAAATAACCAATTAAGCCTTTCCTTTGGAATAAGCCATGCATGTAGCAATAGAATCGCATTGCGCATGACTTGTTGAGTATGTTAGGTACTCACCCTTGCATCGACAAAACCCTCGTAAGAAGAAGAAGTCGCCGGCTTGGAATGAAGAGTTCGTCAAGGCCGGAGGATTAAGGGTTGAGCCAAGACTCAAGAGCCTATGGCTAGGAGTGGTTTCGCCATCGTATTTTGCTTCATTGAATGAACTTGATATCGATGATATTTATCGCTGCGGCTAAGTATTGTAAGGTGACCATAAGGTCGTAACTCGATTATATTATGCTTGAAGTACTTTATTACTTATTTCATTGTGTATGATTGTGGTACTTCAACTTTGCTTATCCTGTGTGTACTAGCGTGATCCCGACTAGTACTGAACGCACAGAGTGTTCGAATCCATGAAAATTCGGGGCACGACACTTACCTAAAACTCAAAATAGAACTCTTCTCTATTTCTTCGCACGTCAGCTTGGAATCGCAAGACGAAGGTCCAGTAAAGCAATTGCAATGAAGACGATGGATCAACAGAACGACAAAGTCACCTCCGAGAAGGAATTCCCAAATCTATCTCATCCACAAGATTTGCAAAGTTCGGGGTATTCATTGTTTCCAAATTCGAAATAACTTGGCGCTGTGATATATTAGGCCATATCGTATCGTTGAAGATGAAAGAAAAAGAAAACATATAAAATCAGAGTTACCATCTCAGCTATCCAGTGTTCATAATGTCTTCTATGTATCGCAATTAAGGAAATGTCTTCATCTTCCTTCTGAGCTCATCCAGCTAAATGAAATTGATCCATAACCTGATTTAACTTATCGAAAGCATCCGACTAGAATCTTAAAAGAAGCTGAACGCCACACTCGTAATAAATTCCACAAGATGATCAAAGATCCAACGGAGTAATCATTTTGAAGAAGGAGCAACTTGGGAACGAGAAGGCCAACTCGAGAAGGAGTTTCCTGACTTCTTTTAAAAAATGATTTTCTTTAGACCCGCCAAATCTCGGGGTCGAGATTTTTGTAAGGGGGGTAGATCTGTAACATCCCAAAATTTTAATAAAGTAAAAATAAATATTTTAAATTTGAAAATATTTACTACGAAGTTTCTTGCATCATTGGTTTTAATTGAATTTCCTTGGAGTTTTGTATTGTATGAAAATCCAACAAATGGAATTAAAGAATGGATAATGGTAAAAGGCAAAATGTAAAAAGTAAAAATTTAGAAAATTGCCATGAGAACTCGATCATTCAATTAAGTCATTTTAGCTAGCAAATGAAATTTTATGCATAAAGAAATGAAGAGACAAAATGAAAAGACAACTTTTAAATCAAAACAATGCATTGTCGTAATTTATAAAATATTTATGTAACATATCCGAGTTGTAAAAAATTATTATGAACACCTCAATGCAATATCTATCTTTGGTAAAGATATTATAAATTAATAATGTCATTTAATTTCTTTTTAAAATTTAAAAATGTAAACTCAAAATAGGAAATTTCAATGTCTAATTTTTATAAAATAATGGAACCATATTTTGACATGAAAATTTTATAGAAGCATTCTGAGGTCAAATTATTTTGAAAAACAAAATTTCAAAATAATAGACTTCATTTGATCTCAAATAAAATCAAGTCGAGGCTAGAAATTCTAATGGTCATTATTGAAAGAATATTAATGATTTCTCAAGAACTCATTTTAATCAAAATTTTACCAGACATCAAAACCCGCCCATAGATCTCTGCCAAAAGTTTGATGAATTTCTACCATGATCCGATAGTCCAATAAAATCGAGAGAGAGGGAAAAGTTCACCCTAATCACCCCTGCTTCTTCCACCACCATCGACGCTGGGCCAACCGCTGTTGTTCTGCTCCGCTGGTGCAATGTTGAAGTTCTCACCATCGACAATGGTCCCAAATTGCCGACTCCTCTTCTTCAACCCCGCTTCGCTCCATCGGGCGACTTCTCCGGCTCAGAGCGCAGCGAAGCTCGACATCGCCACGGCCCACTCACTCGCCGCAATCTTTGGCTATAAACCGCACCTCGCTGACCGAATGGACCTCTCCTCATTCCCCACTTCTTCCCTTTTTCCTCAAGCCCAGAAGAAATTCCTCCAGACTTCCGCCATTGCCAGGAGCTCCAGAGCTCCAAGCCGAGATCAATTCGAGTGATTGAGCAATTTCATTTCCAAATTCCTTCAAGCATTAGTATCTCGCACTCATAAGGATCAAGAGCCCCCAAAAATATTCGGTCTCCTTCATGCGAAATCGTGTCCGCCGCAGGAGGTCCATCTCCAAAAGCGCCGGTGGTAGCTCACTGTAAGTCTCGACTTCAATAACCGCAAAATGGAACCACTAGTACCCATTGACGCCATCAGGCAAACCGATTCCACCCTAATGCCTCTGCTCATCTTCTCCACCGAGTCACCGCCATGGCCGCCGCCTCCTCGTGGGCGCACCTCTCGAAGCTCTCCTACTGAATCTGCTCCACTTCCAGCTCACCTCGCCGAGTTCTTCCTCCCGTGTGGTCACCGTCACGGATCTTCGGCTGAACACCGTCAGCCGCCATGCCCTAGCCTCTCCCTGCTTTTGGGTCTCGACCATGGGGCCCCTCCGGCACCACACGTGAAGCCTCCAAAGCATTAGGTAAAGGCGCCTTCCCAATATAGAAAACACATTTCTATTTTCTCCGAATTTCTTGAACCGAGTAGATTCAATTGTGAATATCTTCGTGATTTGTAACCCAAATAAGGTGAGACAAATTTATAAAATCATCTAAAATCAGATTATTCGTAATATACAAATATATTTAATTTTTGAGCTACAGATGAATTTTAGGAATTTAAATCTTCTAATGACCCTATTATGGACTTTAAATAATAGTTATACATTATGAACTATAAAATGATAAAATAAATTTTATATGTGAATCAATTCTGAGATGTTCAAATATGCAAAATATTCAAATTGTGATCCCTGCTTAAATTACTTACTTTGCAATCACTAGTAAACCTTAATCATTCATTAATGAAAATGTAAACATAAAAGCTCATAAAAGGATGAAATAATTGATATTAGGTTCCTAAAACAAAGAAGAACCCATGTATGCATAAATATTTAAAATCAAACTCAATTTGCATTCTCTCGATAAAAGGAAATGTTAATTATAACAATAAGTAAATAGGTAATCTACTGCAACTTAAGTTAAAATAATGCAAAATCAACTTTAAAAACATTTCTAGGACTTCTCTCTGCTAATACCTGAAAAAATGAGTAAGGAGTCATGTCTAGTATAGTTGCAAACTCAAAATGAATCTTGATCCGATTTAGCGTTGCATTGTGATCATTTAGACTCCTTCAGCCGTAGATAAAATAACTCATCTGAATTCTAAAATCTATCAAACCAGTTTAGTAACACTCTACAAAGTTTATACTACCATATTCTGTAAAAAGAATCTTACTTCATTAAAGTTTGCATATTAATCCAAATAGCTTAAAACCCTTAATCGTTAATCTGTCATTTCCCCTTTCTTGCCGATTTTGAATAGTAGTCTTTAAGTATAGCATGAACCATTTTAGCGATAAGATTATAGTCTCGCCCAAAATCCTAAAACTTATGGAACTAGTTTAGTAGTGTTCTTCAAAGTATAGCCTACCCAAATACGAAAAGATAATCTCATTTTACCGTGATTTGCATATTAATTCTATTAGCTTAATAACACTAAGTATTCACATTACATAAGTGCGTAATATGAATGAACGAACTATAGTTGCAAATGAGGAAACCTATAGTTAGGTTATTTGTATCACCAGAACCTTCTTAAATATCATATAAATAAGGCTAGTAGCCTACATCAATGGATCTAACCTGTGTAAATCTGATTGTATGTGAAGTCAATCAAAGGTAATGCACTATTAACTTGCAGTCCAATGTGATCGTTAAGCCTATTCATTAACTAGCAAAGCAGCTCGTCTAAATCTGAATTTAGTAAAGAATAGCTTAGAAATGATCTTTAGGATATGATCTGCAGCAATCTAAGAAAGTATTCTTAATTCATCTTGCTTTGAATCTAAATCCACATAGAGCAAAACCTGTAAGTAATAAGGATTGGCAGAACTCATGTTATGAATAAGTAAAATCAATGAACATTGCAACTAGTGCTTAATTCTATTAATCTTAACCAATTTTTGCATCTTGAATTCGTAAAATAAGATTAATAAATTCATAAAAGAGCAATCCCTGTTTCTTGTAAAAAGTTTATTTGTTTTGCTATCTATTTCTTTCGCCCTTATTAAAGTTTGGTATTTGCCTTATTTTCCGTTGAACGACGTGTAGAACCCGACGTTGTCGTTTCTCGTTGTCGTCTTCGCCAATTGCAACCTTGTCTTCACCGTGAAGCAATGATTAAGCAAGGCAAGCATCCTTTGACCATATTGATCCCAAAGATTTTATATTCCTTTTGTGCATCAAATTGTTTCATGCATGCGCTTATTTTATAAAAATCGCTATTTTGTGGTATCGGTAGATATACCGCTGTCACATGAAACTCCTTGATGATTATGGAAATGTGAACCTTGATAACCATGTAATAGGGCTAGACATCTCTTAATGTCATCTTGGGTATATACGATCATATTAACTCGCTTAGCCATGCTTTTAGTATCCGAGAAGCAAATGATCATGATTAAACTTGTTTTTGAAATATTTTATATGGAACCCGAATGGTCCTTTTTGGGAAAATGGTTGCGGGTACTTTGATTAAAAACCCAAAAGAAAACTATGTGTTGATGCGGGCGATTATTGGCGATAGCCAGATGTGCGAAAGGAATTGCACGTAGTGTAGAGTGAAGTATCGCCCGTGTCGGATTAAGGACCGAGCAATGGGACGCTATTGATCCAAGATTTTCGTGCAACCACAAGGGTGAGAATGGGGTAGCCTTAGCCTATTAAGTTATTTAGACTTGGCTTTGTTCATTGGTAGGCGGGAGTTAGCACAAGCATTCCTGCCAGTCCGGCTCGACGGGTTTCTACTTGCTAATGCAACGGTACGCCCGCCATGTTTAGAAACGTTGTGTTGGGTGTGTGAAAGTGGATCCACGGCTTGGGTGTGTGTTTCTAGTTCTATGGCGAGGTTAACGCCCGGCCGGATCAAAGCCATGTCTAGGTAATGTAACTATGTATGATCTCCGGTCGCCACCGAGGAAGTGCGCCAAGCAAAAAGGTTGATCATTCCTGTGGGTAAAGTTGTACACCTCGCAGAGTTTAAATCTAATCGATTAGGCGCATGGCCATGGGCACTTGGTGAAGTCATTCCAATGTTAGATGTTTTATTATTTTAAAAGGGTTGGTATCATTTGTTTTGCAATCGTGTTTTATGTCAAGGGTCGACATTGATGGATTTCGTGATTTGATCAATTGCCGCCACGCCATGGAGGACCGTGAGTGTTACTTATGCTTTACTTATTTGTTATCAATCAAATGCTCTTACAAATTTCTGCATAAATAACTTGGATTTACAAATTCAATTTCGCTTTATGCAAATTAAGCGAGAAGCCTTTTCTTTGAAATGGTCTCATGTATTATAGGTTTTGCTCAAGTCTTAATGAGTACTGAAAGTACTCACCCTTGCTTAATTATTATTTAGGTGGATGAGAATGCGGCTTCAAGTTTGTTCATCGCAGTTGCGGATCCCTTTGCCGTGGTATTTCTAAGGATTTATGCCGTGGGCTTGTTCTTGGGATTGATGGGTACACTACACGGCTTTTGCTTTTGTCGCTAAATTTTTGAGTTGTAATAATTATGTAATTAATCGCTTCCGCTTAATTATTTTAATGTATGGTTGTGATTCCAATTGTTGAAATGTGCGTGCTAGCCATCGATCCAGAATAGTATCGCAAGCACATTAGATTTCTATTTTTGCATTCTGTAAAATGGGGTCGCCATACTTCAGGTTGTCGCCTCTCACGGATGGTTGAGCTCCTCGCACGCAGGTTCCTCAGACGACCGATCACGATCACCGCCTGTAGATCGGTGGAGGCCGAGACGACACCTTCCATCTCCTCGTCGGGAGATGACGATCACTTTGCAGATCGCCTCCTACCCCTCGGCCTCCCGATCGCCGGCGCTTATGGTGCCCCAGACGCCTCGAGGATCGGCGCCAAGAATGCCGCAGAGATTCGCGTGTGCTACCACCAACGTTCTGAGGCCTTCGACCACACGCATCGACCAACCTTGAGTCGCTTGGGCGGCTTGTGGTACGCCAGTAGCATTTAAAACTAAATTGTGTAATGCATCGCTTAAAATAACAAGTTAGCTTTTTTACAACAGCGACCAGATCGCCGAGCTGGCCGACGACCAGAGCCTCAGCCGCCACCGAGGCGCACCGCTGTGGGTTTCGGTTGGTGCATGTTCACGACGCCCCATGGGGATAGCGTGACAGCACTGTGCAAGCCATGAGGAGATCGCCGACGCACCCTCGATCGCCGTGCCACAAGATTTCGGGATCGATCGTTGTGGCGCCACCTACTGCACTCGCGGGTGTACATGAATCGGCCAGCGATTTTCGGAGGATGTCCACTGGCGAGTACAAATTGTGGGCATACGAGAGGTTCCAGATCGACCGCAGCACCGCAGGCAAGTACTGACAGGAGGACGCCGATGGTCCAACCGTGGCACCATCTCGGTGCCGCCGACGGTAAGATATTGCAACCGTGATTTTGGTACTTTTGTTTTACTTTTCTCGAAAAGCTAACGCTACGCTCTATCGTGACTACACGCCTTCCTGGCGCGACAGGCTATGCGGTAGCCTACCCGCATTTCACGGCCAGGTTCGACCACCTCACCGAGGACCACGACGCCGACACCGACTGTGACGCCGAGGTCCGGCTCGTGGTCACGGTGGCTCCGTCCACCCTTTGCACACGGACGGGCTACCGGGTTCACCCGCTTGCTCGTGGTTCGACGCTCACGCCGAGGGCTACGCCGCCCATCGTAATGAGGCGCTTGGCTTCACGACAGTGTTCCTGCATGACGCACCGTAGTCCCACCCGCATTTCACGCCAGAAGTTCCTCAGACGATGTTTTCATAATTATTACCGTAATGCCATGTAATAACGCTTATATTTATTTCTTACCCACAGCACGAGGAAGAGCGACCGACCGCACGCACGTGATGGTGCCTTTGGGCCGAGGATGGGGAGGAGCCTCGAGGACGTTTCACGCCGAGGTCATACCAGACGCATTCTGCGGACGATCGCGATACCGCGAGTGGTACACTCCCTGACTACCGCCTCACGCTTGGTGCGTGGTCGACCCCGATCCTCCTACACACGCTCCTGTGGTGGCAGACACGCACCTCGCCCATATGGACTCTGGGCAAGCACACTTTGGCACGCTATGCCATACATTCGATATAATCTTAGTGATTCGTAATTTATTTTGCTAACTAATTAAGTAATTCACTTGGCATGGTGATGTCGTGCTCCATCACCACAAATGAAGTTTCGTGGCTTGTATACTCTACCGACCACCGGAGTCGAGGTGACGAGACAGAGGTCACCCATTACGCCGGAGGTTTTCGACACCTCGACATGGGCCCTCGAGTTGTCCAGATATCAAGGCCTTACCGACGAAGACAGTATGCGTGCCGCTTAGGGGCAGGGTACGGCAGTACATCTTCAAGACGCTACCGCTCGCGAAGCCGCGAGAGGGCACGCTGTTGTGAGTAATCGAGATGCACTGCTCACGCCTTACAATCGCAGACATAATGCTCTAAACAATTCTTCATTTGCTCTACAGTCCGCAGCACGAGTTTGCCACAAGACTGCACCTGCTTCCCGACGACTACGAGGACGAGTGTGACCTGCACTCCAGTGGACTACGAGGACCCGGTAGCGAGGTTCCTCGTCCCGGATGAGGCTGGGTCATCACAGTTGTACGGAGCGCCACCACCGACGCACCCTACTCAGCCCGAGTATGCGACGCCTCCGGCTAGGCAGCGCAGAGGGTCTCAGTAGCGCACGACGCAGCTTGACGACTCATGGGACTGTGTTCGAGGAGGAGGCCTCCTGCTTGGTAAGCGATAAAGAGTTTTTTTTGATTTTTATTATTGGTAGTATATTATGTACTTAGTTACTCATTCAACTATGTTGCACTAACAATTGCATTCGTGATTTTTGTAATTTAAATCTTATGTACTTAGTTAATCCTTTCATCACCTAGTATCTTTGTCACACACCTAGTAGCTTTATCGATCGAGACGACAACACGCCGCACCCCGCCAGACCGAGACGACAACACGCGGTTTCGTCGTCGGGCACTTTCGGCAGAGGGTGACACATCGTGCGACCTTTGTGAGGGTGACAGTCGTACTTTTGATGATGGGTGACACGTCGTGCGATTTTTCACATATGATGCCGTGCCATCAAAATGGACAAGGTCAGAATTGTGTTGAGTAACCCTCACCACCATTATAAAATGTACGAGGGGTAGACATCCAAACACAGCCCAAACCACCAATAAACGCAGTTGAATCTACACAAATTAGGGCACAATGTCGTTTAGTCGCCTCTTCAAAGAAGCGTAAGTCATCCCGCTCAATATCCAATGCCAAGAGCATCGACGCCGGTTCTCGCCGAGTTGCCCCGACCCAAATGCGATCAAGAACCTACGCGAAGATGATGCAATCTACCCATGGAGAGACAGTACCACACACCATCATAGGCCGCACCTACAAGGTAAACCTCTATCGGTGTCCACACAATACAGGTAACACTACCATCTCATGCATCGTTCTTTCTTTTCTCAAAGACAAGGACCAAAGGTTGCTTCTTCCAATGGATCGACGGTAGGAACGACGTGACTACTTAATTTTCTACAATCGCCACGACGCCTACCCTTGCTTCGCTCGAGAACTTCACCCGTGGGAGAGGCCGCCAGATATGTCCTTTTCTAGATCGACTCAGAGCTTAGGGCGGTGGGCAAGGGCCAACCAATCGGTGAGTTTCATGCGACATACTCATGTTAAACTCGCAAAGTAGTAGTTCTAAACCGGTTCTATCGCACATTGTGAGTTCAAAAGGAAACTTGCGAATTTGCTCAAGTCAAAGGAGAAACCTCCTCCAGGCCACCCGAAGCCCGACGCTTATGCGAACATGGCTCGCAGCAAGGGTTGATACTTGCCACGATGATCTAGCGGACGAGAGATTCTACTGGGTGCCCTTGGCCGAGGATGAATGGTGTTGGTATTTCAACCGGTGGACCTGAGACGCACCACCCACATCTCATGCTTCTGCATGGGATAACTGGGAGAGCAACCCTCTCCGTGGTGCCACTACCGCCTGTAAAAGCCGGACCCGAGTACGCCTACGGTGTTATTCAACGACCAAAGCGCATATCAGACGACAATGGGCACGCTTCCGGTTGTCCAAGGATAAGCCCAACACACACCTCCCGCACCATATAGTGGAGTGCGAGCTTAAACAGAAAGCGCTCTCCGCATGCCTCCGCCAATGTACCAACACACGTGAGGTGCAAGAGGGTTCCTCCTCTTGAAGAAGGGACAAGGGAAGCAACGGCCGAGAAGTGCAGAGCACGCAACAAATCCTTGACGTGTTGCGCAGACCAACCGGGAACCCGTGGTATTAACATAGGGACGCCGAATCGGATGACATGCCCATATGGGAGGGCGAAATCCACATAAAAAGACCAAAAATTATGTCTAATACACCCGAGACGACGCAAGATAGGCCACCCATTCGGCGGATGTACCGGGAGAATCTGCGGATCCCCATGGAGTTCTTTCATAGTAGAGATCGAAGCGGTGTCCGAGGACAAATCGCAAATTAAACACGGGTCGTAATATGCGAAAATGTGGGACATCATTCGGCAGTACCCAGATAGGATAAACGATCATTTGTTCCACCATAGACGAACATTGCTTTCGTTAGTTAGTTCGCAACAATTTTGTCACCGTTGTAATGCCCTTCTAATATAATCTAATCCTCGCTTATTTTATCATCCGAACTTTCGGTGTATGTGCCCTTAAAATTTTCTAACGTGGTTTGTTTCATTTTCATTCGGTTCAAACTTGTCGGCCGGCGTTTATCGGGATAGTTGTATTGTTTGAATTTAAAAATTTCTCACATCTTAAAATCATTTGAAATTTTATGGTAATATCACGATTTATCAGAACCTCCATAAAAATTTCAAAATTTTTCGACGTCAGAACTTCCGTGGTTTCATGACCGCGAATGCTTTTTCCGATTTTCAGAACTTCCTACTGGGCAACGTCGGCTATCTCGCCCATACGTAAGTGGTAGCCGCGCTATGAGGTCGCCTTGATTTTTCCCCCAGATTTTTGGGTCAGATCCGCTTGTCATGACCCACGAAAACTCCTAAGTGGCCACGATTTACGTGGTTTCATAGCGCATGAGTGCCTTTTCCGATTTTCGCAACTTCTCGCCGGCAACGCCCGCTATCTCGCCCATACGTAAGTAGTAGCACGCGTTGCATAGGTCGCTATTGATTTTCTCGTATTTTTGGCCTGCATTCGCCGAACCACGGGATGCGAAAACCCTTATGCCCACGATTTCCACGGTTTAAGTGGCGCAGTGATTTGAGTCGCAATTCCAATCCGCGACACAACTGCGACTATTGAGACAAAGATGTATGTCAATTTGGAATTGCGACTATAGGGTATTTTTGTAATTTTTTCGACATAATATTTCTGTAAATTTTTAACAAAAATATATTATTTTAAAAAAATTCCATCTAATTGCCCTCGTCCAATATCTTATAATATTTGTGGACGATTAGACATATTTTTTTTTGTAAATTCTAAATCAATGAAATGTAAACAAATTATCTAACTCGAATTAATATTTTTTGCAAATTATGTATAGCCATATGGTCAATGGCACAGTGCGTGTCGCCCAACCATTCATCGATTTATTTACTGTCGCTTATTTCATACGGCGATAAGATTGTCGCCATTTCGCTTAAGCGACATGGTCCTGTAGCTATTTGATCAGCGACACGAGGCTCGGGGGTGGGGACGTGGCCTCCTGTGCGCCTGTATTTTTTCGATTTGGGCCTATTCGCCTGCTCGATTCGCGATGACAGTCTATATTTCGAGATTTTTTTTAGGTGGTATATTTTTGAAATTTTGAATAAAAAGGTATTATTAAAAACGGTCGTTTTTTGTCACGCCTAGGGGTCCGTCGCCTTTGTAACTGAGGACGGGCGTGCTCACCAATTCATGGAACATCGACCAGTTGCGCAAGTTCTATGTCTAAACTCATGTCCCATTTTACATCATGTTGTAAATTCACAACCTTTCTTTTGGAACAATGCAGCTTTAATTCGTCCAAACACTTTTCACTCCGCAGAAATCGGCTGCGCACGCGTGATGGCACAAGGTGCCGCGACTAACGCCCCTACCGCTAAAAGTTCACCACCAAAGGCTCCGGTCTTGATAAGCGAATTCTCGTCCGCATAGTTATCCGCTCTGCGATACAAGTCGCAAATGCACACCCTTCTTTGGTCCGAGATTTAGCCCACTAAGCGCGGTTGGTCGCCACGCACCATGTCCATCAACCGCGGCGCTCTCCTTCGCGACGACACACACTCGCAACTTAGGGCGGCGTTCTAAATGTTAAGAGGTTTTAGGGCACGCTTGTTTTTTCTTCACCGACCAAACCCACGCTTGTCGCTTCTGACAGCTTGTTTTGGTCGGAGGAGCGGCAAGCTTTTCTCATCTCTCCGCGAACAAACTCGTGCTTTCGCAACTCGGTGCACGAACTTTATTCGCGATCGGGGTGGATAGGAGCGAGTTATCGCTAACATATTTTTGTCGCTAAGTCACAACTTGCCATAAAACATTGCTCGCTTTCAAGCACTGTCTACCTACGCGAAGTCATTTCATTTCAACTTACTCCGAGCCTAGGTCGCCCATGCGTCGATCTAACCTACATTGTGTCTATCTCGCAGCTATCTTTTGCAGGAAAAGCAAGAGAAAGCTCAAAAAAGGCATCGTCACAGACGCAACACTCAAGCAAAGAAGAATTTACACTCCAAGTCGTCATTTGCCAAAAGGTTTTCAAAGTAAAGGAGAAGAAGTATACAACCCTACGCACCGGGCGTCGCTCCCCTAAGCGCTGCGGAGAGTTTTTGCCTATAGTCGGCGATCTTGGCCTGAAGATCGATCACCTTCCGCCGGGCATCGTGACCTTCGAGGGCTTCTTCGCGGAGCTGCTCGACCTCTTCATGGTCTTGGTCGGCAAGGGCGGCGGCCATTCGCGCTACCTGCTCTAGGTCGGCCACCTTGGCTTCAAGGGTTCGAGCACGCTGTTTTTCTTGTTCAAAACCTTGCTCGAGCCCAAGAACCTTAGCCTGGCTAAGGGCCGGATCTTTCTCCAACTGGCCAGCGTTCCGCTTCCACTGCTCTAGCTCTTCCTTGGCCTTGCGCGACACCTCAAGCTCACCACCTTGGTCTCGAGGGTCCTGCATGTTGCTTTCCTGTTGAAGCTCTTGCTCGAGCCCATGGACCTTGCCCCGCTAAGGGCAAGATCCCTCCGCTTGAGCTAAGCGGTTTGCTTCAACCGCCCACTCATGCTCGAGCACGAGCACCTTCTTCTCGGCTCGGCGCGTTTTCCTTGGATGGCGAGAGCAGACTTTTTCTGCTCAAGCTCTCGCTCGAGATCCGTCCCTTGGACTCGCGACACTTTCCTCCGCCACCGGCATCTTTTCACAAGCAAAGTGTCCTTAAGCTTGAGGTCGCTCAGTTTCTCCTCCACCTCCAGAGCCAAAGCGCTTTCTTGCATAATTGGGCCACGGAATCGGGACGATCAACACCTCTTCAAAGTTGTCCAAGGTCTTTTAAGAAGTCAGGCGTAAAATCTCTAAGCAAGACCCCCCAAGAACCAAAGAAGAAAACCGCAGCGATGGCGAACATCCTCACCGAGCAACGCTTCTTGCAGTTTTCCCAATCGCTCAAAAATCTCCTCTTTGAATATCTTGCTAAGCCCGGGGGGTGCGTACAAGCCCGAATCCTTGAAAAAAGTAAGATGCGGTCGAGGATGACGAATCATCCCCCTGGGCATGAGGTTCGCCCCGGGGCACTAAGCCCCACTCCTAAGCGGCGCTCCCGCTCAAAGTCTGCTCGCTATCATCCCGAGTATGTTGTTCGCTCGGGGCCCCGGCATCCACCCGAGCATGCGGTTCGCCGGTAGGTGCTGCCTCATCCCGGCAGGGGCTCCGGACTTCACGCTCGTCTCGGTAGGTATTTGGCCGGAAGCACCGTGCCCTCTTGAGCGACCTTTTTGCTCGGGGTCGGAGGTCGGCCTTCTCCCCTCCTTCCGTGCCCTCCACCGCTTCCACGCCCTCGGCCATCACGGTGTCGGCGGCGTCGGAGAGCACGCCCACTAAGGCATAACCAACAAGCTCATAAGCTATTCTGCGGCAGTCCGGGAAGGCCCTACGAGGAAACAAAGCAAAGGCAAAGCAAGGATCAAGACTCACCTTTGGCCGGGTCCTCATCATCACTGCAGTGGGTTCGCCGCTAAGACCACTAGCTCGGCCTCCTTCTCGGCGGCCTGGGTGATCTTCGCCAGTTTAGGGTCGACCTCCTCCATGTCAACCCCCACGGTTTTTCCGGATGCGGGTTCATTCGAGGCTTCGCTCCGACCAATGATCCCGAACTCCCGAGCTTTGGTGGCTCGCGAGTTGATCCTTCACATCGGCGAGCTCCCTCTCCAGCGCCTTCCGCTCGATCTACACCATTCCCTCGATCAATCTCCCCTCTGCCTCGATTTGTTCGATTTGAACTCCCAGGCTATAATTCTTCAGCCAAAGCCTCAGGCGGCTTACCTCCTCCTTCCGATCGGCATACTCCATATGCCGTTTGTGGATCTTAATGCTGCCAAGATGCCTCTTCGGCCTTGGTGCTCGCCACATGGCGGGCGGCCTCTTGCCCCCCTCCCCTTGGCCTTGGCATGGGACGAGCACTCTGCCACTACACTTTGGGATTTGAGCTCGCCACGCCCACTCAGAGCAAGCTTTTCTGCTAAGGAAAAGCAGGATGCCATCAAGAAAGCTCGGATGTCGCCCTGCCGTCGCAAGTACTCAAGAAGGCTCGAATGTTCTCCCCGAGCATGAATGGCTAGGATGCTTACCACGCCGCGCTCAAGCCGTTCGCCGGGACTTGGCGTTTCGCTCAAGCTCCTTGCCCTTGGGGTCCCAAACATTTCGCCGACCCTCTTCTCCACCTGGGCCGAAGTCCGGTTGTCATCATGTTGCACAAGAAGTCAAGACGGTTCAAGCAACAGATATAAAGCAAAATTGTCACAAGTCATGAGGGCATACCGGATTGACTTCACGGGTGATGTCGCCCCACCCACGATTTTGAAAAGGGTGCTCTCTCCTCCTCAGCGGAGATATCCTGTTCCGGAGGAGGTCGCGGACGATGTCTCGCCCAGTGAGCCCCATGTTCGTGAGCTCATGGATCATCATCAGGACCCGCTCTTCATCGGGGTCGATCGGCGCGCAGCTGCTTTTGGCAGGCCGGGCGCCCCGCCCGTAACGCAGAGAACTTCCATGGCTTCCGCAGATAGAACCAATGATCACCACCGCGACGGAGTCTTTGAGGGTGAAGACGGGAACCGTGCACGGCGAACAGGGTCTCAGCGGAAATACAGAGCACCGGGGGAAATCGCCGGTAAGGAAAAGATTGTAGAAATGGAAGAAAAGACTTGGCGTGGGAAGGATGCCCACAAAGCCTTCGCAGAGGTGGGCAAAGACGCTCAAGACAAGGATGGAGTTGGGGTTCGGATGGGTGACCTCAGATCGCATTGCTCGAAACACGCCTCCAAGAACTCGCTCTCAGCACCAGAGTCTCGCTGATTTGTAGAGATCGTGACGAGACTATCTAAATCGTTGCTAGCGGCGCCGGCTCCTTCGCCTCCGGGATCCTCTAGGTGAAGGCTTCAGTACCCAAAATCTGCGATGCCGGAGCCTCTCCACTGCATCTTTCGCGCTAAACCGCGCCATGGGAAGATTTAGAAAGATGAGCGCCGCAGAGAGAAGGGAAGTTTGGAAGTCGACATGCTTTTTGGCGGAGTGTTTGTCGCAAGTGGTGAGAATGAAGGAAGAAAAGCTTTAAGCTGCTCTCACGGTTATTTTTAAGCGAAGGAGTCGAATCTGACTAATAAAGGGTCGATTGCCAACACGTGGTGGTATGTTCTCCGGCGAGTTCGCTAGGCGCGGTTCCCAAAAGTCGTCGAGCAGCCAGCGACGCGCCGTGAAGAAGGAACCGTGCGATTTTTCTCGCGCTCCACTCACGAGCACTATTTGGCGGGCCTCGACCAAGTATGCTCTGGTCTCGATGGAGGTCGTCTTTCCCGAGCCCGGTTGCTCGGATGCCGCGAATGAGTTTTTTCGTTGCGAGATCTTTTTTTTCCGAGCGCAGCAGATCCGGATCTCTGGCGATTTTTAGCCATGAGGTTTCCGCCTGAAAGCATGATTGCTCGAGCACCAGAGCGATTTTTCGCCACAAGATTCCTCACTCGAAAGCAAGGGCGGCTCGGCACCGCAGTAGCTCTTCGCCGCATGACTACAATCCTCTTTAAGAAGTCTAGAGGCTTAAAGCGAGGCCTCAAGAAGGCCTTTTCCCCTTTAGCCTCGGGGCTAGCCGTCGGGATTGCATATATCGTACCAAGACGACCATCGGCCCGACGCCAACCGACTATGCTCTTGCTCGATGGTGCACGTAAGGCCGACCTTCGTAGCCCGGCACACGGGCTACCCTCCCCCATCAAGCGTCCGGGCAAGCCAAGCTCGGGGCCCGCGACAAGGCGACGTGGCATTAAATGTTAATGCTCGAGAGATCGCGTGACGCCGGTTATGCTGCCACGGCCCACGCCGCTTTGGTCAAGGTCATTGCACTCCACGTCGCGTGGTACCCGTGGTGGCGCTGCCATCGATCAGCATATCGTCCTCTGATGTGACGCTACCGTAATAAATGATTTGTCTCCTATAATTCCCTATAAATACCCCCTCCTACGATGGATTGGGGGTTGGACCTTCTGTACTACACACACTTACACACATCGCTTGCCCACGGAGTCTTTAGGATCGCTCAGGCCCCCGAAAGCAAGCGCATTGTAACCCACTTTCGCGCATTAGTGCAATCATGGACGTAGGGTCATTATCTCCCCGCGAGAGGCCGAACAGATAAAAATGACCTCCGTGCCTTCCGATTGTCCCAGATATTTCTGTTCTATTGCTAAGCATACTCAGACGCACAACCCTTGCGGAAAAAAGAGGCCCCAAGTTGATCCCTCATTCAACAAGTAAGCTCGTGGGGACCCCGTCCCGAATCGTCGACAAGTATACTTTAATAATAATTCTAAGATACTGTAATTCGACATGGTTGAAAATTTTCATTAAAACCCGTTATTTCTGCTATATACATTCCATATGTAAAAGAAGTGTATAAACAAATTGTGTTATAAAAAGTGGATCATGTCGAAATTTTTCATGGAACTCACTTTGGAGTATCTTAGAATTAGTATTAGAGTATACTCAAAATGATAAAAAGGTATAACAACATCATCTAAACAATATACTTATAGTGGGAGTATGTACTCCTAGGAGTAGAACCATTTTCCATATATATATATATATAGGAAGAACTCTAGGAGTACATGCTCCCACCTCTAATATACCACTTAAATGAACGCTTTATATATACTCAATAATAATTCTAAGATACTCTAATGCAACATGGTTGAAAAAATTTAATGAGAACCCTTTATTTTTTACTACATACCCTTTTCCATATGTAAAAGGAATATGTAAACAAATATTGCCACAAAGGGTGGACTTTAATGAAATTTTTCGTGGAACTCACTTTAGAGTATCTTATAATTAGTATTACAGTATACTCAAAAGGATAAATAAGTATAACAACATCATTTATATAGTATACTGAAGGTGGGAGTACGTACACCCGTGAGTATGGAATCATTTTCCTATATATATATATATATATATATATATATATATATATATATATATATAAGTGACTCAAATTATAAAATCCAGCTGACCACCGGTTCAAACCTTTGAACAATACAGCCCTAAGGCGGCGGAAGCGGCACTGCCCACGGGACCATGGGCCCACCCCACAGCTATACATGCATTAGTGACTAGTATGTATCGCTCAGAACGTTCACCGTTCTTGGGCCTTGACGGCTTGACCAAGTTGCTTACATTTTAATTAGTTTCTTGTCATACTCATACCTGGCCTGGGAAACGAAGACACAAAGCGTCGGCTTGGTGTGTTACGCGTGAGTCCCCTCCCGAAGTCTGGCGGGCAAGCGTCTGCTGCGGACGCCTCGCGAATCGCGATTTGCCGATTTCATCTCATCAGGCGGGCTTACGGGCGAGACCGCGAGAGGCGATCAGGCGACGCGCCGACGCGGACACCGATCACCGCGACGCGAGCGGCAAGGCGATCAGCAATTCAGCATTAGGCGAGACGAGACGAGAGATGACGACTCAACGAGACGAGTGTCGCGCTCTCTGCGACACGCCCTAACGCCCTTCGCTAATTGCCACGCGAGTCGCGAGTTGTGAAGCAGACGCAGTTAGTACACACCGCCACGCCGAAGTCGCCATTGCCGCTATGTCTGGACGTTAGAAGAAACTTTTAAGGTAATACTATAATATGTACTTCTTGCTTTACTTGTTGCTTGATATGAATAATTTTTTGGATGCATCTTGAGTGTTTATTAGTAACACTTATATATATATATATATATATATATTATTTAGAATACCCCTATTTTAAATCTCGCCCTGGCCCTTGAAATCTCAGGACCGCCACTGCCTTTGAACTGTCAACATCAGCAGAATAAACCTAGCCATATTCACCCTTGTCGTCAACCTCATCTAAATAGTCTGCTCTTGCATTGAGGGCTAGCATCTGGCAAACGATTCAAAAGAGAGCAGGGTCAAAGGCTAGGAAAGTGGCACCACCAAAGAGGCCAACCTTTGCAGTAGGGCACTGGGCATCCATGTCATGGTGGATGTTCCGGGTGCGGTGAAGGCCCTTGGTGACTGTTGCCTAGCGCAACATTACAAAAGCCAGAGCTGAGACAAGCCTAATTTTACAAGAACAATTAACAAAATCAACAATGTGCATAGTGTGATGATTCAAGACGTCAAAAACAATGGCGGGGAAAAATTACATATAACTGATATTGTCTTCATATTCGAGTTCACTTTAGTCGAATCAGATTGTGCTACGCTCACCAATTTCATGGCAAAATATATCTTTCACTTTAGTCAGCATGACCTTGTGCCTCTGCGTGGTGACTAACTTTCTTTACCACATGAGGCTCCAATATACCAGCACTCTTTGTATGGTAAAAAAGTGAAATAATTAAGTACATATATCACAAGGAAAAAGAAAAGCAGGGAGGTGATATGCATTGATAGATAATCATGCATCACACAGACAGAAGAATTTGTTGCATTAGTCATTAAGTACAGCTACAAAAGCACATGATGAAGGGATATATGAGATCTATATGTTGCCTGTGTTAATAATTAATTACCAATAAATTGCATGCCACATTACTATCAGAAAAGCATAATGAAAAACGTGCTAACTTTGAAGCACACATATATATCATGGATACATTGGATTGACCACACAAGATGGGTGGAATTATCAAACCCATCCCACACAGTGTTTCCAGATACCATTTTGCTGCCTTCAAAATATCTTTTCTAGCCCTTTAAGTCTTTAACAAAATTATCAAACACATCCTACATAGCTTTTGATTTAACCAAATTACATAGCATGGCATTCACATGCATGCTTCAGACAGATATAAGGCCTACTAGAATATGAAAAGGAGCAATCATAGGGAGCATAAAAACAATCAGCCACAAGTTGCGAATGTATAGCAATTACGAGAAGAGTGACTGAAACCATCATAAAAGGAACTACAGAAAATAATGCCATATCAACATCTAATCGTCTCGCAAATGCTTTCAGGGGTTAGGCCATATCTACGGTAATAGTATCATCAAATGGCAACCCATTGCATCAATCACAAGAATCAAATGGAGACCGCATGACATCCATAGGTGTGTGCAGTGGTATATCCCTTTATGACCAGAAAAGGCGTCAGCCTTCGCAAAAACTGGAACCAAAATGTCCATAGTAATAGTATTATCCCTTTCTGAATCAAGTGGTAGCAGTGAGCAGCCACATCAATTTTATTTAGCCGTAATGGATAACAACCTAGCCTAGCACAAATTATTAACTACCTATTACTAGAGGTAAACTCCTATGACTAGGAAGCATGCAACCTAAACAAGATTAACAAAATTTGTTTGTTTGATTAGCATGTGAAGTGGCACGAGGAACAGATCTACCAGCAGAGCCAACCGCGGGGAAGGTAGGTAGGCATATTACCATGAGGTTGGAGGATGCGGCCTTCGAGTCAAGTGACCCCCAAAGGTTCACCGCGTAGGCGTTCGCAAGCGGGTGGTGCCAGCGCGGATGGGCTGGAAGTCATAGCTGGCCATCACCTCGTCCGCACCGCCATTGCCTCTGTCACCCCCGACGCTGCGGTGCGTGTGGCGGTCGTGGCTCTTCACCTCCTCCTACGGGCTGAGTTTCATCAGTCATTAGATCGAACAGCCCTTCTCCTCCAGCGCCGCTACCAGGAGGGGACGAGGATGCGGCACCCGCCGCCGCTGCATACCAGGCACACCCCTAGATCTGCTTCTACTCAATGCCATCTCTCCTCGCGGATGGACTGCGACTGGCGGAAGAGGCTCGCGGAGGCATCGACGGCAGTGTCGAAGCGGAGGGCGCAGATGATCACTTCTCAATGCGCCGCACCAACACAATCTATTTCTTCATTCGCATATCTTCCTCCCACCCGAACACATCGAGCGGTGGCCGCCACAGTCCTCATGCCCACACGCCACCATCTTCTTGTGTCCTAACTATAACTATCGCTCCCGTAATAGGGTGGGCCGATGCTACCTCCTACATTTGTAAACTAAATGGATAATTACAGTACTACCTTTATACGATTTTTACTACCAATACTACTATAGAAAGTATAACTAAATCCTAACTAATTTGATCCGTTATATCAAATAGAATGGACGGCTCATATTTAATATTGTGTACCGTAAAACAGCTCTTATTCTACGGTTATCTTGCTTTTCTTTAGGAAATTCAGAAGTGCTTTGGGTGACTTCACACTACAAAAGATGCTAGTTATTTAATTATCATACATTGTCACTGGCTAGCTGAGCTGCTTCAGCATATGGTGTTGCAACTTGTATGCAACAGGTACAATAATTATGAATTATCTGAATTGTAGATTGTTGTTCTGTCCATGTTTGCAAGTGGACACGTGTTGAGCATGTTCTACCGCCTCTGATACTCCATTACATTTACCCTTGATTAGGCAACTGGATCATATATACAATGATATGCACATCTTTAACATAATAAATAGAAAAGCGGAATGTAGTTATCACTTCCATGAACCCAGATCCGATGCAGTCAGTCCCCATAGGCGTGGACCGTCTGATCCTTCAATCGGACAGTCCGGGTTGGCTAAAAAGAGATAAGCAGTGTTTTGCTACATCACAATGAACAATATTTTTGCTACGGTAAAAAATTGACAGTGCTTTGAACCGATCCGAGCCACATGGAAGAGGATACACATGTTGAAGATCAAACATTCCTGTAAATACTTCCTCATCTTATTTGTGGCAACAAACAAAAAATGTCAAAATAATTTTGCACTATATTAGTAATTAAGATCACTCATGGGACTACTCACTATAACTAGATGGAACTAAACTTACGCATGAAGTGCACTAGGGGAGGAAATGATACAGTAAAATTCATCAAAATTGCAATTATTATCCTTCAGCAAATTATAAAGCATAAGCAGAATACCCTTTTTACCAAGAAAGTTCAACAGTCGCTTAATGCTCAATTCAAAATCTAAGAGATACAGTTTGAAAGCAGTCTAGATGGGCTGCTTGGCAACAATTAACATACAGCACACAATAAATTGAGTTTTGTGAAGTACTGCATTGCAAGGTCTGAAGTCCTATAGTAGCTTAGATGTAAATATAATATTTGACATAAACATCTTGGTAGAGGCTGGCAACCATGTGGGAAGCAAATCAGGTGGACGCTTCGCTCTCAAGACGAATCCTCTTGGTACCAACCTCGTCACTAGACGGCACCCTGTTCTCCTTTGCTTCCACAGAGCACCTCTTGTATGGTTTGAATCCAGTCCGGCGGGATTTCAGCTTCAGATGTGACAATTCATTGGGAAAGGAAGTTCTCGGCCCATCTGTTGTATCGAGGTCATGATCGGTAATCGTGGTGTTCTTGTTGAGGTCGACCGTCACCGTGGTCGCTTCATCTTCCTCCTCCTTGGCGATCTCCTTTGATCCTTCTGCTTGCGGAGGAGAAAAGCTTTGGGGAAGCTTTCCTCTACTGAACAGTGCATCGAAAGCCAGACGACCCTGACAGTAGAAACGTAAATTAGAAAAGCAGTGATGGATTTAGATAGAAGTGAATTTGCGTAATGCTGGTAGATTACAACCTCTTCGGAAACTTCCTTCCATGAATCACTTGTGCTTCCACTGCTCCTAAATCTGCGGTGGTTAGCATCACCAGCTGAAGAGTTACTGCAAGATGCTTGCTTTGCCTTGTCGTTAGCTTTGTCTTGCTTGTCAGGAACATTGTCTGCCTCTACATCACTACTTGACGGCGTGTTGGAACCACATGAAGAGCGATCCTGCTTTTTCTTGTTTCCGAACACATCACTTGTGTCAGCTCCTGCGGCAGGTATGGTGTCAACTTTATCGCCCGGAGATATCTTTAGTTCAGTGTGGAACGACGCCTCTCCTTTTCCACTCTCATCAGACACTAAAGACGCTACAACCCTAGCTTCAGACTGATCTTGCTTCTGAGCTTCTTGGCATTCCTTTGGTGCATTTTCAACTGGGTAGTCTCTCTCTTTCTCTGAAGCTCGCTGAACATCTGCTGTAGGAAATGCAGCACTAGGAGCTGGAACAAATGGAAAAGCCATAGGTGGAGCAAAAAGAGGGAGAAGACCTTGTGTTCCCCACCATGCTGATGCCGCAGCAACTGTAACTGCTACAATAGAAGACATGCTGGGAGAGCCAATGTGTCTTCCTTGAGCACCATCAGTAAGATTTTCTTGATATGGATCAACAGGAGTGTTGCTGTCTGCTGCTGGCCAGTGTGATGCTGCAAGTCTTGCGGCTGCATGGATTGTGGGGTTTGACAACAATGTGGAAACAAGCATGCTGGAGAAGGTGGATGGCATATTGACAAAAGACCTGTAGGCATCTTGATTGCAGTGGCATTGCATCATCGGTGCAAAGGCTGCATAGTTGGGAAGAAAGGGCTGAGCTGTGGCACTGCTGTCAAACTTTGGATCCGCAGAAAGTGTTGGATGGATGCATGGGTTCATGCTTCCATTGACTCCTCCCATTTGATCACTTGTTTGATCAGTGTGACTTCCTTCAGTTCTAGAGACTGGAACGCCAGTTGCCCCATTTCTATCCATTTGGTAGTGTGGAGCTCTTGTGACATGTTGGTCCACATATGTTGTCTCCACTAACTTTGGCTTTAGCTTGATTTGCTGCCTTGAGGTATCCAAGCAGTCTTCAAGAGTATGGTCAGATTTAGAACTGATGTGGATTTCATTAAGCCTTTCCATTTGCAGATCATTTACATCTTTTACATCCTTCTCCACATCAATGGAAATAGAATTCCTTTCCATGGTGGTCATATCTTGTATTTCTGTTTTAGGCGGTTCAACCCCCCTTGATGCACCATGATTTGAGGAGCTCTTGTTAACCGAAGAAAATGATACAGATGGGGCATCTCTAAACAGATTAAGAACTTCCGAACAACTTCCTTTTTCAGACATATCCTTTCTTTGAAGTTTCTGAATGCAAGCGAGTTTCTTGTTAATGAAAATGAAGGATAGAAATAGACACATTAAGGATAGAATAAATAGAGCTCTAACCAAAGCAAAATACTAGAGGTTTTTACCTGAAGAAATGCATCGCCTGCCATTTGTGCATTGCTATTGCTCAACTGTATGTTTGGTTTTGTTGACTTATCAATTGAAACTTCTCTGGTGGATGTCTCGGAGCTGAGACTACTTTTTCGAGGATATGGACTGTTAGGTTTTCTTTTAGGCCGCGGTGGAGGTATGTCGATGTCATGAGCTTGTCCCGGAGAAGTACCATTGTTGATAGCTTCCTTTTCCAACTGCAGTTCTCTAATTAGTTAGCTACAGACAAATACTGACAAGAAACTAAAATTACATACTTGAGGAAACTTGTTAGTTTCCCAAATGCGATTATCTTAGAAAATAACTGAAAGGAACCTTCGGCAGTCAGTTTATAGAGGTCACCATTACTGGGAAGAGGCATTTTCTAGCCAGTAGGGTTTTGGCCCCAATTCGCAAACTCAAGCCGATCAGAAAGACAGAAACCAGTTAGAAAATACGTGAGTTTCGGGGGACAAAAAGGATTATCAACAATAACAACCAAGCCTTTTGCTCCAAACAAATTGGGGTAGGCTAGGAATGAAATCTAATCACAGTCAAAAGAATCCTAAATCTTCGATTTTAGGTCATGGTTTGTCGATTAATCCACGATTAGTCGTCCAGTCGGTATATGAAGGACGACTAGCGTGCTCGACTCGACTGGATGACTAATCAGTGACTAGCTACAACTAATCACGCTAGCCTAGCCAGGCGACTACTTTGTTCTTGGCTGCTCTGTTCTAGTAACTGCTAACTAGTACCATGGCTCTCTATGTGCACTTATGGTTGATTCAAAACATAAAGGCCTTTGTTACTTTTGCTACTTTTAGATTTACAACTTATCTATCAATTATCGTTGTCATTCATAACTTGTTTCTTATTAAGTTATGCACTTATGCTATTGTTTAATGCCTAGCTAGCTGGTGGCTGTCAAGTGCCTTATTGATGGTCATCTTGAATTTTAATATTTTTCTTGATGTGACGTGTGAACTATGAAGTGTGAATGTGATGATGTCATGTAACTCCTATTAGTTTACTTGCCATCCAGTACTTATTTTGTTTTACTTGTTGGCTCATTATTATGTTCTTTAACTACCAGGGTGTTGCTTCTCAATTTCAAAGAAAGGCATTCATCAACAAAGACATGTTAGGATCAAAACAAGTCATCAACTTATCATCATGCTTATGTTGCTCTTCTCTTCATTTCATGCTTTACAATATGTATGTGTTTAATTGTAACTACAACTTAGTATGTGACATGTCCTATTAACATACTTCATAGTCTAGGGACTAGTCACGACTAGTCGGTCAACTAGTCGACTAAGTCGGCAAGTCGCCCCTTGAGCGACTCGACTTGACTTTACGACTTAATAAACTTTTGGTACATGAATTGCTAACTTCGATGCACTTCTATACAATGCCAACTCTTTGAATACATTCCAATCCCTCAAATTTCTTTTAACTGTTTTTTCCTACGTCAATCTCTGTCAACCTCAACCTCTACCTCTTCTCAAGAGGCCTCTGTTGGAGATGTCCAAACCACAGTGAGTGGAACTAGAAAAATTTTAATGGGGGTGCACACGTACAACTCTATAGTCTTGTACAATAATTTCTTACCATCATAAATCCAACATATATATTTGAAATTTACTAAAAGTACAATACAAATAGTTCTAAGGTCCTAAAAATCTAAAACCACCAAAATCGAAACCAATTCAATCAATAAATTTAGCTTATTGAAGAGATGAACTTTTGGTGTTTCTCAAATTTTTGGGGTGCCCCGACACCCCCCATAGCTCCACCCCCATCTCAAACAAAGCAACGTATCCTGTGCACACAGGTCTTCCTGTGTACACACCGTGCACACCAACTAACAAAAGTTATGAAAAATTCTGAAAAAAATTGTAGATGTACTTCATAGATTACTCTACCTATGTATAAAATTGTAGGTTCAAATTCATTATATATCAAGAGTTACAAAAAAGAGAAAATTCTGACAAGTTTAAAGAGTTTAAACTTGTCAAAATTTTCTTTTTTTTGTAACTCTCGATATATAATGAATTTGATCTTGAAACTTCATACATAGATAGAGCAATCTATGAAGTAAATGTACATTTTTTTCAGAATTTTTCGTAATTTTTGTTAGTTGGTGTGCACGGTGTGTACACTGAAAGTCTGTGTGCACAGGATATGTTGCCCTCAAACAATAATGGACAAGCTTTTCTTCAATTGGTGCTACCCCAACCCTATTACATAAATCATCATTGCAGATTTGAACTCGCATTGTATGATCATAGATTCCACCGCATCTCTGCTACGCTCATTTTTTGTGCATATTGTCTTTTTTCACCTAACATTCCGCTCCATACAACATCATAGGTCTGATCGGGTTCCTATAGAACTTACCCTTTAACTTTTAAGTGACCTTTCTACGTGTAGGACACCAAATGCTTTGCGTCATTTCACCCACGCCGCTTGTATCCTGTTGCTCACAGGATTATCACAATACCAAATTTCTTTTTACCAATCCTTTTAGAATAATAAGATGAGACAATGTTTATGAAAGAACAATGTGTGGAGCAGACAAAATAAGTATCAGGCATAAGAGTTTCTACTCCCATTAGGCAAGTTACGAATTCATTCTCATCAAAAAGAAGTGTTCATTGATGTTTGCTCGCATAAGTTGAACTGTACTCTATATGAGGACCTCTTCTAGTGTCAAACAACCAATCATCCTCTTACTCGTTTTTTAATCAGAATCATTCTCTTGCTCTTTTGATTGTTGCAAATAATGCACAGAAAAATAGGAATGACATACGTGAATTGTGCATGGAAAACCCTTTCGAGAAAAACTATTGACACATGAAGGCAAATATAACTAGATGAGGAGATGTTTACAATGCTCTTTTTTCTCTTGCTCTATCCTATAGACTAGAGGTGCATATTTAAAGAGGTATATAAAGGACTCCATGTAGGACTAGAACTCTAAGTTACAGTAGGAAACAAATTCGTATCACACTCAAACTCAACAAAATCTACCTTTGAGAAGAATTCCTCCTATAGCCAAAGTAAAACGCGAATCTCCTCGAAACATATCATCATGAACACCTTATACGCCAAAAGTCCAAAGGACTAGTAAGCGATACCAAAAGCTTACACTTAGTGGTATGAACTGATTTTGTCAACATATCAGCTGGATTATCATGAGTAGGGGTGCAATTGAGAGGATACGGACGGATATCCTCATTCCGTGTCCTACACATTTTTTTTCTCGAAATCGTAGTTGGACACAAATAATGCTGGACATGAATACGAATGTGGATTGTCTCGGTCACGAATACAATGCGAATACATGTTAAGCCAAATATGCAACGTCTTGGTCACGGATATTTAGTCGGATATCGCACAAAAACAGAACCCATGTGTCACACATAAAAGGATCAATCAACCGTACTACATGTCTAAAATGCAACTCATTAGGAATTCAAAAGTAAATTTTATTGCAACAATTAAATTCAAAAGTATTTTTTAAAAGTTCTTTATGTTCAAACGCATTTGCCTAAATTGTTTGGAATTATTCTAAGTTCATTTGTTATTTTTCTTGGCTTATTTGGATTTCCTATATTTTCTAAAAATAAAAATAATTTCAATATTGGAAAAGCCTCGTGGGCTGATTTCTCTCTCCAGACCATTTTGGGCAAGTGAGAGGCTAGTCATGTACTCATGGGCTTGCCTACAGGGTTGATATCCGAGATAAGTTTACCAGATACTATCCAATTAAATTCCTAGATAGCTCCGAATCCGATAGATACTTATGTTCCGAATCCAATCTCATATCCAGAAAAAATTATCTGGTTCCGAATATGAAATTCGAAAAAATAGCTAGATATCTTTTTTTCCTCCGAATGATTCGGTCAGTCGGGAACTATCCGATCCGCTTGCACCCCTAATCATGTGTACTTATCTTGCTAACTTTAATGTCACCTTGAGCGATGACACTTCGAATGTAGTGATATCCGACATCAATATGCTTTGTTCTCTCATGGAATATCTGATCCTTTGTAATGCAAATAGCATTCTATCTGTCGTAGAATATTGTAGTGCACGATGTATTTTCGCAAAGCTCAATAAACAAACGTCTTAGCCAAATGGCTTCTTTGCAAGCTTTAAAAATAGCCATATACTCAGCTTGTATAGTAGAAAAGGCAACGGTAGCTTACAAACTTGCCTTCCAGCTCACAACACAATCTCCAATAGTGAATACATAACCAGTAAGAGACTTTTTCTTATCCAAATCTCCAGCAAAATCTAAATCCATATAACCAATGAGTTCATCTCTAGTCTTGCCAAATTGTAAACAAACATTAGAACCATTGAAGTGCTTTCCAATGCTCTTTTTCAGGATTTGCCATATATCTAGTGAGAACACTTAATAACTGAGATAAGTCGGGGCGAGAACATATCAAGACATACATAAGTGAACCAAGTGCATTGGCATATATAGCTCTAGACATGTACTAAACTTCATCGTTTGATTGTGGATATGATGCTGAAAAAAGTCTGAAATGTGTAGCTAACGAAGTACTCACCGGTTTGGACTTATGCACGTTGAAACAACGAAGGACTTTATCAATATACCCTTTTCTGACTTAGGCATAACTTTGAAAATTCTAAATGGCAAGAGCCGAGTGTAGCTCAGCTGGGAGGAGGGGGCGTCGTCCCCTCTGCCTTCCCGGGTTCGAGCCCAAGACTCACCAGAGGTGCTCATTTCCTTCTTAAGTGCAAAGCCAAAGCTCCTAGCCAAAATTCAAAAAAAAAAATCTAAATGGCAGAAAATTTTTAGCAAGGAACCGGAACCAACCCCTGATCATTATAGAAGCCTAAAGCCTCAAGAAACCCTTGATAGGCCAATTAATTAGTATCCAATAAAAATATATGATGTTAATGACTCAGAGAGATATATTTGCTCTCAACCTGCACCTACTAACTTCACCACAATTCCACTGTTGCTCTACCTGGGTGGGCAATGGATTTTTTTTTTACTCATCCAGATCTCTGTTCCACATAAATGTGAATTTGCTAACGGTAAAAAATATTTAAGCACTATACGTGTTGGCTAGATTAAAGGCTGTCACTTGTCACCCTCACTTCTTATGAACCTAGAGATAGTACAAACATGTCTATTATTGGCGAGTCCAAATGAGCAAAGCTATGTTTAACAAAACTTTTAGTTGTGCTTTTTTGACGGGAAACTGTTAGCTATGTTATATACTAGGCATGGTAGCGTGCGATTGCACGCCGTGCTGTGTGGGCGCGGGGAAAAAAGCGACGAAACGACGCAAACGCGATCTCCAACATATTTCTCACATCGAAAACAATGAAACCGAAAGTTACGGGAAAAAATTAAGAGTTAGAGTTGTACAAATATCTCTTTCATTTAATTATTTGGGAAATATCGAGACCGAGGTGGAAAAACGAGGTGGGAAAACAGTCTAGAGGGAAAAGGGCGAAAAATTATTAGTGACGACAACCTTTTTTGAGTTGTACACATATTTCTGGTGACGAAAACATTTTTTCCGGGCAAAACGGAGAAAGGACCTAGACGTGATGACAACATTCTTAGAGATGCACATAGCTGTAGAAATATCTCTTTCGACGAATTATTTGGGAAACATCAGAGACCGAGGTGCAAAAACGAGGTGGGAAAATAGTCTAGAGGGAAAAGGGCAAAAAATTATTAGCGACGACAACTTTTTTGAGCTGCACACATATTTCTGGTGATGAAAAATTTTTTTTCGGGCAAAACGAAGAAAGGACCTAGACGTGATGACAACCTTCTTAGAGACGCACAAATATTTCTAGTGATGAAAACATTTTTTCCGTGAAAAACGGAGAAAGGACCTAGACGTAAGAAGTGAGGACCTATTTGTTACGTTTTTTGACCTATCCACTATCCTGAAAAATTAGAAAAGGGTATGTCCGCAATTTGAATTTATCGGGGGTTTTTTCCGTAAAGTACCGCGCGAGGGACCCGAACGCAAAAAAAATAAAAATCTTCCCCTCACAAAAAATCGCGAAGGACCTATCCGTAATTTGGAGAAACGTAAGGGGTTTTTCGCAAAAAACGCAAGAGGACAGGTGGCCTCACGGGCTTCCGGCAATCCCAGGCGCAATATAGTAGTTGATATTTGTATGTACAATACGGCAGAGCTGTTCACTCCTTCATGACAACTGGCATGCTACACCAAGCAAGGACACAGAGGGCCATGGCCGGTTGGCAGAGCATGAGTTTTGAGACCCAGAAAACCATCATATTTTTAAAAATACTAACCTTGTCCTCGTCTCCCATCCATAGATCTGGCAAGGAGACCTTTCAGAGGATGATGGTGCAATCTCAACAAGGCAACATTTCGGTGGCTGTTGCGAGTTGATGGTAATGTAGCCTCCATCAGGTGGCAGTGTGCAGCCCCCTAAAAGGCACAGGCAGGCAGCTTGTGCAACAGGACATAGAACAGAAAGAAGAGGAGAGATAGAATGGGAGAAAATAAAAAAGGAAATGACCGAGATACTTCTGTTTTGGCTCATAAATGATAAATGTATAATATTAGCTTGATTTTTATCTTGATCCAAATCCAAACTTTCATGGAATTCTAATGGAAGGGTAAGATTTTTGGTCAATTTGCAACTTAATTGACAATATTTAATCTTTTTTAATGGAGACATATATGGAATACATTGTCAAAAGTTCTTCACACCTACACTGTGAAATAAGAAAAGTTTTATTCTTGAACTTCTCCATGCCATTATTTTGTACTTTTGTGGGATGAACATCATGCTTTGGAAATGAAATAGTCTCAAAACGGTTTTCGTAGTCATTTTACACAATGCAGATTCTGAAATATGTTAGATTAAAGCTTTTGACTACCTTGATAATGGTTATCATAAACTTGGATAAGATTTCATAGACATTTCCTGTAGTTCACTCAAGTGCACTCAAATATGCTATTTTACATTAGAGTAAATTTCACAAAACTACAGGTTCCTTGTACAAACTATCAGAAAACTATAGATTTTAGCTTCTATTTCACAAAACTACAAATTTTAGAAGAAATTGTTTCACAAAACTATAGGTTTATTGTACAAATTATCAGAAAACTACAGATTTTAGCCTCTATTTCACAAAACTATAGATTTAGGAGAATATGTATCACAAAACTATAGGTTTTAGAATTAATTATTTCTTGTAACGGGTATAACAATCTGGGCCCACATGATAACCTCACGCGAGTGAAACGGAAAATGAGGGCGTGTGAGACCGTTATGTAGGTCTATACTGTCAAACCTATTACAAGAAATGGCCAATTCTAAAACCTGTAATTTTGTGAAACAAGTCCTTCTAAAAGCTATAGTTTTGTGATACAAGTTCTCCTAAATTTGTAGTTTTATGAAATAGAAGGTAAAATATGTTGTTTTCTGATAATTTGTACAAGAAACCTATAGTTTTGTAAAACAAGTTCTCCTAAAATATATAGTTTTATGAAATAGAAGCTAAAATCTGTAATTTTCTGATAGTTTGTATAAGAAACATGTAGTTTTGTGAAATTTACTCTTTATATTATGTACTGATATTTTGAAACAAAAAAACATTATGTGTTGACTTCATATGTAAATTTAACTAGTACCATAATGCTTTCATAGTCATATATTATAGGGGTGTTTGGGACAGCTCCAGCTCCACCAAAATCTGTGGAGTTGGTGGAGCAGGGTATTTCTAACTCCAGAAATTTGTGGAGCTGGAGCTGTGGGTACATTAAAAGTGTTTAGGTAGATCATCTTGTTTACATTTTAGACTAAAAATATAAACTTAATTCACTTTATTTTAGCTTATAAGTTTCAGATCTGAGCTGGAGCTAGGATCTGGAGCTCTCACAAACAGGGCCTATATGTATGTTCATTGCAGCACGAATATGTAAATAAAGAAACCAGGGGTGTTCGATAGCATTTTGTTTGCAACATACTAATTTCTTGCCACTAGGCAAGCACTTCCTAGCGTGTTTCTTCCATTTCAACAAGTTTTCATTCAATCATTTATTTATTCAATCAATAGAGCACCGAGATCACAAAGCTTAGTTCTCATGATAATCAAAAGGAACAAATCTATCATGGTTCATGCTCTACGTACCCATCACTGCAGTACATATATGTACAATGAAAAAAATAATGCGGCAAAGGAAAAAAAAAACAGGAAGCAAGCACAAAAGTCATTCATTTTTATCACCAAAGCTAAAGACAAGGCAACCAGAAAGCTAACGAGATGGCAATCAACCAAACAAGGGGCGGTAACCAATAAGATAGAGAAAGAACCTTGCTGAAGAACTTTTGAGCATGACTTCTGATCTGCACAGCCGTCTTTGTTCCAACATGCTCTACAGAATAGATCAGAAGACAAACAACAAAACAAAAATGCAAGACCCGTATCAATAAACCAACTAAAAATCACAGTGAGTACAACTTGATGAATTCAGCTAGCAACAACATACAATTACAAGAGATATGATATATATGGAGATTTCACCTTCTATGCGCTGCCAAGCTCTGCCATACAGTTTCAAGGCTTCAAGGAATCGGTTATGCTCTGCCTCAGTCCACCGCTCCCGCTGCTTTGTGATTGTGTAAGGCTTTCTCACCTACAAACAACAGTAAGAAAAATGTTGCTTCTTTCACCACAAATCAACAAGCACATCCAAGAACATCTCACCTTTACCACTGTTTCCTCACCAGAAGAATTCATCTCTATCCCTGATTCCAGGAAAAAAAGAAATAGAAGGGAAGTGTCGACAACTGATCGCTCTGTCACTTGGAGTTGAGGTCTTCCACAAACAACAGCGCTCCTCCTTCCATATCTCCAACCAAACGCTGGACCTGACGCAAGTAGTACCTCATACCTCCTAGGCCTCTATATCACACCAACACTCCCAACATTTTAAATTTGTGTGTCCAACCCCAAAAGAGCAGCCAAATTAGTGTGACAAACCCAGGGAAAATCCTAAAGAATTCACGACTCTACTCGTGAATTGAACTTGGACTCGTCAAAAGGATCAATTCCACTCACCTACTTGAATTGATCCAATTGCTGTCAATCTGCAAAACAATGCAACATGACACAACACAGCTTAGATGTTCATTCACCCCTTAAAGAATTATAAAATTACCCCCCAAACTTCATTTAAAAAAAATTGCAGGTGCTCAATGGGGAAAAAATCATTTCATTCCTAAAATCAGGCATCAACTAATTAAGAAAACTAAAGAATACCACAATTACATGAATTGCTTGTTCTAAGAATCCCAGGAACAGCGGCATTTCACTCACCTACAGAAAACCTTAATTGCAGATGTTCTGTTGCGCACAAAAACTGAGTCAGCAGAGTTTAACCTTTCTCCCTTCTTTATCTTCAGCTCTAGAATCATTAAAACTTGCAAGTTTTCAAATTATGCAACCATTCCAAAAATAATAATTGGATTAGATTCACAAAACCAACCAGATGTATGGGGAAGCTGTGATTGCAATAAGACAAGAAGCAATCAAGCTCACCTGATAAGAACAAACACTTCCTCTAACCTGCCAGAACAATAAAATTCACATTGTTAGTACCTAGTTCCTATCAACTCACAATTCATGACAAAAACCATCAAATTTAACAATGATTCTAGACTAATTGACAAATTTGGAATCTCAAATCTACCAAAAGCCAAAAATATCATAACTAACTGAATAAACTAAGCTTTGAATTTCCCGTACTTTGTTTGAATGGATCTAGGTCAATGAGTGGACCGTGAAGCACAAAAGAAGGCACCACCAATGCAGGACCTTGCAGCTCCAAAATGATTAAATATCCCCCTGAACACTTCCTACACTTGGAGGTGCCAAAAAATATTGTGCTGTTATGAGACTAACACAAAACAGCACGTTTTAAATTTCACAGGACGTAAAGTAAACAGTTTTAGAGTTGAGGTGAAAATTAGACTCCAAAAAGGGTTCAGGGACCTAAAGGGGACTTTACCCAACTTAAAATGATTTACCATCCATGTACTAACCATGTGATAGTGTTATTAGACCTTCATCAGAAAAAAGATACTTAGAATTACATTTCAATCTCAAAAAAATTTCATTTCTTCAAAATCTAAGTCATCTTCATTTAATTAAAATCAAACACCCCTTATTTATCATTAGCTTTGGAGGAGTAAATGCAAACTCAAACATAGGGTTTTCTCTAGGATCTTGCATAATGAAGAATGGATGACTTAGGTATAAATTTTAAATGCGTGGATGACACACTTGCACGGTGGGCTCTCACATTATCCCTTCACCAAGGTACGTGGCAGTTTTTCAATGGTGGTAGAAATGATTGGTTTGTTTAGCTCTCACAAACTTCATTGCAATTGTGAGCACAATTATTCAAGACTAATTTGAACATTTTCCAAGGAACATCCATATACCCATGGTTTATTGCCATATGACACGAATAAATCAGATACTATCCGTTCATTGTCACTCATGACCCTTAGTTCATAGGGGTAAATACAATGCGGAAAGATGTCGGACGACACTGCTTGAAGAGAGGGACACAGCACACACAGAGGAGATAGATCTCCAGAGAGGGGAGAATAATATTTTAGGGGAATAGCTTTTACTTCGTGAACCTTAGCTCTGATATCAAATGTTATGATCCTTAGGTCACTGGTAGCATGCGCGGAGCAACTAGTGCAACAACAAGATTTGGGGGGGCTTCAATTGTTAGGACGTAGAAGATAAGATTTTAGAGGCATCAAACATCACCAAATCACACCAACCAACAACATGATCCCGCCGCCAAGCATCTCTAGCATGCTAGCCCATGATTTCGGTGACACTACAACTCTGATGGTGCTTCTCCTGAGTCTGACAGCATGATGACCTTGATGGTTCTTCATCCACAACCCCGATCTACATTCTTGTAGGCAACTGACTCGGTCTAGTAGCGCAACCTAACACCACCGGGTGACAGCCAAGCAAGGAGATAGCTGTGAGACTGGCAGTGTAGTGGCTAGTGATAGTCAAAGGTAGTGGAGGAAGAAGAAAAGGAGAAGGTAGAAGAGGTTAAATTGATCTTTTTGCAGTGGCATTTTATGCATTTAATCGTCTTTGGAGTGTCATATGATACAATCTTTAGAGTGATATTGTGAGCCATGCCATTCTTTCGAGTAGTATATTATGAACTTTCCTGATAAATTAAGTCAATAGCAATCACAAATCCCACAATGTAAAAATGCACAAAGGCCATACATCCACAAGATTGACCAATCTCGACTACCAAACTAATACCACACTGAGAAGGAGCATTGTATCATTATATCACAACTAAATCATGCAAGAACTCTAAAATATTTTTTAAAAAATTACAAAATGAACAAAGGATTGTAAAATCCACATGTTCATTTACTAATCAAGCTCGCTTTGTAAAATACAATGAGGATAAACAAACTCCCTCTGTTCTTATTACTTGTTGTTTTACACATCGACAGTGTCTTCAAAAAATACATTTGACCGTTACTCTTTCCAATTATATGTTATAAAAATGTAATGATATGGAAATACTTTTGATGATAAATATACTAATATGATTTCTATGGCATAAATCTTAATAGTGTTGTGTATATCAATGGTTAAAGTTTTAAAAGTTTGATTGCACGAATTCTAAAACATCTATTTGAAAACAGAGGGAATATCAAATCTATAATCCATCATAAGTGGAAGAGCGGAACAACAAAGGATACCTAAAATCAATCACATGCATATAAAAAATAGGATTATTCAATAAGGTTCACCTCTATAAACTAGTTAAGACTACAAACTTGTAGTTAGGCTGAAAATACAACACGAGTAATCAAATTGTTCTCTCTCAAATTTCTTTAAAATTATAGAAATATACTCCGTATGTCACTAAATATAGGTCATTTTGAACATTGACAAGGTCTCCAAAGTACTACTTTGACCATTAATTTTTATTATAACATGTTGTTATCATCACAAAAAAGTATGTGCTATGAAAGTATATTCGTAATTAATCTAGTAATAAGAAAATCATGTGGTAAGTTCAGATACATTTTTATATATTGATGGTCAAAACAAAGAATTTTTTCATGAAAAACTAAGAATGTTTGATTGCACGAATTCTAGGATGACATATATTTATAGACAAAGAGGGTATTAAAACAAAAGGGGAAAATGCACATACTCGCAAACGAATCGTATTTTTTATGAGAAAAAGGGAGACCAACCATATTTTCTTCTTAGATCAATCCACCACTTTCAACACGATTTTAGAGAAAACAAGTACCTAGTTAAACTAACGTAACTCGCATGTTTAAATAACTAGATCAAGTTGCTTTCTCCCTGCATAGCAAATCGAGAAGTGTAAATTACACTTTCTTCTTAAGCAACTTCAGAGCATTAACAACACCGTATTAGGTTCAGAAATCTCATAAAAGCACAGGTCAAACCCAAGAAGGCAAAAAAGCTTGCTCCTGAATTAACTAGCTGATGCGAGTCGTGTACCTGCAAAAAAGATTTCAAGGAAATCACTCTTCATTTTATCCCTAACCACACGAAAATAGACAGGAATTGAAACCCCACATCGATTGCAATCTAAAAAATTCAGACTGACTAGAGCAAGAAAAATGCACACCCCAGGGCCTAGACCGACTAAAAGCAAGAAAATGATCACAACTCAATGGACTAACAAACCAAACCTGCTTGAACAAACCAATCTCAGAACTGTTGTCCCGTATGCTAAGTGTAAAGCACACAAGTAACCTAATCGGCCCCTTAATCATCGATGTTCAGACCAACATAATTGGCCACTCCGTTAATCGTCGATGTTCAGACCAACAAATTTAGCCACTTGCTTAATTGTCGATGTTGGGACCAACAAAATTTGTCAATCCATTAATCATCAATGTTCAGACCAAAAAAATTATCAACATGCATGGTATGAAATTGTTAACGAATTCTACCCTGTCAGAATTCATGGAGCTCACCCGCACGCTCATCGCACAGGGAAAGAGGTGTTCGTAAATCCGTTTGTCCCTAGCAATTAGCCAACGAACCAAAAACAGAGAATCGTAGACAGGCTCAAGGACCGTAACTCACACACCCAGAACCAAAGCTAAGCCAAAACCAGCTAACAATGTAGCTACAGTGCACAAAGCGTCCCAAATTTCAACACATCGTCTCTACGGCCTAAAGCGCGGTGTCAATATGTTCTCTGAGAACTCAAAAGCCGCAAGGGGAAAGAGAACTCACCTCCGCGAACCAACCGAGAACGCCACCACGAACCGATCCCAGCCGCCGTTGCCCTGCAACGACCACCGCGAGAAGCAGCACAGGTAAGTGAACAGCTACAGTTGAGAGAAATTTTACGGTGGATAACATAGGTAGTAAATAATAGTAGTAGAAATCAAATCTAACCATTTATTCTTTAAGGATATTTTAGATTTTTCCTATCATTCATCAGGGGTATTTTAGATTTTTTCTAATTCATTCACAATTTTGGATTCACTGAATACCTGATGATCTTCAGAAGCCTCTTATCTATTCATTCGTCTTTCATCAGGATCACAGGACGTGTTTTACCGTACAGGACAAATAGTATGACGAAATAGTTTACTCTTTTATCTCTATCTGAATTTTACTATCAATACTATAAGTAGTATAACTAGATCTAAATTAATTTCAATCATTAGATTCAAAAAATGGACGGCTTGTATTGATTTTAATCCAGCGTAAAAGAGAGCTCAGTTGAACCCCACTCGAAGTCTCACTTTTGCTTCCGTGATTCATTCCGAGCAGAGCAAGCTAAATTAAGCAGCGAAAAGCAGAGAATCCAAGCGGAACAACCCGCGGCAAACTTCCTATCTGATATTAATCACAAAACTACACCCAAAAAAATCGCATGAAAAAGCAAAATAAAAATAAAAAAGGAGCAAATAATGTCAGGTTTGTGGCTTGACTGGCGTCCAGTCGAAGCAACCATACTAAGTAAACAAGAGAACTAGTAAAAATTCTCGAAACTTGCACGGATTATCGTAGCTGACGGATTACCTCGAGTGCGCAATCCAATCCAAGCCAACCCGATCTATCTAGGTCGCCGCCTCGGCCTCGCTCCCCCAGTCCGCCCTACACACGTCGGCCTGCACCAACCCAACCCGCACACCAAAATCAATCAATCAACCCGCGGTTCATCACGCGAATGGAATCCCACCCTACCCCGGGCGACCGCCACGACGGGCATCACCGACCTCGCCGTCGCCGGCGCAGCAGCGGCATCAGCAGAGACACCCTCCGCCCCCTCGCTTCCCTCTCCACCCGACGCTTCCAGGAGCTCCTCGGCTACCTCCTCTGCGTCGGGGATCTAGGCAGGAACGAGCGCGATGTAGGAAGAGGAAGGAAGGAAGGTCGGGTGCGTCGTGCTCGGGGGGCTTTGCTGTTTGTTGTGGTGGTGCGGGTGCTTTTGCTGCTGCTCGCGGCTGCGGATGGGCTTGATGGCTGTGTGCTGTGCGCGCTAGCTCGCGGCGTGGAGTCGCGGGAGGGGTGGGGTGGTCGCTCTCGGGGGCGAGCGCGAGCGCCGCGAGAAATCTCAGCCACTATCTTTTCTTGTGGATTCTCGGCCTCCTCCCGCGCAATCTTGCCGGGGCCCCCTCTCGCTCCCTCGGAATTGCACCTACCCACATGTAACGGATTTCTTTTTTACGAGACTTTTATTTTTCTTTTTCTTTTTTTTGGCGTTGAGATATCTATTGACATAGTATTAAGAGGTATTAAAAATATGTATTTTTGTATTTAATTTTTCTATCTTTCAGTGCTATATAGTATATAAGATGTAAAAAGTCTCTTATGTTTATATCTTCTTTTCAATGTTGTTCGCTCTTCTCCTAGCATGTTTCTCTTTAACATCTCTCACCGTGAAAATGGTTCCACGCCTTTTTCCCATATTTGGGAAGGAAGGAGAAGAATGGTCAGCGTCACCATGTTGTGCTTTCGAAATTGCATAGAGGGTTATGTGGTCCACAATAATGGGGATTCTATTTGGATGCATCATTTTGAGAAAATTCTAGTGTTGTTGAGGGTTTTTTGTTCTTGTTTCTTTTATGCTTCAAAGCATGGTGATGATTGCAAACGGGAGATTATCGCTCTCGAAAGAGTTTGGGGAGTTGTTTCTTTTGTTTGTTAGGGGGAAGAACGTTTAACTTGCATGAGTATTAGCCAGTACTAGTATACTTCGACGTGTGCATAAAAATGAAATCATTATAGTTACACTCGTACTAACTACAGCACAAGAATTCTTCTTCTATCGAGTTCATGGGGTAGTTCAATACAATTACTACTGTATCAAGTTCATGAGGTAGTTCAATACAATTACTATGTGCCTCTAAAATATAAAAAGAAAGCTACCATCTGAAAGAAGTATTCTTTTTTGAGGTACAAGAACACACATACACTCATATCCCACACACACACTCCATATGCACGCACCCCGTGTGGGTTTGATACACATGCCAAGAAAATATTTCTTAGAGGCCCTTTAGCCTTCAGAGCATGAATACATGCTATACCACTAAACACACATGTGTGTACATAAACCTATTTTATATTAGGGTGAATCCCATATGTTTGATTTGGGATCAAACTCGCATCCGTCTCGAGTGTGCTTAGCTCTTGACCAAACAAACTACGGCTCATCCTTCTGAAAGGAGTATTCTGTATTGCCATAGCTACATATTATCCGACATGGTGAGGCAAAAAAACTAAAAGTCCATGAACTTCAGGTAGATGTTCAAAAGGTTTTGTTTGTTGGTTGGCAGTGCCACGAGTCATAATAAAGTAAATGGTGTAGCAAATATAATTTGTTGGAGAAGGCAAAGGTGATTTGCTTGGACAAACTAAGTCATATTCGATCGATGGTGATAGCATCAACATGGGCAACAAGTACCGTCCTTTTTTCACTGTGATCAAAATTTTCAGTTATCTCAAACGGTGTCAACATTTACATTTTCTTTAACGTAAATGCATTTCACAAAACAATTAAAAATTCAAGTTTCTGGTGCACAAAATAAACCTTGACTTGCACGCAAAACCCAAACCTCCCAGGGTCCCGGAGGCAAAACACAGAAGAAAAGAGCGCAGGCAATAAATAATGAATAATTTGCGGTCGGAAATGGCCGCTCTCCTTCGGGGCCCACATGGCGGACAGCTGGCCGCAATGTAGTGGCCAGCCTTGCGCTTTTTCCAGGGCGCCCCACAACTTGTGGCCTCCCGCGCTCCACCCGCCCCCCGCACTGCGCGCTCTGTGCGACCCCCATCCCGACCGTCTGTTCCATGCACTAGCAACCTCCTCTCCGTCCGATCTCCCTCGCCAACTTGTGGATGGCGTTTTACCGGGAAAGGTGGACGGTCCAGATTCGCTCCAAGACACACCGGACGGCGATGCGGGGGTAGAGCTCATCGGTGGGCCCGTGCGGGCATAGGGGCGCTTTTGAAGTTGAGGCTGTGGTAGGAAAGCGCATCGGGGCGTCGGGCCCACGTGACGGGGTGGTGCACGTGGCGACGAGACCCGTGGGGTCCCGTCCCGTTCCGTTCCGTTCTCCTCTGGGCCCACCGCTTGTAGCCGTCTTATCTTTGTGGTGCTCTGTAAGCCGTGACGTGGCGCGGCCCTTTGTTTATTTCCGGCGATCCGAACGCAGACGCACAAGCGAGGATGCTCTGTCAAGAAAAAATTCATATTAAATATTGCTTTGATTATATTAATTAATAAGCTTAAAATTAAAATACTTTTAATTTAAGGGAAAAAAAGTTAATTTAAATGATAAATAAAATAATTTTATGTTAAATTATCGTCGGCCTGCACCAACCCAACCCGCACACCAAAATCAATCAATCAACCCGCGGTTCATCACGCGAATGGAATCCACCCTACGGGCGACCGCCGACGGGCATCACCGACCTCGCCGTCGCCGGCGCAGCAGCAGCATCAGCAGAGACACCCTCCGCCCCCTCGCTTCCCTCTCCACCCGACGCTTCCAGGAGCTCCTCGGCTACCTCCTCTGCGTCGGGGATCTGGGCAGGAACGAGCGCGATGTAGGAAGAGGAAGGAAGGAAGGTCGGGTGCGTCGTGCTCAGGGGGCTTTGCTGTTTGTTGTGGTGGTGCGGGTGCTTTCTACTGCTCGCGGCTGCGGATGGGCTTGATGGCTGTGCTGTGCGCGCTAGCTCGCGGCGTGGAGTCGCGGGAGGGGTGGGGTGGTCGCTCTCGGGGCGAGCGCGAGCGCCGCGAAAATCTCAGCCACTATCTTTTCTTGTGGATTCTCGGCCTCCTCCGCGCAATCTTGCCGGGGCCCCTCTCGCTCCTCGGAATTGCACCTACCCACATGTAACGGATTTCTTTTTACGAGACTTTTTTTTTCTTTTTCTTTTTTTTTGGCGTTGAGATATCTATTGACATAGTATTAAGAGGTATAAACAAAAGGTATTTTTCCATTTAATTTTAAGTCTTTCAGTGCTATGAAGTTAATAAGATGTATCACATCTCTCATGTTTACATCTTCTTTTCAATGTTGTTCGCTCTTCTCCTAGCATGTTTCTCTTAACATCTCTCACCGTGAAAATGGTTCCACGCCTTTTCCCATATTTGGGAAGGAAGGAGAAGAATGGTCAGCGTCATATGTTGTGCTTTCGAAATTGCATAGGGTTATGTGGTCCACAATAATGGGGATTCTATTTGGATGCATCATTTTGAGAAAATTCTAGTGTTGTTGAGGGTTTTTGTTCTTGTTTCTTTGAAACTTCAAACCATGGTGATGATTGCAAACGGCAGATTATCGCTCTCGAAACAGTTTGGGGAGTTGTATCTTTTGTTTGTTAGGGAAGTTCGTTCCTCTTGCATGGGTATTAGCCAGTCGCATGAGTTGTAGTAAAAGTATACTTCGAGGCGCGCATTACAATGAAATCATTATAGTTACACTCGTACTAACTACAGCACAAAATTCTGCTTCTATCGAGTTCCTGGCGTATTTGAATACTATTACTACTGTATCACTTTGCTGAGGTAGCTCAATACAATTACTATGTGCCTCTAAAGATGATAAAAAACGCAAACATCTGAAACGAAGTATTCTTTTTTGAGGTACAGAACACGGATACACTCATGTCCCACACACACTCCATATGCACGCACCCGTATGGGTCGATACACATGCCAAGAAAATATGACATAGAGGCCCTTTAGCATTGGGCATGAATCCCTCTTTATCTGGCTCTACCCGATGGGTGTGTGCAAATACCTATTCGACCTTAGAGTGAACCACGTGTTTGATTTGGGATCAAACTCGCGACGATCTCGAGTGCTTAGCTCTCGGCCAAACAAACTACGGCTCATCCCACGAAAGGTACGTATTGCCCGTAGCGTGATAGCCGACCATGGTGAGGCAAAGCTGTAAGTCCATGAACTTCCCGTAGATGTACAAAAGGTTTTGTTTGTTGGTTGGCAGTGCCACGAGTCAGAATAAAGTCACTGCTGAAGCAAATATAATTTGTTCGAGAAGGCAAAGGTCATTAGCGTGGACAAACTAAGTCATATTCAATCGATGGTGATACCATCAACATGGGCCAAACCGTGTCGATTCACTGTGATCAAAATTTTCAGTTATATCAATCGGTGTCAACATTTACATTTTCTTTAACGCCCGTGCATGTCACAGGTCAATTAAAATGCCAGGCTCTCGTGCACAAAATAAACCATGACTTGCGCAAAACCCAAACCTCCCAGGGTCCCGGAGGCAAAACACAGAAGAAAAGAGCGCAGGCAATAAATAATGAATAATTTGCGGTCGGAAATGGCCGCTCTCCTTCGGGGCCCACATGGCGGACAGCTGGCCGCAATGTAGTGGCCAACCTTGCGCTTTCAGGGCGCCCCACAACTTGGCCTCCGCGCTCCACCCGCCCCCCGCACTGCGCGCTCTGTGCGACCCCATCCCGACCGTCTGTTCCATGCACTGCAACCTCCTCTCCGTCCGATCTCCTCGCCAACTTGTGGATGGCGTTTCCAGGTCGCTCAAGACACACCGTACGGCGATGCGGGGTGAAAGCCATCGGTGGGCCCGTGCGGGCATAGGGGCTTTTGAAGTTGAGGCTGTGGTAGGAAAGCGCATCGGGGCATCGGGCCCACGTGACGGGGTGGTGCACGTGGCGACGACACCCGTGGGGTCCCGTCAAGTTCCGTTCCGTTCTCCTCTGGGCCCACCGCTTGTAGCCGTCTTATCTTTGTGGTGCTCTGTAAGCCGTGACGTGGCGCGGCCCTTTGTTTATTTCCCGGCGATCCGAACGCAGACGCACAAGCGAGCAAGGATCGTCTCAAAATTAGTTACCTTAAATTTAAAATAACTATTTAAATGATAAATAAAATAATTTTATGTTAAATTATGTTAATTTCAAAAGAAACACGATAACAACTTATTAAATTAGATAATCAGTCTTACTCTTGAGGCTTGGAAAGAAATTGGAAATTCGAATTAGGAAATGGGTCGCGATGTAGTAGCGCCATGTCTATATGGCGATAGCCGCCTAGTGCAGCAAATGAGGGTGATCGACAGTATGACTCCACGAGGCAGAGTGATCATGAAATGACCAAGGTGGGGCAATGACGAGGGGCCCGGCCAAAGAGAGAACTGCAACAGTAATCGAGCGGCGAGGGCGCTATGAGCCGAGGAAGACAAAGAGATGTAGGGTGATTTGGGGTCTGGAGCTCCAAGAAAGTTAGAGAAAAGGAGAGACCTAGCAATGACCGAGGCGGAAGGAAACGGCCTCGAGGGGCTTTGAAGTATGCAAGGCTCATTGGTCGGACCCCAAGAAGACGAGGGCGGATTCTGGTGAATAAGCGACGGGAGTTCTGCAGGAAGCGATGAGGAGGAAGAGAAAGTCAGTGAGAACTCAAAGACAAAGAATCAATGGCTGGAAGAGGGGAGCGATAGACAAGCATGAAGGAATACTAGTTTTATTTTCTCGAAGGAAAAAATCGCTTTTGCTTTCGTGGATTAGATTTTTTTTCTTGGTTACTTTGTTTCGCATTATAAGTTAGTGTGATTTGCTTATACCGTGATCTTAGCAATCTAAGTCTTATTGTCAGGATCATCAACAATCATTTTAAATAGAGGCCATTCTATGCTGTTAAAGAACTCCTGATTCTATGATTTGCCACATAATGTATTTATTCCTCATGTGCTATCGGCTTTCAAATTTATTCACTCTACGCAATTGCCGTCACTGCTCCATTAGAGCCCAACCGCTAATACGTCCAATTTGATTGCCTGGTTTCACACGGTCAAACTCGTGAAAGCCAAGGAATCAGCGTTTGGCTGCTCGTTGTATCACGTAAGCCTGCACCTACGAATGCAAGATAGCTTTTTAGTTGCATGCGCATGGTGCGGAACCAGACCAGTACGATGCACAAAGCACTCACAGCCAGGCCCGTAGGAAACAAGCTCCATGACCGTTTCCTTAGAACCAGATTGAGACGGTGCAGGCTCTCACGACCAGGCTCATGCGAGACGGTAACCAAACTGCCCCTTTATCTCTCTCCCTTCTTTCTCACCGCTCCCTCCCTCATCCTCTCTCTCTCTCTCTTCATCACGACTGCAAGGCGAGATATCCCGTGAGCAATTTGGACGAAAAAGATCGTGGCATGGCTTCCCTATGCGATCACGTATAGGGGTGCAAACGGAGCGGATAATTCCCGACCGACCGAAGACCGAATTCGTTTAAAATCCGATTCGAATCCGAAAAAATGATATCCGGCTATATCCGTTTATATCCAGATTCAATCCGGATTCGAATCTGCCTATCCGAAAAAAATATGGGGTAAGATATGGAAAGAGAAGTATCCGATCCGATCCGATCCATACCCGCATATCCGAGATATCCGAAAAATATCGGTGTAAATGAGTGCAATAGATATCCGATATGAGATCCGATAAATATAAACATTCTACATCATATAAGTTCATATGTTGATTGGAATTATACTTGGTCGCATATTATTCTTATATAGGAAGGCAACTATTATTGAATTTGAAACACTTATATGTCTCCAAGGTTCTAGTAAAGTTTTGTGTATTTAATATGCACGACATATATGGTTTCGCTTTCACGCATTATCAGACTAACTATTCGTAGAATCGGCACTAACCGTGATCCGGAATGATCATATTAAGCTCCGTATTCGCGATCAAGTAATCCGTATTCAGATTCGAATCCAAACCGTCTCATATCCGATTCTATATCCAGAAAAAATTTGGAATAGGATACGGAATGAGCGAAATCCGTCCGTATCCGATCCGTTTGCACCCCTAATCACGTATTGTCCTTGGCCACAACACCGAAGGTGGCAAAGGACGGCAAGTGCGGCCGATGAGGACGAGGCAGTGGCGAAGATTAGGTGGATTTGAGTTTGCTGATTATATCTTGTTAATTATGGCGATTTATATTTAGTTTTTTTTAGATTTAGAAATGTGTGCTAGATAAATCCTAATAGAAATGGAATACCTACTTTTTCCGAAGTATGATTCTTATTTGCTTAGAGGAGGACTATAGGGGGCTATAATTCCCACTTGTTTTAGAGGGAGACTAAAAGGGCTATATAAATTCATGGGATGGTCATTAAAAACTCAAGCAACCAAGAAACCATAAATCAACTCATCCAAAGCAAGAGGTGCACAAGAAAGTTATAAGGTATATTATTGTTTAGCACGGGATTTTTGTATAGAGCAAGGATCGAAGTGTACTAAATGGTTCGAGAAGTTATGAGATAGCAACAATCCATTATACTCTTATGAGATTATCCTTCAAAAATTTACGGATGGTTTTGCTAATCTTTTCTCTCTTGTTATAATTGCTTCAACGTTACTAGTTTGGTTCTCCCTACAAGATTCATTTTCTCCGTTCTTGAGACCGTGCACGCTCGCGTTATATCTCACGAAACTCTGATTTAATCTATGGGCTGCTGTGTATAAGGGGTATCAAAGTGTGACAAGTGGTATCAGAGTCAAGACTGAATTAATCAAATTTGTGAAAAGATCGGTAAAGCGTCAGGTTATATAAAATTAAGATCGATATCGACGATATGGAATCATGTGGAGAAATTTGGCGATAGAAGTTTCAACATGTGGCAATGTGTGGTGAAGGATGTCCATGTCCAGCGTGAATTAATAGTTGCTCTTGATTGGGATAAACCAGAAAAGATATCAGTTGAAGACTGAAAGGTGATGAGTAGAAAGTTGTTAGTACAATCCATTTATATCTCTCCGTAAGGTAAAGCACTTAGTGATCAATCAGAATTCATTGAAGAAATCATGGAAGGATTTAGAAGAACTATATATGAAAAAATCGCTGATAAATCGATATGTGCTAAAACAATAATTTTATGTCACGTCACGCATAAAGGAAAGTACACAGTTCGTCAACCATCTCAATATATTCAGCAAGCTTATCACGTAGTTGATTAGCGTGGATGAGAAAATTAAGGAGAACGACAAAGTTGTCATACTAGTATCATCTTTACCATTATCTTGGGAGCAATTAGTGATGAATATTATCATAAAAAACACTCTCAACTTCAATAAAATGGTTGCATATCTCTTAGAGATGAATTCCTTAAAAAAATCATCAAAATCTTCATCCTCGGTTGATTGCAGTTAGTGTTGCATGCAAAAGCAAGAGTTATAGGGAAAAGAAGAGCAAGAGCAAATGCACACATGTATAGTATCTATGTGACGAGGAAGGCCAAATGATAAAGGATTGACTGAGTTTGAAGTAAATGAATGGTGCATGCTCAATGGCGGTAGCAAAAGATGATTCAGATGTACTTATCATTAGTCAATCAGGTACTTTTCATAAATACATATTAGATTTAGGTTATTGCTTTCACATATGTTCAACGAGAAAGATATTTAACAAAGTATTTCTATATCCGACTCATGAAACTGTTTACTCGACGAATTACAAGGAGTGCATTAGAGATGTAGAATCGAGCACATTACATATTGATGGGAGTTCGATATGTTCCCAACTTAAAGAAAATCTAATATATATGAGGTTGCTTGAACTCGAAAGTTGTGAATTATCACTTTGAAATGAAATCATGCGAATTACTTGCAAAGGGTGGGTGATCATAAAAAGTATCTGGAGCAACAAAGGATACCGATTGATGGGTAAACCTAAAAATAGAATAACTAATGGGAGATCTGATAAAAATCCTGATTAGGAGAAGAAAATCATGTTGTTAACGGTAGGTATTCACATCTCAACTGTAATTGTATACAGGGACTGCAAAGACAATTATAAAAGTCTAACAGACGCAAATGTGAAGGTGCAAACTGTTGTGAGAAGAAAGACGTAGCAGGACAAATCATGTGATACAAATGAGTACGTGAAGCTTGAAGGCAATACAAATCTATGGCATAGAGAGCTGTAGGAGCATGAGCTATAGTTAACCAAACAACATAAAGAAAAAGCTCTCAATTGGAGGTTTCAGATAGCCAAGCTCGAACATCAATACATACATTATGGTGATATGCATAAGCCCTTATATTAGGGTAATCCCAAAGGTGAGATGAAAAATAAAAAAAATACAGAACCGATTTAGAGTGTGTTATTGGAGAAACACAATAACTTCAGCGGATAAGAATTAAGTGGATATTATTAATTATGATAACTTATATCTAGTCTTCTAGATTTTGAAAAGGTATGCTATATGAAATCCTAATAGAATTAGAATTCCTTGTTTATTTCAGAATAGAATTTATACTTACTTTGGAGAACTAACCAGCTCATTCAAAGTAAGAGGTGCACGAGAGAAATAGAGTCTAGCACTAGATTCTCTATAGGGCAAAGATCGAATTGTCCTAAAATGTTTGAGAGGTTGTGAGAAAGTAACAACCCTTTATACTTTTTTGAGTGCGGTTAAAGAATTTACGGTCAGTTTTATCGAATATATTCTCTCTCATCATGTTTGCTTCAAAGTTATTATTTTGGTTTTTTATACAAGATTCATCTTCCTAGTTTTTAGACCATGCCCGTTCTTGCCATATATCACAAAAATGTGATCTGATTCGAGATTTGCGGATAAGAATGTGCAATAGAATGTAACAGATCTGATTGTTGTCGTCGTCCCGGTCCACTGCAGTGTTGTGCATCAAATTTAGGCGCCTCATGGTTTGTTTGGGGCCGTAGTTTTTCTAAAAAGTTGATTTTTGGCTATCTAAGCTAAATAGTATACATAGGTTTTTATAAGTGATCATTTGATAAATAACTAATTTCCCTCAGTAATAAGTCATAAAAACATATTCAACCTAGATTTTAGCTTTTAGATTTTGCTAGTCATATATGGTTTCTATGCCAAAAGCCTCTTAAAAGTTGAGTTGTTTGGAGAGGTTTATTGATTTTTCGAAAACTAAAGCTAGCTTAAAGCCCCCTAAATAAACCATAGGCTCTGTTTGGGAGACTTTAAGCCAGCATCAGTTTCTAAAAAGCTAGCAAGTTTCTCCAAACAGCTCAATTTTTAAACGGCTTTTAACATTATCTAAAAGTTATATATAAAAACTAAAAGATGATTTGGAACTGCTTTTGCAGTTTATTACTCGGAGAAATTATCTATTTGTTAAACGGTATTTTATAAAGAGCTATAGCTACTTTTTAACTTAGAAAATAAAAAAATAGCTTTTTAGCTAAAAAGCGACTCCTACCAATATATCCATAGCGTGCCAGGACAAGTGGGAGAACCGCGCGCACCGGGCTTCTTCTTTGACTCCGGCCAGATCTGGGCATGTGCTGTCGCCCCGCTACAACTCTGTCGTGTTCGTGATGCACTAGAGAGAGAGGCATAGTTAGCGGCGCTAGGGAGAAGAGAGCACACGTCCCTGTCCTCACAGACCCTCGGTGTCCTCTCCTCTCGATGCTCAAATCAAGATCCTGTTTAAACAAAAAAAAAACCAAAAGATTGCTACACAATCGCAATACACTAGCACATTTTTGCTACTCACAAATCGGCACAAATTTCACAGCACAGAAATCCTGAAAGCTTGACCAGTGGATGCACGTAGGTGCATTCTCGGCATCGATTTCAGGAGGCGGATGTTGCAGAGGTGGGCATCGCGGAACTCCTGACCGTGGCCCGCAGGTGCGTCCACAGAGGCCCTCTCCATGTTCGGCCTCCGCGCGTGGCGGGGACTCCCACGCGCCACCGTCAGTGCGATTCGGCGCTGGCACTGTTGCTGCTACAGTGCAGCAGCTCCAAGGTTGAAGATCACTCTGACTTGCGGGTCCCACCCACATTCGGGATAGAACACGATGAAAGAATGGCGTGCGGGGCATGGCTGCTGCTCACGCGTTGTAAAACAGTCTCTGCACACCTTAACGACAAGCAGTTGATAGGGAGAAGACGCTGATAGCAGTAGCGTAGGGTGAACAAATCTTGAAAAAGGATGGCACAGAGAGAATTAGGATTTATTCAATGGTATACTGTGAAACCGGGAGTTATTCAATGCCATAGGATGCATCTTCTCTTTTAAATATGGGAGCGATATCACAAGACACAAATATTTGGTGAAAGCGGTGCCATTGCTGATTAAGAAAAGTTCAAAAATTCTGAAAAAATCATGGATGTACATATCAGCTTACCCCATCTACATATAAAATTTCATGATCAAATTCGTCCTATGATAGAAGTTACAAAAAACAAACTTGATCATGAGCAGGAACTATTCTGTTCATGATCAAGTTTGTCTTTATTACTCTTAGCACATGACGAATTTGATCATGAAATTTTATATGTAGATGGGGTAAGCTGATATATACATCCATGATTTTTGCAGAATTTTTGAAACTTTAATTAGTAATACTGCATATACATCGAAAGCTACTGTCTGCAGGATAAGTTCCCTTTAAATATAGTCTTTGAACAAGAAAGATGAGCAGCCGAACACATTTTTTTATGGTACCGGGTTGTTCTCCCTTGGCCTACAATCCCCGACTTATGTACTTTAATATTATATTATTGATATATTCCCTCTGAAATCTCATAGTATAGGTCTATTTTGACTTTTTATGGTCTCCAACATAGCACTTTGACTATAATTTCATATTATGCTATCCTAGTAAAAATAATAAAATTATATATTATGAAAGTATTTTACAAGATAAATCCAATAACATTATTTTCATGTAGTCAATTTATATACTTTGACATGTAATAATGGTCGAACTTATATTTCGGGATGGAGGTAGTAATAGAAAGGTATTTATCAGCAAATATACAAATTATTTAATTTAATTGGTCGCATATGCAAACAATACTGACAGATTTTTCTTTAAAATTCTGCAGACAAGATTTGTTGGCTTATTTCTGACTTGGTTAGAGTACATCGAGAATGACACACTGTAGATAATTGACAACAATGTGAATTTATTATAATATTTTTCTTGTATAATCATGTGGTTAGTGTGACTTTAGTTCCACCATCTTGTGGTGTTGGATCCTCAGAGTGTAGGACGGGAGACACGTGCAAAGTGCAATAGATTATAGGGATGGCAATAAGCCAATAACCCTATTCCCAGTTAGGAAATTCTCCATTAGGTGGTGGGGATTGGGGAGATTTTCCCCATAGGATTTCTAGCAGGGAAAAATTGTCCTCATCAGAAGATGCGGGTATGAGGGCATTCCACTACTCACCGTCCCTGTTACTCACATAGAGTCTCGATATGTCTATGCTAGATGGGTCCATACTCTATGGTATATATAATATATATCATTGATTTATTGTAGACAATTTTTCTTGATATTATTTGTACAAATTAATCAGTTCATGATATTATTTGTACAAATTAACCAATTCATAAATGCATCATCGATTTATGAATCATCTTGTTATTTTTTTATTTCGTATGTATCATGTTATCGGGTATGGCTCTCAACAGGGTCTGACATCCTAACAGGGACAGGAAACAGGGCGACGTGGTCCTGTTGCCGGGTACTTCCATCCAGTTGAGGACGGGATGTTCCATCACTTCTCATTGAACCCTAGTCCGGAATCTGGTCCATTAGCCTACCCAACAGTGTAAGGCCAGCGTAGGCTAAATAACAACAAGCAATTGTTTTTTCCCTTGTTTACACAAACCAAATCTAAACCTTGAGAACAAACGGGCAATTCAATTCATTTAGGATTGCAAAAGCATCTGCCGATTAAGGTTCACCGGCCGAGGCATTAGTTCACTAGGCAGGAGGAGCTTATTGGCAGACTATGATCGATGACCTTTGTATATGTCAGTGTTGGTAAATCGATCAACTTACCCTTGGTGTTTGCACAAGTTGTTGAACCCAGTGAACCTGCTCGATCGAATCTCGTCTTGACCACATTGCGTGGTCTCAACGATCGGTTCCAACACATGGCCTCCTACGTCAAGCGCCAGAAGCCCTTCCCAACGTTCGACGACGTCCGCAACGATCTTCTCCTTGAGGAGCTCACTCTCAATGACAAGACGGTGATCGATTCCACGGCCGCCGCTTTCCACCGCCATCGGCTGTTCTAGTGTTCGCCCACCGTGCTGTTTAACCTCATTGGTGGCGCTCTAACCTCCCGGCAACCTCGCGACTACGCACAACGGCGGAGGCAACCAGATCGCCGGTGGCAATCGATGAACAATCGCCGTTGTCGTGAATAAGAACGGCGCGCGGTGATCGGCATGCACAAGGCGGCGGCAGTTAGCCTGCACAACGGCAGCCGCCGCCTCCTTCTTCAACCCTCGATCGGCATCTGTTACCGTGTTTGGCTGCCAGCAGACCGCTGCCTGTGCCCTCGGCAGGTTCAGACCACGGCCACCATTCCAGCGGAGCCAACCAGGCGCCAGGTATTCACTGCTCACTGCTATGGCTCCCCTTCGTGGTATGGGCCTCAGATGGCGCCCCTATGCTCTCGGCGTGTTCTCGCCGAGTCCCATGCAAGGACCGCACGAGTATCCCATGGGACCGCCTGGTCTGCTCGTGCACATCCCCTAGCTCATGGGTGGCTAATTGATTGAGATCAAGCCACTCAGCCAAAGCTTTCAAGACTATGTACCGACTCCTCCGCCATCGACCACGTGGTACATGGATTCCGGTGCTAGTAATCATCTTACATCCGACGCCAGAACCTTCCATTTTCCACCCTCCTCTCCTTCCTCTCCTTCTAGCATTGTAGTTGGCACCCGCCTTGATTCCTATCACCTCCGCTATTCTACTCACATTCCTGCCGCACGCTCACTAGATCTTCATTATGTGTTGGTCACTCCACAAATTATCAAAAATTTAATTTCTGCTCGTCTGTTTTACCACCGATAATCATTGTTTCGTCGAGTTTGACCCATATGGCCTTTCAGGAAGGATCTTCACACCAGAGCGTGATAGCGATATAATAGCTCGAGATCTCTACCATCGCCGTCTGCCGCTTTCCCCGCAAGCATGCCGTCAGGTGCTCGAGGGCTGCTCGCTCCAGAAATCGATGATGAGCTTGGCCGGAGTAGTCGCCGAGGGCGCCAGAGAACCCATGATGGAACGTGACCTGACGGGCAAAGGAATACTCCATGTCCAACAAAAATCATGGTTAGTGTCTTCACCGCCGAGGAATGTGAAGCAAAGAAAGGAAGGAATCTCGCCAAAGGTGACGTGACGCGAGATGATGATCCGATTGAGCTCATGTCAAGGCATCGATAGCCTTGTGTTCTACCGAGTAGCTAAGGAAGACACACAATGGAACGAGGTGAAAGTTTGTTGGCAGCCGTGGCGGAGAGATTTGGGTAGCATCGACAACCAAAGACCCGAAGGTGGTCATACGATGGAGGAGATCCAAATAAGGCCTGATAAGGAGTGGAGAACCAAGTGTTTTGGTAGGGTGGTTAAGTTAATGAGGTATGTGGTCACGTGTGGAGGCTTCAACCCGAGATTGAGGCGTATGTTCGCTTCAATGAGGAGAGTCCGGACAACATTGTTAATGGTCCGATGGAGCGCCGCCTTTGCCATTTCTTGCCGAGATGTGTAAGCGGCGAGACATCGAGGGGATACGCCATGGCGAGAAAGAAAGAACGCAAGGAACGCGTTGTTAACTCAAGGATCATATTACACATCGACCATTTTAATGGTAGCGCCGAACTGGGTGCGAACGTATGCAAAGAAATTGGCGAGGGTAGAAAAAGTGTCGGACTTAAGCCGTAGGGGAAAAGTCCAAAAGAAGTGGGAGCAATCATCGAGAATAACCAAATAATACTTATAACCGGAGACGCTAGGAACAGGGGAGGTCCAAAGGTCACAATGTATTAAATTGAAATTCTGAGTAGCACGAGAGCTAGACGATGCAAAAGGTAAACGAATATGACGACCTGGGCCATGTGCATGACAAAGCGTAGCATTGTTGGAGCCCTTCAAGACTCAGACGCTCACTCGACCAGGACATTGCTTATGTCCGTTCAACAGGTCTCGTTTGTTTATGCATGATCCCGGCCCCCACCGCCCCGTCAAACGCATTCTTCAATTTCGCTGCAATACATCGACTATGGCCTTCTCATGCACCTGACATCACCAAATTTCTTTGATTGTCTACACCGATGTCGATTGGCGGCCGCCTTGAAACACTGAAGTCCACTCTGTATATGGCGTCTTCCTTGGTGACAACCTCATCTCTTGGTCTTCCAAACGCCAATTTCGATCGTCTTCGCCCGCTCCGGATACGAGGTCGAGTATCTGTGTCATAGCGAATCGGCGTTACCGCTTACCGTCATCGCATCCTAATGGAACTTCATTCTCCCTTGATCGGGCTACCTTGGTGTATCGCGACAACATTAGTCTTTGTATCTCTTCACCAATCCGGTTCAGACCGGCCGACCAAACATGTGAGGTAACATTGCGAGCGTGACACGGGAATGAAACGAAACCACTAACCAGTAGAAAGATAGGCGGCTCGGGCGTACTGGAAGGAGAGAGAGAGATGCGGCCTGGTGGAAGCCCGTGCAAGTGAACGCGCCAGTCCGGTTCCCGAGCAAACGGCATGGCGGAGCCCGAGGGCTGCCTCTCTTGGGCTGGGTTGGGTTGGGTTGCCGCGTGGCCCATCTGATCGATCGAGTGGGCTGCCCTGTCCTCCGTCCTCCTCGTACTGTGCATCTGTCAGACAAGCTAACCGAAACGCTTCTGATTCGCGCCAACCACAGTAAACTCAAGTAGCTACAGTAGTTTTTGCTATTTTTTTTAAAAAAGTAAATTTTAATTTTTTTTAATCTAACTATCCTGATATGTGGCATTAATTTTTTAAGAAATATTTTTTAAAAAATTAAAGCAATATTTTTACATTTTTTAAAGAAAATCAGTACTTTTTTTGTGGTTTTCCTGAAAAAATTTTCCCCCTTCTCTCTGTGAAAATCTCTGTCTATCTCAGCATTTTTGTTCTGCCCATAGCAACATGTGGAATCACGAAACATCTAGTAATAATAAAGGTTTGATCATGATCCGAAATAAATCCTAAGTGCTTCCCACGTGGAGTTTCAATTCCTACTACTTGCTAGCACAGTTGCATGTATGGCTTGTGGCCTTGTGCTACAACCTACTAGGGTGAAAACCAGTTGGATACGGGCGAATATTACTCTTTTCGTATCCTAATCTATATGTTTTTCTCAGATTCAAACCGGATATAGGCTAGGCAAATACAGATACGAATCTGGGTTATTCGGGATACGGATGGGACAAATACGTAACGGATTCGTATCGAAAACGGATAAAGATATACGGATAGTACACACATACATAGAATAATATATATTGAATCAAACCATATGAGTATATAACCATAATAGCAAGTTACTCTCTTCAGTCACAGATAGTTGTTGTTTTGGAACTCTAATTTAAATATTCAAAATGATATTGACAACCAAAATTTCAAATATTTGACTATACCTGTATCGAAAACAATAACTATTTGTTCCTCGTTGAAGTAAATTGAGTTTGCTGGCTCTTAGAATAATGAGCAATAAGCTCCAACAGGCTAGCGATTGATACCAAGTTATCCGGACTTGTTACAAACATACAATTGTCAATTGATATCAAGTTATATCTCAGTTGCACATACTTCACAGTGAGAACTCGACAATGAGCCGCTGCAACCCACGGATCTCGATCAAATTCATCCACTCCAGAGACCTCGAGCTGAGCGCCAGGTTGACCAACCCACAGGTCTTGCTGACGAGTAAGCTTCGCAAGGATGAGCACATGGTGTCGCCGAGGACAAATTGGCCTTGGAACAGGACGTGCTCCAGGCGCAGCACCATGAGTTTGTCGAAGACGCAGGACGGTGGCAGCGCTAGGCCAGGAAATCCGAGGTGCAATCAAATCTTGGTGGCTTTCTTGAAGCAAGGCAGCTCAACCGTGCCTCTTTCCACAATCCCCGCCGCCGCCAGCTCTCTTTCCAGGTAGTCGTGCCAACAAGAAGTTTGTTACTGAAGCAAAGCTTACTGGAGAGGAGGAGCACGGCGAGGCGGAGCCAGGAGGCGGTGGCGTTCGGCACGGCATTTGAAAAGCAGAAGACGGAGAGGCGGGCCATGTCCTCCGCCGCCAAGCGCGCGTGGGCGGCGAGCCGGCGAGGCTGGAGTGGTCAGGGGCATATTTCGGGGTGCCGCAGAGAAGGCTGAGGGCAGGCAGGGAACTGGGCCCAGAGGCGACGCCAGGGGCTAGAGAGGATGTTGGTTCTTATGGCGTTGGCGGAAGCAGAGGAGGATGTCGTTGGGGAGGTCGTTAAGAGCAACTTCTACTTAAACCCTTATATTTTTCTCTTAAATCATTTATTTATGGGTGGTGTAAAAATTAGAAACACTTTATATCAAATTTATCTTCAACCTACACTCCCTATTACTCATCCCTATTATTTATCTAAACATTATTATTACTTTGCACTCATGAATTATTTACTAAAAATAGAAATAACAAATAAAAAAATGTTGAAGAAAATAATAGGGAGGAGAAAGCCCCTAGATGTAGGGGTGAGAAGAGGCCTCCCTAAAATAGAGGTTCCTTATAAAGGTTGGGTTGGAGCTCATATTTTTCCAATTCTCCTTATATTTTAGGATAGGGAGATTTAGAGCGTGGGTTGGGCTTGCTCTAAGGCGCTTCCGTTTGCGCCCCTTGACGCCCACGCGAGAGTGCTCAGTGCGCGAGGGCGAGGCCTGCTGTGAATCTAATCTTGAATCCATATTTAAGTAGTCGGATCCTGTTCTGGATCTAATCGGATAGTCAAATCTAATCCTAAATCAAATAGAAAATATTCGATCTATTTTTACCCCTACAACTTACGACCGATAGGCGATAGTTGCCAACCTGTTTTACCACATGCGAGACAGAATAATACCTTTCCTAAAGATGGCAAAGTTGCCGCTCCCAGGATGCTTTGAGCCGAGCCGGCGGCTCGGCTCGAGCCGGCCGGCCGGCTCGGCTCAAAAAAAAATTCGCGAATTAGTCCTTTTCAAAATTACGATCAGGTCCTTCGTGATTTTTTGAGAGAGGAAGATTTTTTCCTCCAAATTCGCGTTCAGGTCCTTCGTGCGCCGTTTTACGAAGAGAGCCTCCCGTTAGATTTAAATCGCGAACAAGCCCTTTTCTAATTTTTAAGGATAGCGGACAGGTCCAAAAACGTTACATTCAGGTCCTTGCTCCTTACGTCTAGGTCCTTTCTCCGTTTTTCCCTAGAAAAAAATATTTTCGGCACCAAGAATATGTGTGCAACTCTGTCTTTAGACTTTTTTCCCACCTCGATTTCCCATCTCGATCTCTAATATTTTTTAGACCACGTATTATTACTCGGTGAACGCGTAGAGTGTTATACTCAGCAGAAGAAGGTTGTCGTCTCTAATGATTTTTCACCTTTTTCCCTCTAGACTTTTTCCTCACTGCCTCTAGACTTTTTCCCCACCACGGTTTTCTAGCTTGGTCTCCAATATTTTCCAAGTGATTCATAGAAAAATAGAGCGCTGCCGCAAAAAAATCGATTAAACGCCATGTCTTACGCGTGCTACACGCCATGGTCTCTCGATATTTTTTAAAACATGTATTATTACTCGGCAAACGCATAGAGTGTTATACTCAGCAAAAGAAGGTTGTCATCTCTAATGATTTTTCGCCCTTTTCCCTCTAGACTTTTTCCCCGCCGCTGTTTTCCAACTCGGTCTCCAATATTTTTCGAATAATTCGTCGAAAGAGATATTTCTACAGCTTTGTCTTTCTATTTTTCCCCGTTTCACTCGTTACTTCGACGATTTAAAAAATTAAACGCTACCGAAGAAAAAAAAGAAAGTTTTCCTTCGAAAAAACGCCACGCACGACGTATTACGCCACGGAAAATTTTGTGTCCTTTCAGCTGTTTCGCTCATTATTTCGACGATTTAAAAAATAAAATACCATCGAAAAATAAATTTTTTCCTACGAAAAACATCACGCGCGGCGTGTACGCCGCGAAAAATTTACTAGTTGTTACAATTCTCTTTTGTCATTCCGTCCAAAGAAAGATGACGGCTTGTCAGGAAAAGCTATCACTCACTCAAGACATCTTCACGGCGAGAACTAAAAACAGAACGGTAGTACCCGGTTCCATGAATGTGAATGCCAATTTGATCTATGTGGAGCGATAGTAGGATTAGTCCTACGCTATTTTGTCTAAAATGAGTTATAATAGTATAAAATACCTATTAGGTTTAAACATAGCATCTTCAAGTTAAACCATTTACACGAGGTGAGGACACAAATGTAAGTAGACCGCTATGTATACGCAGGTCCGCCCCACAGTGGGCTAGGATATTGAACAAAATTTGGGCTAGGGAGTTACGAAAGGTATCAGAGTATCAACATTCGTTGCATTGGTGCATGTGGGACATAGGCACGGGTATATGGCGCATACCGTATGTGGGATAGGAGTGGCCACATAGCATGACATATGTGCCAGCACTAGAAGCACAAATATGTATCAAAGGGTTGTTCTAAGCATTTATCGTGTATACCGTATACCGCTATAAGCATCAGCTCTTAAGAGGATGAGTGTAATACCTTGACTTATTAATGCGAAGGCCTATATGACCTATATAGAGAAGTAGTAGGATTTGTCTTGTATTGCGTGTCTAAAATAAGTTACAACAATATATAATACATGTTAGATCTAAATATAGTACCTTGTGCTATGTATACGCAAATCCACCAACGATGGACTAGAACATTGAGCAAAATTTGAACGGAATGTTAAAGAAAGACAACCACCTATCGATTTTGGAACATAAGGTCTACTAGTCAATGTACGGTTGCAGGCTACAGCTACTGGTATATGTTATATATTAAAGCCCTAAGGATTGGCACCTCCTCAGGGGACTATGTGTCGCCCCTTCAGGGAGGCTCCCTGAAAATTTAGAAATCACGTTTAGATCCTTTCAAAAAAATTAAAAATCGTATTTAAGTCCTTTCAATGGTTTTTTAAGTAAAATAGACCTGAAAAATATCGAAATTATGTTTAGGTTCCTACATGCGGTTTTTTAAAAAACACAAATTCGTCGAGGGTTTATAGCTGAATTTGAAATCGCGTTTAGGTCCTTTAGTCGATTTTTTTATTTAAAAAAATTAGAATTGTAAATAGATCCTCCCGCCGGTTATTTTAAAAACAGAAACTCGTAACACATTTTTTGCTCGTAGCGCGGCATCGTGCGCAACTCAACCAAGTATAACTAAACCAGCGTCAAACTAGAAGCTTGCCAGTGCCACTCTCTCCTCACGTAGACGGACGCACACCGTCTGCAAACCTGTAGAAATAACACACCCTGCAGTTCTTTGGAAGCTTACGTGCCATGCCGCCAGCACGAATGGCATGCTCATTGTCTCACATTTGCTGCACTCCGATCCGATCTGAATTCCAACGGTGCCGTGTATGGTCTACTAATTAGAATAGAAAGGGTAGGTGCTTGAATGGTACACATATATACATAGGAGATACAATTCCACACATTGTTCTCTGGCATTGGATGAATCAAGAGGAAGGTGGTAACATGCACCATGGAGTGGCAAATGAAAGCCAGATATCACCACTACAGACTGATTCATTCGCGACCCTTCATCACTGTCGAACAGGCCCGACCCGACAGTGATAATCTTATCACTGCCGGTTCCAAGTTCAACCGGCAGTGATAAGAATAGTATATTTTCCCACGCAAACGGCGGACAATATCACTGCGGATTTAGAGATAGAACTGACAGTGATGTATTACTGCCGGTTCAACAGCATAACCGATAGTGATAACGCGATTTCCTGCGTGAACGACAGCGATATTACTGCCGGATTTAGATATATAGAAGTGGCAGTGATATATTACTGCCGGTTCCAGAGCAAGAGCCGGCAGTGATAATGTGGCACTATATGGCCCCCTTCGGAACAATTTCTGATTATGTAGATTTAAGATTGTAGTCAGCTGTCTAGAGAAATGGCTGTCTGAAGAATTTGCTGACTTAAGAATCTGGTCATTCGGCAATCCTGATTGTCTGTGTTGATTATTGATCGGCGTCAGTGACGAATAAGCGGATGGTGGTGGTGGAGGGGCCTAGGGACGATGGCAGAAACCATTGTGCTTACGACGATTCGTGGCAAGAGGAACTCGCAGAATCTGAGTCAGAATCCGTAGAATCAGGTGGATGACAGTTTCTGATTCTGTGTACAAATCAGATTCTGATTCTTGGAGAAGCTGTCTAGAATCCTATTGTTCGGCACACAATCCGCTTTTATTTTAAATAGAAGCTGTATTTAAGCTGAAACGAAGGAGCCCTATATATTCCAGCTTCCTTTCCCAACCTGTCCAGAATAGAGAGGAGCTCTGTTCTTGCTCGGTTGGGGTAGGAGGGGGCAAATTTTTGCTCTCAAATTTGGTGGAATTCGTTTCTAATTCGTGATCTAAGGTTCGTATCTTGATGTACATTTCATTCATAGTTTATTTAGTTGGATATTACGTTCTATATTGTTGTAGGTTGTGAGAATTATTGATTGTATAGTGAGCACAATTAAAGCTCTAATCTAGAGACTAGATTTCAAATTACCAACTTTTATATGTATAGTGATTGGTGAGATTATGATGTAGGTTAAATTTAAGTATTTAGAGGACTAAATTGGTGATTGTATTTAATCGTAGATTGAATTTAAATGTAATAGCACTTCTTAATTAACTATTATTTAATCTAATTACTTAAAATTGTTTCTTTATTTCATGTATGTTAATTTAATACTTTTGTAAGTAATGTAAATTTGCTGAACGGACCATTATAACTAATAGCTATTATTTAATTGATTTTACAATCGAGATTTAGATATAGATTTATAATTAATGAACATTTCTAGATTAATTAGCACTACATAACAAATTAAATGAATAAAACAATTTGTGACCACTTATTGATTTAACGAGATTTTATTTGTTATAAGTATTTGTAGATGGATGTACGAAGCATACCGTCGCGATAGAGAGTACTTTAACGATGTGACTAGTTTTCTGAGCGCGGCTGCGGCGTACAAGTCAAATAAACTGATGGACTATATTTGTTACTCGTGCGTCGATTGCAAGAATGAGAAGCAATTTTCTAATCTTGAGGCGATCCGTGCACACTTGCTTCGAAGGGGTTTTAAGCCTGCCTACACCTATTGAACCGAGCACGGTGAAGATGAGATTGTACGTGAAGGGCATTTGATTGATGATGATAAAGAAGACAACGACTCGACTGCGGTCGAAGATACGTTCATCGACAGCTATGAAGACACATTCATCGATAACAATGAAGATGATCTAGAATAGATGTTATATGATGGGGAGGAGGACCTCACGAGTGAAAGGGATTTTCAGAAGTTCCAGCATATGGTACAGGATTCTACAACACTTTTGTACCCGAGCTACAAGAAGGAGTTCAAAAAGTTGCATGTTGTGTTTACGCTACTGCAGTTGAAGCCAAGTAATAGTTGGTCCGATAAAAGTTTTACAGAGCTGTAAGGTTTCTTCAGAGACGTCCTTCCAGAGGGTAATGTGTTGCCAGCAACCACGTACCAGGCTAAACAGGTTGTTTGCCGTTGGGACTGGAAGTGCAGAAAATACACGCATGTCTAAACGATTTCATATTGTATCGCAATGAGTTTGCAAATTTGGATGCGTGTCTCGTTTGCAAGGCATCTCGGTATAAGCACGGCGGTGACGACATCGAGGCGCAGCGTAAGAAGAAAAGACCCTCAGTCAAGGTGGTGTGGTATTTCCCTATAATCCCCCATCTGAAGTGTCTGTTTGCGAACAAAAGGCATGCTAAATTGCTGCGATGGCACGTCGAAGAGTGTAAGAAGGATGGAATGCTTAGACACCCTATTGACTCTGCGCAGTGAAGGAACATTGATAAAAAATACAAGAAACACTTTGCATATGACAAGAAACACTCGGGGCCTGGTCGCCTGCCTGCTCGGCAAGCTGCCACGCTTGGCACTCGTGGCCTCTCCTGACTGTGGCGGAGAGGGTACCCGGTGTAAAGTACGCCGACAAAACTCTTAGCAAGAAACGAGCATATGACCTCCGAAAAAGAAACTAGAAGGGAAGTAGACGCCAGCGTAACATCTCACTTCAAAAAGACGCCACCACCTGATAAGATTGTAATCGAAGCTGCCAAAAGAAATTTCTTCGTGGGCTTAGTGACGGTTAAACAGACAAGACAGGCAACTTAATCTCCTCAACCTAACCAATGATCAGACTACGAGCGCATCTCTAGGAAGAAATCTAAACGAGATGGTGGTAAAGCAGTTATTGCTGGAGACTAAAGGGGTGTTAAAGGGCAGGAGCCCCTTCTAAAGTGGCCATTCGTTAACAGGGAAGTTTTGGCGGATCCAAATGAGGAGCCTAGACTGACAACACAGTTATGACGTCTACATCAATAGTACCAGCAATATGTCCAAGAGACAAAGAACGATGTGTTCCCCGTCAGATACAAAGATGTGGATTTTCACAATATGGACGGCGTTTTCTGGGTAGAACACCAAGAAATATACCAGTTGTACCAACGAGACGCTCTGGACGTGTCTATATTAAGAATGTGGACTCTGTAAGTCTCTTGTATCGTTCATGCTGTACATTCACGTACCCTTAAACTCAGAGTCTAACTTCTTTTTTTTATGTAGAATGGAGGTAATGATATTTAGAGTGGACTTAAATGAAATGGTAAGATTTCTCGACTTGGACCTTATCAACTGTAAATTTATTCTAATCCAAGAACGATAAAAGAGGTTGAGTACGTACTTAAGACGCTGCTAAAGCTACAAGATGAGACCTACGCACTTTTACCCTACAACTTTCAGTACGTGTTTCCCTGCCTACTAGTCTCGTATATTTGATGCGCAACACTATGTGATAATTAATTGGCTTCTGTAACTTTCATTGGATTCTCCTCGTCATCATATTAGACAAAAGCAACATCACTATCTTGGATTCAATGAGGAAACCGACAGACGATTACAAAGAATTAATAGAGTTGCTAAACAAGTAAACTCGGTCGTTGTATTATTGCTCCAGTAATCTTCTATTCCATTGCACCTAATTAATTTTAATGACTACTCAAAACCATGCACAGGGTGTACGCAAAATACCGCAAGAGCCAGCGGTGTCGTCCATTCACGAAGAAGTTCAGAATAAAAACCGATTTTCCGTGCTTGAGACAGGCCCAAGGGAACAATTTATGTGGATACTACGCAATGACACATATGCACGCGTTCATTACTGACAGTACGGACTATGACGGCGAGATGGTATATCATTACATGTTGATGCATACTTTTCTTTATAAAGACGATGATACTAATTAATGATTCAATTTCTCCCATGACAGCGTGTGAAGTTGGGCACCAGCGGCCTGCTCGAAAACGAAATTGAAGCCCTTCGAGAGCAGATAGCTGGGTTCATCGTTCGTGAAGTTATCAACCCGAAGGCGTGAGTTTTACGAGCATTTGTAGCTTAAGTGAGATGTCAACGATTGCGAATGAACAATATAATAATTAAATATTATGATGCTTCAATGTATTTGAATTACGCTTTAGCGATGTTTTGTTAATATTGTGCATAACATATATCGTACAGAATACATCTACTGTACAATACATATATGCTACAACATTACATAATACATATACTGCAAAAAAATATATATATATAACAAGGTTTGAAAAACCCAACACTGCCAATTTTGGAGGAAAATAGGACAGAGAGTTATCACTACCGGTTGCCGAGGGAAATATGACAGTGATACTACTTATCACTGCCGGTTATTGACGAAAATGCGGTAGTGATAATTATTATCACTGCCGAGTGTACAATATGAACCGGCAATGATAATGATTATCATTGTCGATTTACATTCGGCATTTAGATAGTGCTGGATCCACATCTGACAGTGATGTCGATATGAACCCGATAGTAAATAAGTATTCTGCAGCGGTGTATATAGCTAGCGGCCGGATTTGTATTCAACGTAAAATTTAATTGCACTCAGGCGGGGAGTCGATGTCCAACAGTCCAAGGATCAAATACATTTACATAGATCACGTCAGCTGTAGTGTGACTGAATATATTCGTTTTCTTTGTTTGTTTAGTCTTGGAGTATCTTTGACATCTTTGGTTCACCAACTGCGCTCCACCAAACTCCTGAAGGGGACGTTGCCCCGACCTTTCACTAACCACCATACGATTTGATCCACCTCTTTTGATTGGAGAAAACATCAAGGACAGGAAACGTGTAGCCGTTTAGGCAGGCCTTGAAACTATATTTTATTTTCTTATATATCTGTATGGAATATGTAGATAACAAGTAGAAATAGAGGACTTCGACTGATGTACATGTTTCCTTCTCCCAAGTGATGTTTGCATCAAAAGTTGGTAGGACATTTTAATCTCTTCCAAAAAAATCACAAAATTGGAGTTGTATATTTAAAAGAGAATTGACCTACCTACCGGAGAAAAAAGTTTCAGTTCAGCATAATTTCCCAGTTCAGACATTAATGTGAAATGTCAAAACCTCTCCCTTCAACTATATTAGAAATTTCCCCATTTATCCTTCTGAAACAATAACAGCTTTTCTACCACAAGTCATTCGAAGACCTCCTTACCTTCCATGAACCCCAGAAAACTTATCGATAAGCTATATATGCAAGTATATATCATATGAAATCACTCTGAAGTACAAATCAAGAGCTGATGGTACATGAAATCTAATCTAGCTAAGCTTTCATCTCCTGTCATGTCACAAAAGCCTGGTTCAAAACCTCGCCGAAACTTTGAAAATCTCAGCCAAAATAATTTCGGTTGGGGCATAGACTTCAAATCTTAGTGGGATAAAAAAAATTGAAAATTCGAATTGCTACAGTGGTTTTAGTCAGTTTCAACAGGATTTTGGCATTTTGGACCGAGATGATCATGAATTCAATCGGTTTTCATATTTTTTGGACCGAATTTCACACTAATTTTTTATGGTGAATTATAATGTGTTTTATGAGGAATACATGTTAAAATTTTACAAAAAAATTAATAATTTCATATTCTCCCTCAAAAGGATATGATGTTTCTCTCTACATTTCAAACTGTATGCCGGTAGAAATACCAAGACATTCAACAAAAAGACATATGCCAGTACAAAGCTCCACTAACTCTAGTTGTCTACTACGATGGCGATGGCTAAGGGTAAAATCGTTATTTCACCCATGTCTTAATTCCTATACTACAGTTTCAAACTTTGCGCTGCCGCTGTAGGGCCGTTCAGGACGGCTTCTGTTTAAAGAAAAACAGATTGTTTCTCGAACGGGAGAATTTTAGACAGCTCTTTCCATAATTAAAAACATATAGACGTGTAGACATTCCAATTTCCAAGCTCAATCCAGCCTCTGAACCCTTGCTCTCCTCGAGACTGGGTGTTCAACGGTTGCACGAGCACGACTACCCATATGAGTAGTTTTCCTTTCCCTGGAATCGATCAGTGTTAATTAATGATTGCTTAATTACGTGTGCATTTTTCCTAACAGCCATGCATGCATATACACACTCCCTTAAGCGCTATAAATCACATCCCCATCCTGATCTCCTCGTAGCAAACTCAAGAACAACAAAAACAGTCGACTAGTTAAGCAAGCCGAGCCGCCCAGCCCCTCGACGAAACGCTCGATTGGAGGTTTATCTAAATTTAGGTTATTTTATGTAAATATTTAATATTTTGCATTCAAATAGGTAATAAATATAGATAAATGCTTGCATTATTTTTTTATATTTTTTCTAACCTTGAGAGACCATGTCATATTGGGTTGAAAAGGACGAAACTTTATTTTTGCGGGCCTCAAAATACTGGATTTAAAATTTAGTTTTTAAATTTCGACAAAAATTTTAAAATCTCATTGAAATTTTAGATTTCAGCCGATCGAGACGGGTTCAGAAAACGAAATTTGTAACTTTACACAAAAGTGATCAGCCATGAGGCAAGCCGCAATAGGCCGTAGCATTGCAGTTAATTAAGTGTTTTGGAGTTGGTCACCTGTCAAGAGCGAATAATATGTAGATTGATCAGGCAACCAAACCAAGTTAGATCTCGCATGGCTACACCCTTTATAACGGGAGCAATTGGCGAGAGACCAAGGGGCCACGTGCCCCCTAAGCCAATTTGCGAAAAAACTTTCCGTTTCTTTGAAATTACAGATAGGTCCTTTCGGATTACAAATAGATCCTTCGTGATTTTTTGTGAGACAAAGAAATATTTTTTTCTTCACGTTTGGGTCCTTGGCGCGGTATTTTACGAAAAACCTCCCGTTAATTTCAAATCGCGAACAAGCCATTTTCTAATTTTTCAGGATAGCGAACAGGTCTAAAAAATTAACAAACAGGTCCCTGGTTCTTACGTTCGGGTCCTTTCTCCATTTTTCCCAAAAAAAATATTTTCGCCGCCAAAAAAACCCGGAAAAAAATATTTTCGTCACTCGAAAAACCCGGAAAAAATGTTTTCGTCACCAAAAAAACACAGTTTCGTCAAAGGTTTATAGCTATTTATGGATTTGCCAGCGGTCATAACATGGGTTTTTTAAAAAATGTAGATTCGTCCGAAGATTTATAGCGACCTATAGATTCGCCGGTGGGTCCTAACGACCCATTTTTTTTAGCAAACACAAAAAACCAAAAGACGAAAAAACCAGATTCGTCGAAGGTTTATAGCAGTTCATAGATTCGCCCACGAGTCCAAGCAGCTTTTTAAAAAAGGAAATACATAAAAAAAACGGCTGCACTTTTCTTTTAAAAAAACAAAAAGGCACAGATTCAACCGCAATTTTCTAAAAGAAACACACATCGACAAAAAAAACACAGATTCGTCGAAGGTTTATAGCAGCTTATGGATTTGCCAACGGGTCATAACCGCGGGTTTTCTTTAAAAAAAAACCGTAGATTCGGCGAAAGATTTATAGCAACCCATAGATTCGACGGCGGGTCCTAACGACCCATTTTTTTTAACAAACACAAAAAACCAAAAGACGAAAAAACCAGATTCGTCGAAGGTTTATAGCGGTTCATGGATTAAGCCCAAGGTCCGCGACCTTTTAAAAAGGAAATACATAAAAAACGGCCGACTTTTCTTTTTAAAAACAAAAGACACAGATTCAACCGCAATTTTCTAAAAGAAACACACATCGACAAAAAACACATATTCGTCGAAGGTTTATAGCGGTTTATGGATTTGCCAATCATAATCATAACCGGGTTTTTTAAAAACCCATAGATTCGACGGCGGGTCCTAAAGATTTATAGCAACCCATAGATTGAAGGAGCGGTTCATGGGCATTTACGTCCTAATGACCCACTTTTCTTTTTAAAAACAAAAAACACAGATTCAACATTTTCTAAAAGAAAAAAACAAAAAAAAAAATTAAATCGATCAAATATCCGTTTTTTTTTAAAAACCGTAAAGAAAAAATAGACCAGTGTCCTAATGACCCATTTTTTTAACAAACACAAAAACAAAAACGATCAAATATCCCGAAATGCGTGGATTTGCTAAAAAAAATAACCACGGTTTTCTAAAAAAACACAAAAACGATTCATCGAAGGTTTATAGTAACCCGTAGATTAAGCGTGGATTCGTCGAAGGTTTGTAGTAGCCCGTGGATTCGCCAGCGGGTCCTACTGACCCATTTTATTTAAAAATTACGGAAATCGAAAATTCGACAAAATTTATCATATTTTTTTCAAAAAAAACCGGACTAGAATTTGCACGGCGTGGCGTAGCACGCTATACAGGCTAGTATGAAATCATCAACAGGGTTTTTCCACGCTTCTTCGAAGACTGAAGTGCACACCTAAAGAGTAAGGGTGTGTTTGGTTATTTGTACTAAGTGGTACATATATAAGATGGTTTAAGAAAAAACTATCTATATGTTTGGTTACTTGAATGGAACCGTCTTGTCCTGAATGGTAGGATATAAATTTAAAGAATATTCTCTATATATGCTGAACTATTCTATTCACGTAAAATAATAGAACCAAATGGTACAAGACCGTGCTATACCATTCAACTTCATCCCACCAACATCCCACCAACTAAACACACGCTAAGAAAATGTTCAACTATTTTCCTTTTTGTAAGGAAGTAGTTGAACTAATATATTCTGTTTGCCGTTCAGTAAAAGGAACCTCTTTCTCTGTGTCTTTTTTGGAGTGAGATCACAAATGTACGGTAATAAGAGATAGTGGCTGCATAAGAATTCCGTGCTTATCTAGCTCCTTTTAACCTTTTTTATTTAAACCAGCCCTCCTATAAATCAATTTGTAAAAATAACTTTTTCTTCTACACGGTAGAAAGCACGGCAACAACACCTGTCCTCATTATGGGAGGAGGCTGGTGCCGTGATATATAGCACGGCTGGACATGCACTCTCATTCGCTCGACCTCCTGCCTGCGCGCTCCCGCGCTCGCTATAGTGCCACGATGCTGACCTTCTCCAGCGCTCACTAGGTGTGATATGGGACAGGTGTTGGCTGCCATGGTGGAGAGATCGATGTCATTTGCAAATTCATTTGCGGAGGACAAGTTTAAAGAAAAACCGAGCAACAATGGGCTAGATAAGCTCGGGGTTCGCCGCATAAGAACACCAACCAATTAACATCATTGCTGCTGTTGTTGAGTCCAACGCGCTGAGTAGTGAGTACTCGTAAGACTTTGGGGTGAAGTAACGGCGAAAAAGAAATATGCGAGCTAGATTAGTTATGCCCTGGCTTAGGTTTGCCTGCCTGCCAATGCCATGTGGACCGGTCGGTTACCATGTCGCCACTGCTCGTGCATGCCATCGGACATGAATTGATTGTGAGGTCACGATCGACGATGTGATCGAGGATCTTCTTTTGTGAGATCACAACTCACACTCCCTGTAGCTAAACACCATCAAAATTTGTTCATGTTTATAATGTCGCTAGCTTTCTTGTAGCATGCAATGCAATGCAAGTCAGCTGTTATTAGGGTCTGATTGTTTTAGCTTTTGATTCTGGATTCTGACATCAAAAGTAGAATAAAAAACAAATAGCTTGATTCTAGAATCCGATTTTCACAATCCAGCCCACCTATATATAGTAGAATCCACAATCCACTTCATATGTGTTTTTGGATTTCAGCTTTTAGAGAATCATCTTCTCTACAACTATAATTCAAAATCAACTTTTAGAGAATCCAAAACTAAAACAAACAGGAGTTAGGACAAAGCTTTCTTCTCCATGCGTACGTGGAGTGGCGCGCGTAAACGTTGCAAGTAGGTCCAAGGTTAGCGTCGATGTATTTATAGGTAGAACAAATTGTCATTGGAAAATTGTGGATCAACTAATTAACCTTGGAAAGACGACTTCTGTGGATTAGTGTCCTACGGCTACGAATACGTACCCATCATGTAGACCCATACGTCGAACAGCTAATTTCTCCTCTCTCTGATTATTCTCTCGACAAGTCCAAACAAGTTTGGTTTAGGTGAGACGACTAGTACACATCTAGCGTTGTACGTATACATGACTGGGGATGTGTAAATGCATGATTTCTTGACATCATCACTGATTTGTAATTTACTCGGCTCCACCATTAATTAATTCTAGTGTGTTCTTCATTATATTTTTTTTTCTGTTGTGTGATTAACAAGTTTTTCTGAGTGGATATATGTCAAATAGTGTGGTGCCATGCATGCGGAGAGGTAGGGCTAACATATATATCTTTTGGTAGATAGAGAAGGGACATGCGCTCGGACACTTTCACGAAAGAGAAAATAGTACGCCTAGTTGCACTGTGAGCGTGTCGCAAAATGAAGTCTGGATAAACAAATGAAAATGATAGCGAACCAGAGGGTCAAAAAAATATATATAAATAGAGTATGAAGCGTGCACGCATCATGTTCTTATTATCTGTCCACGCATAGTTGAAAAAGCTATATGGTTGTGCACTTAGCCGATCCCAGTGGCATAAATTACTCTAGGATACTGTTATTTTCTAATGGCAAATCATGAACAGGACCTTCGAAAAATAAGGTTTTTTTGGACGGAAAGGGTAATCTTTAAGAACATGCATGACTGCCACTTCTCACCAACTAGCGTCGGGAAAATACTATCCAAACAAAAAATAAATAAGGATTATAAAATACTAGACATTTTCCCTGCAGCGAAACACATGAAATTCCAACCCTCAAGTTCCTTTTGAAACGCGGAAATTCCCCCTATTCGTATCAAAATCGAGCTGTTCGCAGTCAAATACGGCACGCCTAGTTCACTTGAATCCCCTGCGTTCGATTCGAGACGGGGCAACGTTCACCGATGAATAGTCAGAAAATGAGATCGAGATGCGTTGTACAATTGCGGTTGGTGGATACCGTTAGGTAGAAGAATTGACGCGTAAGGCGAGAGAGAGTGTGTGTGTATCGTGCCATGTCGTACCAATCATTTTGCTCCACTAACGTCAAAGTGTGCTGTCCCCTGATTTGGTTTTGGGTGTGAGAAGGGGTTGGACAAAAGTGCAGTGCAGCACCAACCCAAACGACAGTGGGACCCACATTTAGCGTCCCTCCTTCACACACGAAACCACGGACTACAAGATTCGTTGAGCCTGTGTATGTAGTATGCTAAGTGCGTTGTTGTACATGGTTATTTCCTGAGAAAATATACTGTCAATGCGGCAACTTATAATGTAGATCAACGATAGGAGGATTCATATCGTCGTATCCTCCTATCGTCGTTAGTGGTATTTACTTTTTGTGGTCAGCAGATGGTTAGTTTGGGTAACAAACATCGGTATCTACGAACTTGCCTGCTCTCGTGAGGTAGCCGAATTAGGCTATTCTCAGTGCATGCTAACTTACCCATTTAATACATGTCACATAAGTATTTTTTATAATGTGGCAAGAGAGTTAAGAGGGGAGAGAAGAAAGCTGTATCTTGAGGAAGATATCATTTGGGCACGAAATCATAGACATTGAAACTTGAATCATCTAAGTGGCCCACAATTCATACTCTCATACACATCTAGCATTTAATTATCTTATGGGGACTAAGAAACAATCCATAAGGGCATTTCCAATGGATCATTTCTTTGATCGTTTCTTAGAGGAGAGATAGTGTATTAATTGATGTTTAGAAACAATCGCTCTCAATGCATAGTTTCTACCTCGTTTTTTTAATATTAATTACCATGCAGTTTTTTTGCGTTTTCTTAGAGGAGAGGTAGTGTATTAATTGATGTTTAGAAACGATGAGAAGAGCACAATGCAGTTTTTATGTTTTCTTAGCCAAAGCATTTAATGAAGAAACCATTTCTAATTTAAAAAACTCTAATCTTCTCTCTCTGTATTAATTCATTGCCACCTAAGCTTTTTATCCTACATGACATACTAAGAAACCATCTAAGAAACAGCATTGTAAATGCTCTAATACCATGCATTGGGATAATTGTATCTTCTATAATATCATATGATATGGTAGCTTTGGATAGTGTGACAAAATACAATGCACTGTAAATAGCCTTAGCGTACCAGACTAGCTAAATAACAACATAAAGTTGAGCCAGGAACGGACATGTCTAGTCTAGAATGACAATGGATGCCATGCCATCAATATCCCTTCTACTATAGTTGGGGTTGACGAGATTTTGAATATATTCCCTACCTGGCTCAAATTGGATGGCGATTTTTCCTTACCTCAATTCATAGGTCCACTTAATTATTTGAGGGAAGATTTTCGCGATTTATAATCGTGCCATTTTGCTCATTTTTTCCGTTAATTTGCAATCCCGAACAAACCATTTTGCCCCTCGCTCGGATCGTGTGTTAAGTTGGATTCCTTGTCTCTTCATACATTATATTAATCCATGTGCATGGTAATAACAAAATACCACCGAAATATGGTTCCTAATGCTATTTTTCCAAACATTTTTTATCGTTCTCTGTTGAATTGCACAATGTGTTTTCCGGTGATATGATTAGGGGCATGAAGTTGATTTATTGCCACTTTCATGATATGGTGACGTTTAATCTTTTTTAAATAGATTAAAAAACGATTGATGTTTGGCAAAATGATTACGACGAAAAGGACCTTTTGATTGCAAATGCAGATGCAAAATAAGCAAAATGGCTCGATGATTATAAATCAATTGGATGCAAATTTTGGCAAATAAACAGCGGCGCATGAATTGAGGGTAGGAAAAAATCCTGCCATCTAATATAGTTGGTTGACAAACAACTTCAGTTTAAATTCAATGAAAATGGGTAGGAAACTACGAACTAGGATGCTCGCTTTACTCTCGAGAGCAATGTTGATAATACCGTTTCAATCTCGAATTTGATGAGTCGGTACTAACAAAATTTGTGAAAAATCAAACGGTTTTGAAAGTCAAATGAATTTAAAATATGATCAAACTGCGGAGCGAAATTTGAACGAAAAGATCGAAAACGGCTTGAAAGCAGTGAATTTTGAGCGGTTTTTACGAAAATCGGTGATCGGTTGAAAAATTGAAAAAAATATTGTAAAATTTCAAACTTTGTTTTTTGAAAAATACTCCCACCAGAGGTCATAAAGGTATTAATATTAATTTTAGGGAACTTTTGGATATTTTTTTCAAAATTTTCAAATAATTTTAATTTGAATTGGAACTTAAACGGTAAACTGAACAAAATCCTTTTCTGAATAGGAGCGGTACGAGCGAATTTCATGAATTCGAGTGGTTTTCGACAAAAAAGTGAAACCCTTTCAAGAGTCGCAAAAACTATTCGGAGTGTTGGTCCGCTTATCTAGCTATGTTGAACAAAGGGTTTTGAACCTAGGTATTATCAGCGCAATTAAGGTGCTTAGTAAAATTTAGGAGTGGTTCATAAAGATAATGAAAACGATAAAGCTACAATGAAGCACTATATATTTTCCGTCAAAAAAATGATGCATGATATTATAAATTTACAAACTAATGGTGGTGCACAAACAATTTATGTTTTGTTGACATCACTACAGGAATCGATATTATTTTCGTTGGCCTCAATTTTTTTCATCGGCCAAAAATAGATGGCGATGAGGGTAGCGGCCACCACTTCCACACTTTACCAAGTTAAATTTGAATTTGTGAGGTAAACTTGTGGCATGTGTGAGCTATTATTAACTTGTGGCATCAAGTTGTGAGTTAATTATTGAACTTGTGGTTGTGATGTGGACATTATTGTGGTGAATTTGTAAGATTAATGTCTATAATAAACTTGTGATGGAGACTCTATGGTTGTTAGAATTTTTTCACAATTTTTGTGGAATTTTTTCCGTGAATTATATGCATGCATTGAATTTCTGTGAATTTTCAGGGATTTTTATAATTTTTTGTATTTTTTTAATTTAAAAAAGTATTTTCGTCGGCCTTAGCTGACGAAACTAGAACACCACATTGCCGACGTGGCTTGGCTGCCGACGTGGCAGGTATATTTTTGTCGGCCCTGCCACGTTAGTAGGCGCGGATCAGGCCGATTGACGGTCACTATTTTCGTCAGCCAGCGCGGCCGACGAAAATACTTTTATTTTCATCGGTTACTGGCAGAAATATAGATATTTTCATCAACATAATTTCGTCGGCCTATTTTTATCGACAAATTGACGAAAGTAGTTATTTTCATCGGTTTTCCCCTTAGTTTTGTCGGTTTTTATCGACGAAAATAGTATCGATTCCTATAGTGCATACCAAAAATTGGTTGTTGATATTATTGTTTTCTGCTTACAAAAGAGTAGTTCAGCCTAAATAAGCATAGATAGTAATGCAGTCCAATAATATTGTATGCCAAGTCGTCAGCCAAAATAATGCAAACACAGGTACAAATCGTAAAGGAAAAAAAAAAAAGGAGCGAAACTGGTACCCCAACTACAGTCGCGTTCCGGTAGTCTACCACTCGTTCAACTAGATTATATTACTATCTTTTATCTATCCAAAACACAGAGGTCGTGCCGATATTACGTCTGATCGAAAATCAATGCAAAATCAAAACTGGTAGACATCAGAACTCAAGCCTCTCAGATCAGGGTAAAAAGAAAAAAAAAATGGCGATACTACCTACATGCCTAGGGTATGTATAATAAGATCCCCTCAGCTAGTTCTTAACATGTATATATCAGTTTTAGTTTAGTGGAAAAGTAAGAAAAGAAGAAAGAGAGAAGGGAGCTGGCTTTTATTTAGTAGCCAGTTTTACACGGTAGTATAGGTAGATTATTTATATACAAAAGAAAAGATAGTTGTTACACAACATTTAAAGATAATTTTTAGAGACAATTTACTACTGTACTTTTTAAAGGAGTATTAGGGTCTGTTTGGTAGGGATTCAGCTTCGTCAGATTTGTGAATCTGGTGAAGCTGAAAATTCTAGCTTCACCAGATTCATGAAGCTGGAGCTGTGAGTATATTAAGAGTGTTAATATGGATCATTTTGTTTATATTTTAGACTAAAAATATTCACTTTATTTTAGCCTACAAGTTTCAAATTTCAGTGGCTGAAATCTGAACTCTACCAAACAGCTCTTAGACCCGGTTTGGGAGAGTTCGAGATCGGCTCATTTCGAGATTGAAACTTATAGGTCAAAATAAAGTGAATTAAGTTTATATTTTTAGTCTAAAATGTAAACAAGATGATCTACCTAAACACTCTTAATGTACCCATAGCTCCAACTCCACAAATTTTTAGAGCTAAAAATACCCTGCTCCACAACTCTACAGATTTTAGTAGAGCTGGAGCTGTCCCAAACACCCCCTTAGTTAGCAGTGATCTTTGCTACAGTATTATACTTGCCTTACAAGTTACAAAGGCGGGAGCAAGCTAAGCTAACCAAACGCACAGGATCCTCCGAATCCTCGAGATGCTCGCTCCACCGCCATCACTGACCAGACGCTGCCACTCACTCCGACCTACTGGTGGGCCCACTCAGCTTTGCACCCACCCGAGAGTCCATGCCATGACCCATCTCACCCTCCAGTAACAACTCTCCTTTTCACCCCAGCGAAAAAGAGAGACAGGGAGACAGAGACAGGCAAAATTAATTTAGAGGAATTGCGGTGCAACGAGAAAAAGTTGACAGCCTTTGACCGTTAAGACAAAAAGGACTGCAAGCATAATCGAAGTCAGTTTTGAAAAATTACATCTAAAACTATAGCGCATTAGCGCCTCTGTCTAAATTTACGAACGTATTTTTCCTTACCATATAAATCAACCAGATATTAAAGATAACTATATTATTTTTAATTATTATCTGTAAACAATATATTCAATATGTGTGAAGAATATCAAATAAATCTAGACATTTATTAGGGACATAAAGAGAACATCACACTAACTCATATTAAAATATAAAATACATTATATATTTAAAAAGAAAACTATTTAAAAAACATATCATCTAAATTTGAACGGAGGGAGTATATCATTGCTACACTAAGCAGCGAGTGGGGACTGCAGAACTTTCTGGTGTATGATCTCACTGCTTTTCATTGGACAAAAAGAATTATATGTGCCTAGTACACTCAAATACAGGATTGTCACTAACAAAAGGACCCTACTTATCGGCAATAATCGTGGAGGAGTATATGTATGGCTTGGTTTTCCAATATCCCTACCTTTCTTCCTTGTTCTAAAAATCAAGGGGAGAAGGAAAAAAAGGAGTTAGTGTGGTGGTTGGTGAAGCCTCGAGCCCCATATAAGTAATATATAACCCCTTCCCTCCACAGTCCACACCTCATCGGCCAGTCGTCTCTTACTCACACCAAGAACACCCACTTCCTCCACACCACCACCAGCTGCCGAGCGATGGGTTCCACCGCCACCGACATGGCCGCGGACGAGGAGGCGTGCATGTACGCGTTGCAGCTGGTCTCGTCGTCGATCCTGCCGATGACGCTCAAGAACGCCATCGAGCTGGGCCTGCTGGAGATCCTGGTGGGCGCCGGCGGAAGGCGCTGTCGCCGGCGGAGGTGGCCGCGCGGCTGCCGTCCACGGCCAACCCGGACGCGCCGGCCATGGTGGACCGCATGCTGCGGCTCCTGGCCTCGTACAACGTCGTGTCGTGCGAGGTGGAGGAGGGCAAGGACGGCCGCCTCGCCCGCCGGTACGGCCCCGCGCCGGTGTGCAAGTGGCTCACCCCCAACGAGGACGGCGTCTCCATGGCCGCCCTCGCCCTCATGAACCAGGACAAGGTCCTCATGGAGAGCTGGTGAGTCTCTGGTTAATTATTTCAGATCATGAATGGCTACTGTACGGTTGCAGTGCACCCAAACTTTCTTCACCTTTTCTCGTCTCCTCTAGCTGACATGTGGGCCCATCCGTATAGCATAGAACTATCTTTCTTTACCGATGTTAGTGGAAGCAAGTAATCGGCGATTTCATCATCAATCGGTTCATGTATGAACCCTAGCCATTTCCAGACAGCGTATATGCTGAGAAACCACCGGAAGAGCCGTCGATCGCCGAATCAACGGCTCACGTCGACCTCTCGATCCCACATGTCGTGCCCAAACGAGGGAAAAATCGTCGCTGATCTGGCTTGAGGCAGCCACCGGCTCAGTAGGTATAGATCTTTATGCGAAATTTAACGGAAAATGTATATGACCAGAATTAAACGAGGGCATCTTCGGCAAATCATCGCTCATTTAGTGTGGACGGAGTAGAAAGGAAGGCTTATTACGCTAACTAGGAGACTTTTCTTCTCAGGCTCCTTCTAGAATCATGTAACCGGACCTGCAGCACGCTAATCTGGTAAAATAAATTGATGTTTTCACAATATTTTGGGTCCAGAGTAGAGAAGAGGATTGCAGACAATCTGGTGTTTTGTGGTTCGGTAGTACTCCCTCCGTTTATTTTTATAATGCTATTCTCAATGCTAGTTTCATTTGAGTTTTAATATCATTAAATGTTCTGCTACATAAGCAAAGATAATGATATGGCAAAAAATTAATGATGAGAGAGATTAGGAGAGTTTCATGTAGATGAGAGAAGTTTTATCTAGATGAGAGAAGTTTCATCTAGATGAAATCTGAGATACACGTTTACCTAGACAAAGATGATGTGGCAATCTTGAAAACAGTGCAATGAAACTGTGCACTAGGAATAGCCTAATGCCTATTTTTCGAATAGTTTTATTTACAAATGTAAGACTTACATGTAGATTTAATGAGACCTTTCCTTCTATACCCCTATTTATTTTTTCTCATCCATATACATTTATTCATTACCACCCACAAAAAGTATATCTTTTATCTTTCAAGACAATTAAGTGGGGACATCTAAGTCATTTTTTCTCGTATTTTTCTCAATTTCAACGCAATCTTAATCCTTATGTAAAGTCAAAATACGCCTTAAAATAAACGGAGGGAGTACTTCCTCGGTCAACTTTTTGGCACATACACCAAGAAGGCATTAAAATTACTATATTAATCCTAATTATTATCACTAAGTACTGTACTACATTTAATATATACATGTAAGGAATATAAAATAAAATGGATATTTATTTGTGGTATAGAGAATATTATATTAATTTTATATTAGAATATGAAATAAGTCTTACATTTGTAGACAAACTTGGATGGAGGGACCTAATTTCAATTTCTGACAAACAAAATCCAGTTGGTAGCGAGTGATTTTAGTCAGTCCAAACAGTTCAGTGAACCCACACGGTTAGAAGCAGTAGTTTTGCCTCCTGCATCCTCAGCTTCCTCTTTCATCATCGTTACTCCGAAAATAGCATCTCTTTCCAACTATGACGGGGCACGCTACAATGCAAGCAACTCAGCGCCACCAATCCGACCGGTTCTTGCAAGACATAAACGGGCAGAGTACGCTGAAACAGAGATAATTTTTCGATAAAAAAAGCTTTTATTAATCTTAGTAAATTACATCAAGGTGATACAATTATACTAAGAAAACTTCCGGCCTCTACATAGTTAGAGTGTACACAGCCAAACACACACACAAAAAAAGACAAAGGAACTGTCGCGGCAAACTACATCATGCAATATTGTCTTCAAGGCTATCCACCATCATAGTAACACTTGGACCGCGATAAAAGCTCTCCAATGACAACGCCTCCAAGAAGGACTCGATACGCACACGCACCGCCATTGCCATGATCCAACCAGTGAAGGCCAGATCAAAGGTTTTCACCTCGGAGAGTAAATCCTCAGACTACAAAACAATGCCTTCAACAAGGCCATTGCCAGGCACAATCAATTAAGGTCAGACCTAGAGATTTCTCCTTGAAGTCGAAGTACCGGAGATCCCAGTGATACAACCACCCTCATTTCGAGCTAGTGCCGTCATACCACTTAATCTTAGCCAATAGCAACGGCCATCTTCTCAAGGCCAGACAAACAATTTTTAGATGTTCGACTCTACGATGACAGATTCGCGAGCTAACCAATAGGCACACGATCATCAAGTCCATAGAGTGCATCTAAAAAATGAGTTGTGTCGCCTAAGAAAAAAGAATCCGCGAATCGATGCTAAGATGACATAAGTAAAAAAAAATGTATGAACAACGCTAGTAAGAGATGAAGACGCTGAAGCGAAAAGTAGTCACCTAGATCGCCCATTGTCCACAAGTTGCCGAAGCCAGCCGCCATCACCAGTGTTGACAACAACAAGTGAGGGGATCCAACCCAAACTACCATAAGGCACCGAGGGGCCAGCAGCTGCCACCGTCCGCCATGTCCATCGATTCCTATCGAAATAGTTAATACAACTCCGTCTGTTCACAAATAGTATATCGTTTTATACGTTGATACAGTCGATAGAGACGCAAATTTTAACGACTACTTTTTACCATCACACTCTAAAGAAGTAACATTATAACACTGCTACAAAAGGGTTTTTGGTAAAATGTACTTCCTCCGGTGAGAATTGTTATCATTTTGGACACCCGTGTGATTAAACTCTCGAAATTTTGATTGTTAGTATCTTTTTAATTATTTAAATTGGATACATAAAAACCATATGTATAAAACTGTCTTGAAAAATACTTTTGCAATATTATAATTTTATTGGGTTTTATAAATATGTTATAATAGAAATTAGTGGTTAAAGCTATATTTTGAACACAACATCGATATTTACAATGGCAACTATTTATCACCGGAGCGAGTATGATTTTTGTGCTGATATTAATTTCATCCGGTGAAAAACTTTTAAATGTTACTGGGGGTGAGATCCCAAGTGTGTAGTTCATCAACGTGGCGTTTGTTGATTTGCTTTAGGTACTACCTGAAGGACGCGGTCCTTGACGGCGGCATCCCGTTCAACAAGGCGTACGGGATGACGGCGTTCGAGTACCACGGCACGGACCCGCGCTTCAACCGCGTCTTCAACGAGGGCATGAAGAACCACTCCATCATCATCACCAAGAAGCTCCTCGATATCTACACCGGCTTCGACGGCGTCGGCACCCTCATCGACGTCGGCGGCGGCATCGGCGCCACCCTCCACGGCATCACCTCCAAGTACCCGCACATAAAAGGCATTAACTTTGACCTCCCCCACGTCATCTCCGAGGCGCCGCCGTTCCCGGGCGTGCAGCACGTCGGCGGCAACATGTTCGAGAAGGTGCCCTCCGGCGACGCCATCTTCATGAAGTGGATCCTCCACGACTGGAGCGACGAGCACTGCGCGACGCTGCTCAAGAACTGCTACGATGCGCTACCGGCCCACGGCAAGGTGATCATCGTCGAGTGCGTCCTACCGGTGAACCCGGAGGCGACACCCAAGGCACAGGGTGTGTTCCACGTCGACATGATCATGCTCGCGCACAACCCCGGCGGCAAGGAGAGGTACCAGAGGGAGTTCGAGGAGCTCGCCAGGGGCGCCGGGTTCACTGGCGTCAAGGCCACATACATCTTCGCCACCGCGTGGGCCATCGAGTTCACCAAGTAGATCGATCCATCGATCAAGGTCTCGGTCTCGGAGGATGTGTGTGTTCGATATATCCAATTTGTTGCTCTTCCTAGCTGCAATTGTACTTTTGCTTGGTTTCTGTTGGTCTCTCCTACATAATTCTCTGGTTCTGAAATATTGTTATTCTGAGTTCTAATGGCTGCGTTCAGCTCGATATGTACCATTAATAGTTATCAAGGTTACATAAATATGTATGATATGATGACGTGGTTTCTCTCCTTCCTTGAATATACAAGTGAAATGCTATTGATCTTGCTCTTAAATATAAATTTTTTAAGGGATGCTCTTAGAAAATACTTGTGGTGCAACACTTGTATATTGAGTGACATGGTTTCTCTTGTTCATGGAGAATTAAACGTGCTACTGCGACCTCGTCACTTTTAGACCCCATCAATCTCATGACACATGGCAGAATAATCACTTACCATTTTGTGTAGCCACGTGTTATGATTTGAAATAGGTCCAAGAAAGAATATAAAGGTGAAAGGCATGTAGTGCTCATCAAGAGGAGTCAACGTGAGCCTCCTAGGGACAGAAAGCCCATTGTGGCCTTATCGAGCGTGGGCCTCCTGAGAAGGCAGAAAGCCCATTGGAGCCTTATCCAGCATGCCGTGTGTACACCTACGAGGCAGGGTACTCTCCAACTCTGCCGGTGCCTAGTTTGTATGTAGTGCTCTACCAAGGAAATGTCCGACGTACGGTTCAGTCTGGTGAGGCCCAAGCCTATGAAGACAGAAGGCCCATTGTTTCGGGTGTAGTGTCGTACGTACACTACACACATTTGTTATCCGGCCCGGCTCCGTGGAGGTGCAGCTTAGTACATGAATTTAGGTTATTCTGGCTAACCAACCTACGGCTCCCGGCTTGCTAAAGCTGCGAGGACAAGTTCCGGCCAACTTTCAAGTGTTTAGGCCTCATTTTCGGTTTGTCCTCCTCAGTTCTATCCATACCTGGAGGAGCCTCCGTGCGCGCGCACCCAAAAAACACACACACACACAAAAACATTAACAACTTCTTGCTAACTTTATTTTTAATTCTGACTTTTGTTATTATGCCACCACCCGTGACATGGCAAGATAAAACTGCTAAGCTAATCACTATGTTGTGGCTAAACCCTACCACCTTACCACTAGTGATGTGATAGTGTTGTTTGGTCACACACTCACACTACCACCAGTGACATGGCAATAAATGCCATTTAGCTAGACTTAACTGACGGTGTGGTAGTGTTATCTTGTTATCTTATCATGGTGGTGTGTAAAGGGTTAGATTTGGAAATAAAGTTAATGATGAATAGTTAATAAAATTAAGTTGAAAAAATAGGTTAATAATAAAACTGGGTCAGCTTGCTACTCCATACATATTGTGTTAATTAATGTTTGGGCGTTTGGCTATACCTTTTTTTTAAAGAAAGTTTGGTTATGCTATATGTATGACATGAACATGCATGTACAAGAGATGCCGATGCAAAAATAATTTTAAGGAATAAGTCTATTTTACACCTTTCAACTTTTCAAAAGCTTCATTTAACACTTTAAACTATAGAATTGGGTATTTAGCATCCTAAATTTACAAAATCGGGTCAATTTACACCTTAAGATGGTTTTAAAGAGCAGTTTTGCTGGCAAGGGATGATGATGTTTGTGGTTTTTTTCCCATTGGCTGCGTACATGGACTGTGCTGCAGAAGCCGGAATTGCGAATTATTTTGGTGCGATTTACGAACGATTGCAGCGGTGGCCATGGCTTTCTTCTCCTGCCTCTGGATGGCGGTCTAATCTTCGAATTGATTGTTTTTAGCGAGGTGGGGTATTTTTGTTCATGAGTTGTGTTTTTTTGGTTTTTGGGCTGTGTGCTTCATGATAAGCAGAGGCCGGGAGTAGTTTTAAGGGTTTGTATCTCCTCGATGTAATGCTCTTAAAATTAATAAAAGCTTCCTTTATCAAAAAAAAATGCCATCGACTTTTGCTGATGTTGATCAAAATGAGAGAAGCAATGATGATAAGAAGGAAAAGATAACATATATAGAGAGAAAATGAGTGAGAAAGATATCAATGATGTTAATGTCAATACCTTTGAATTAGATCTTTATTACCAAAACTCGATGGCGTATCTACGAAGATGGTGAAAAACCATATTGAGGGGGATCCAAATCATCAGAACCACACTTCAAAACCGTCTTAGGGTATAAATTAACTCGGTTTTGTAGTTAAGAGTGTTAAATATACTTTTGAAAAGTTAAAAAGTGAAAAATGGACTTACTACTAATTTTAAAGACCCATGCCAATACATCTCTACAGCTAAACAGTACTTCTTTTTCACCACTAGTAGGCTCATAATTTTCAGCTTGTTCCCACTCAGCTTGGTCAGCGGAAACACCTTTAATTACATCCTACAGCCTTGCTCACAAATACAACCCATGAAACCAATCACCATCTCCACAAAAATATGCTTTCATGGCTGAGACTGGTTGCAGTTCAGTCAGGCAACCAATCATGCCTGCCCCTACCACTGCTTTATCCTTGCAATGCTTAGGTTAATTAGCTTTTCCCTAGCTAATTGCCACGCACTTGACTTCCATTCCATACAGCAAAAGAAAGTCTGCATGCAGGATCGAGGCTACAGTACAGCTACCACACCCAGCCTGGGGCAACTAGTATTAACATTGTCGAGATGGTCTCACAAAAACAGCTTCAATTAAATCGTCTTGGACAAATCCGGTGCACGGCATGGATATACAAAACATACTCCTCTGCCGAAATGAGTATGAGCCCACCCATCTCCGTGCATTAGGCTCTAAAATTCTCGCATTTCAAGCGGAGCCTTAAGAAGACTTTTTTTTTCTCAAATCAGGATTTGTTTGGGGAGTGTGGTTATCTTGAAAAATTGCTTTTAATTCTTGTGCTATAAATGCATTGTAGGTGGTAGTTGTAGCTTTTCTTGTCATCTTTGTTTGGTAACCTGGTTACAGGCAATATAGCTTTTGGGGGCCAACCAAACGGGGATGTAACAATATAGTGAAGTCTGTTGCATCCGAGTGGGGAGGTGACGTGGAGGCGACAAGGTGGGGTGGCGGAGATCGAGAAGGCAGAACTACCGAGGTCGGCGAGGTGGAAGGTGGTCAAGCGACACAACGGAAAAGCTTCTTCCCAAAGAATGCAAAGATTAATTTGGGGTCTTTTCTTGTGGTTTAACTTTTTACTGCTTTCTTGATCATCTTTGTTTAGAGGAGCTTTTGACCTAAAACTGAAACACAGCTCCCCAAACAGGCCCTCAACCGATGTAACTGTTGCAACGTAGTAAAAAAAAAAACTGGTGCAAAGCTGGGAAAGCAGGACACCGTATAATCCCCGCACGAATCCCACGACAGATGGGCTGATCTGGGTCTGATCACCGTGTTGATGAAATCCAAAACCTTATCACTTGATAGCAGCACCACTCCAGCGAGCGTTTCAAAATGTCAAGCTACGCAGCGAGCTAAAGCCTTGGTCCGTTCCTGAGAAAAAAGGCCGTCTACGTACGTAGGGAGGGGCATGCGGCATGCCATCTTCCACAGCACGAACTTTTTTGGTACGCGCGAGGTCGGTCCCCACCGAACAGCCTGGAAACTCGACATTGCACGCGCGCGCAGAGGGCGAATGGTTGAGCCGAGCCGCCGTCGACGTCACACAGGGCAGAGTACAAAAGCTGGATGGGGTCCTCGAATGCCATGCTTTTCCATGAACCCGTACCCCGGTTGTTCCTGCGAGGCCGACCTCATGACAGTGGGCATACACATCTCTCTCTTTTTTTGTTTTTGTTTTCTTCCCTTTCCATCGCGAGTACTTCTTCGCATTAAGCACATCAGAAAGTACTTTACATTATTCAGGGAATAGGAACCGTGCCTCCACTGTTGTTCGTGCAAAGCTCCACCACCACGGTAGGTGTATTTGCGTGTGTTATTACCATGTAGCTAACCTTCGTTTTAGATTAACTAAAGGTGCCGTGAGTTGGTTAAAGCGCGTATTCTAGGGATGACAATCTTATCCGATTAACCGTGTACCCGAGGGTAAAAATCATAATAAAGGTAAGTATGTTTCTCTTTTATTACCTGCGTGTATGTTTATAGAGGTCAAATTCTGCCCGATGGCCAAACGGGTATGGTATGAGGGAGCTTCACCAGTACCCGTTTCGCCCGATTACCCGCCACCCCCCTGATCACTAATTTGTGGTACCTCATTTAAGTAATTGTTGAACTTAAGCATCTGTGTATTATTTGTCTGCGTGTATTATTTTAATTCTTATTCTCATGTACATTTGAAATTTTGAATTATTGATAATCATTTTTCAATCCATAGAATATAGCTAATACCCATAACTTCATAAAAAATTGTATTAGTACCATAGCTTGTTAGCTATAGTGCCATTTAGTTGGAAAGATTATTGATGGTGGCGGGTAAACGGGTATACCATGGAAATTGGGAAAGATTCTTTACCGTAGGGAAGATTTTGATTCGCCTTCGCAGTATACCCCTAGCGACTCCTGCGATAATAAATAGTTATTATTTGGATATGGTTTAATCGAAATAGTAAGTACTACGTAAGTTGCAAGATGTCCTGAAGTTTACAAAGTTTCCTTTAACTTGCAATAAAGATATGTATGAAAGATTGTGGAGGGGCTGAAGGTTGCATCAGTGAGTTTTCTCCTTGAGAGTTAGCACGGCGACAATTACAATCCCAACGTGTTTCCCTTTGAAAGATCTGGAGCATAAAAATTCAGTAAGAGGCTTGACGGTGGCAAGCTCATGCCAGGGCATAGGGAGTTATCAAAAGAAGTAAGAAAAAAAATTACCTTATACTCCCTTTTAGCAGCACCTCTCCCATGCACACGATGAAAGCCATAGGTGTTAAAGAGTAAAAGGATCCGTTCAATTGTAGTCCATACACGGACCATAAACTTTTGACAGATACTGTTAAACTTTCATAACTTTGATTATCAATATTTTTTTAAATATTAAAATTAGATGCATAAAAAGAGACGTGTTTTCATACTTTTCTTTTTAACAGTTGCATAAATATTAAAGCATGAATGAAGGGTAGATAATGATAAGATTTGTATAACTTGTATTAGGAGGAAAAGTATCGAAGCACCGCTCGCATAAAAATCATAAGCGTAGATTTATCTCGAAAAGTATATTCATAATATTATAATTCTATTGGGATTTATAAATATATTATAATAGAGATTAGAGGCTATAGTTATGCTTTTTGAGACAGTACCGATGTATAAAAGCATCGCTATTTCTGATCGGAGGGAATACCTCAGAGCTAAAAAGCGTATATATCAAGATGAACAGAATACAGGGAAAGGCCCATAGTTTCTTTCCCAACACTCGGCTCTCCAATGTATTCGATTATCCCGTTTATGGCGACGGGGTGCCATCCCAGCATGCATGGATAATCTGATCGAACGACAGAGGATACAGATCCCCTAATCTCTGGAACACACACAACCTACGCTTTGGTTGGGCATCCCCTCGATTTGTTTATCGCGCAGACCCGCCGCTGCCAACATCACACTGCAGCTAGCTAGCGGTTGTTTGGCTCCTGTAGCTACGTTTGCCCCCGGCAGGACAGGGTGACTGCCATGCCGGGCAAAGCTGGCCCGATAAAACCGCAACGTGCCAATTACTGCATTAAACCCATTCCCCGACGTTAGAGTTGTTTTGTTTAGTTCGATCACATCGGCATCGATTAGCGTCTACTTCATCCATCTAAGTTTATAAGGCATTGTTAGCGTTAAAATTTGGCAAGTTATACGTCCGATTTATAAGGCTAAGTTAAAATTAGATATCTAACCTGTTTAGATAAATAATTTTATATTTAGAAAATAGAGACTGATACGGTTCATAATTTGTGACGGATTAGAAAAGGATACGATTGACCGCACGCTATAAAAAAGGGACTTGAGACGAGTTAAAAGAACCAAACAACCAATCAATCAACTCACGTATATTTGTATTTACTTTCTGCCGATTAGAAGTAGCTTTTATAATTTAGAATCTTCCTATAATTCGTTTTTTAATAATAAAGCTGCACATCGCTGATTATTGATCACCTTTGATTACGTCAATTTACCCGGGTTTGCTTTTTCTCTGATCTTGCTGTGCATCGCTTTTTTTTGGGGGAAATCTACTTTTACCAAACCATCTAATCAGCCATAACAAGCTCTTCCGATCTACCATCACGCACGATTTAATCAACTAAACAGCTGTTTAGATTGGATCTATATTGAAAAAACTAATCGATTGATATAGCTATTTAGATCTTAATCTTTTTTGCCGATTAGAAGATCAAATCGGCTAGTATGCTACGGACCAAAATTAAACCTGGCGTTTGTGGCATTTGTATGTGTTTGAGCCGATTAAATCCTTCATCATATTTCGGCACCAACAGAAATAGACTAAGAAAGTATTTAAAATATCTAGATTATCCCTAATTATTATCACTAATATGCATATATGTGGAGAATATCAAGTAAAAATAGATATTTCTTAGGGATTTAGAGGGAACATCCTACTAATGTTGCATTGAAATATGGAATACTTTATATATTTACGGATAAGTCTGTCAAAAAAAATAGGTGAAATAAATTTTGAGGGAGGATATATTATGTATAGCACTAATTTGCGTGGCCACCAAACGCTCTGTACCCAAATATTCCTCATTTTCTGGGACCATGCCTGCTTTACGTCTCCGCAAGGGAAAGGCAGGTAGAAAAGAAAGACTACAGGGTGAAGTTTGGTGTTTTGCGCATGATTTTGTTGCACTTTTGGGTACCGAGAGAATCAGACGACTTGCCTCTGTCAATTTTAGCAAGAATATGGACCAGAGGCCTGTTTGAAACGCGGGTTTTTTTTTTCAATTTCTGTGAGAATTGAACAGTTCAATCTAAAATTCTCGTAAAAATCATATGAAATTCTTGCATTCTAAATGGATCTAAACTGTTAGCATAAACATAATATGTAAAAAGATCTTCTCATGGACCGCAAAACTTGTCCAAATACTACAAATCGACTAGCAATATTTGACTACAGCCTCCTTTAGGATAGATCATGGAAAAGCTAATTCTATTTCTGATACTCCCACAATCAAAAATAGAATTTGTACCAAAAAATTCCAAAATTATCACCTATCCGATCCCATAATCTATCCCAAATATGGCCTACACCTAGTTCTAAACCAAACACACCAATGGTACTGTGCTACATGGGTGGAATCTAAGCGAAGTCTCCTTGCATGTAGTTGTAAACTTGCAACTGTATATAAAGTCCCGTCTGAAACACAAGAATTTTTCTCTCATTCTATATGGGAAATCAGCTGTTTTCTCTAAAATTCATGCGTTCCAGAGAAGACTAAAAGACTACGAACATGTAATGACATGTTAAATACACTCCCCATAAAAAATCAGAGAAGAGAAGAGTAAAAAAAAAAAAAAAAAAAAGAAGGTTCAAGAAGAAGAGTACGAAGAGGTAGTACCACTGGTGTTTGCATGAGTCGGTTTGATTGAATTCTAGAGTTGGTTTTTTTCCCTAGCCTTCCAAAATACTTTTTTTTAATCTACCCCTCTCTTAATAAATTTATAAAAATAGCCCATTTCTTAGCCGCGGAAAGCGTTTCAGTTCAGATTGCCACACTACAGGAGCGCGATAGGTTTTCCTGCAGAGCACCCACACCTCGGCAAGTTCACCAATTTAGCATGTGATTAGTCACTTAATTAATTTACTAATTAAGTGACTTTGCCTAATCGAGTGGCTAATTAATCCTCCCCGAGGTACCACACCTTGGTACCTCATTATCGAGCTACGGTAGCTCGGCAAGTCATTATTGCCAAGCTTGCGCTGCAAAGCCATCGTGTATGGCGCCCTCTATACATCACTCTTTGCAAATCTATCTCCCTCGTGTATATATTTGAAAATTTGACCTCATCACCACGCAAGACGTGGCAAGCACATATGGACAAGGTGGTGCGCGGTCAGGCTGAGCAGGCACAGGAGAGTAGGGCAGTGCCTAGTGAGGCTAGGCAAGGCACATCGGGCAAAGCTGGGCAGGGCGATCGCGCAAGCAAGTGCGTGTGTAGGGGTGCATGCATGGGATGTGTGCGTGGAAAGAGCTTTATCGCGATAGGCCATGCCTTGCTCCCGCGCTCGCCCGCGCTATCATGACTCGGCCACCTCGCACGCTCCCCGGGAGCGGTCAGGGCAGATGTCGCCCGCCATGCTTTCCGTGGTGGGAGAGTGGGCTATTTTTTCAAATGCGTTCGTAGGGTGGAGGCTAGATTTGCTAAAAACAAGCTACATGGGGCTAGATAAGCATAGTGTTCTTACACTGCACAGCAGGTGATCTACCGAGCCACTGTTGTGATTGAACGTGGTGACGCGGTACGGGAGCAAAGTAGATGACACGTATCGCTTGCCGTATTTTCTGTGATCAAGGAAGGGGTTATTTTGTAAATTTATTTAGAAGGAGATCAGATTTATAAAGAAAAATGTGTGAGAGAAAAACAAATCTGAATTCTAAGGGTAAGGAGGAGAGTCTTTAAAAGAAAAAAAAAAGTGAGGCGGAGGGGGATGAGAGGACGATCTCGGTAGACTTGCCATGAGGGTTTGTCGAGAGTGAGGTGGGCGCGCACGGCATTAGTAAACGGGTGGAAATACGCACCCACCCTTTTGTCTCCAAACCCGTCTTTAGCCAATTGATTTATTTTAGTACTAATTAAGGTGATGCTAACTCAGTGAGTGATGCGCTTTATGCTCTGCTTTTGCGAGACAGTGGGTACAAGATTAAACAGGGTACTCCACTACGTCGGCTTCACGACAAGGCGAAAATCACTGTGAGTGAAGAGGCTATTATGTATTACTCACATCAACTGTCGAGATGGAGAGCTTATCCCGTGCACGTTTTTGTTCGAGTGGTAGACAGAGCTCGAAAATTTGGACTCGGGAGGCACATAGTTCTACTAAATTATAAAAATACGAAATACCTATAAAACAAACTAGATATCTTTTTATTAAAAAGATAAAGATATCTACAATTTTAGAGAAGAGAACTACTCACTGTATGTATCTATCAATGCGTGAGAGAGTTGCGCAACGATGTGTCTAGCAGAGCTCTACAATGCCACGATACGCGCTTCCGTACGTACGTGTTCTTTTTTCTACTGTAATCGCAGGCCATGCACAACACAGACACCTCGCGCGACCCTCTTTTCCGTTTTAATTTCAACAACTATATGGGTCTCTCTCTGTGTGTGTTCTTCCATGGCAGGCATCTCCACTTGATGGTCATCCGCATTCAGCAGCAGCGGCGGCGGCGATTTCTTTAAGTGAAAGAGAATTTTGGCCCTCTTTGCGCCGTTGTTCATCGTATCTTGATAGGGCATTATTGTCGCGCGCGCTAGATCGGTTGAATATGGACGAACAGGACACCGATAAAGGATTAAAAATTTGCAATATGCAACTAGTTTTATTGAGACTAGCATGATTTGCAATTAGTTGAGTTTAGGTGCTCTCTTTTTTCGATAGCTTTCTCTTTTCTTTTTTCAACGGCGAGATTTTTTTTAACAATATTGAGCTAGGTAACGGAGCAAGTACTTTGTACAACGAAATCCCCGAACCCAACAGGGCTGAGTCAGCGACGTCTAAACCCCGGCCCAACCGGCCCCGGTGTGAACCCAACCGGTGACCTTTCGTTTAACACCGACTCGATCAACTATTGTGGAGGCACCACCACTCGACCTTAGCTCCCAAATGGCCAAATCTACCAATGGCAAGCTACCAACGCTATCACAGAAAAGTGCACATGCCCAAAATACACATTTCTCAGCATCGCATCAGCTAAAATTCCGGCATCCTCTCTCTCTGTCTCTTCCACCAATTGTGCCCTCCCCCCCACCATCTTCTCCTTGCCTGCATGCATTTCCTTTTTTGAGGTGAGCAATAGTGGGCGGCCCTACCGTACACATGGCGTGCTCACCACGAACTCAACCCACGCATCGCATCCCTTTCGCTTCTTCATCTCACTCTCCAAACTCCAAAGCTCAAACCAAACTGAACACCGTGCGTTGCACGATCATAGCAATGGAAAAGAAGATTCTTCAACAGCAACCGCTCCAAATTCGACGTACCAGACGGCGACCGCCCCATCGAACTCGACCAACCAGCAACCAATCGGGCCGGCGTTCAGATCGATCCCATCTCTGTTCGATTCGGTTATCCAGCGCCAAACCGGACCAGTGCTCGGATCAACACCTAACGGGAATCATGTAACAGCAACAACAGTCGAGCGAGCCTCAAGACAGACAGCACACGTGTTTGTGTACGTGCGCCCCTATAACAGGCCATAAATACTACGCGTACCAAAGTTGCTCCGTGGCGCGAGCTATCTCGCCGCTTACCGAACCAAATGAACGTGCGTACGTACGGTCGGAACGAGTATATGGTCGAAAGCAGCTGAATTTCGAACGCCAATGTTAGGCGCGTACGTGCTCGTCTTCTCGTCTGATAGGTGTCGCCCACGCCTAAGTTCGGTTGTACGTGTAACGTTAATTTGCACCACCTTGATCCCCGACTGGCTGGCTAGCACTATTAGAGCTAACGATATTTGTAGCGCATTTAAGCAACACTTGCGTATATATTGCGGTGCTGTGGAGGGGCGGACAGGATTTCTGGTTTTATCCGGCCCGTGTACGTTTTTTCTAAAAAAAATTAATTTTCTGCTTGTATATTTACAAGTTTGGTCTCTTATCTCACCGTGAATGATATAATAGGTGACACCTATTGTTTGTTACGCTTACGGTTACGGAGCTCAGTAGGTGACTAGGGCCATGGGAGCTCGTCCGACCACAACAGTAGACGCGTGATCCACTGTGGTAGGATTCTTTTCGCGGTACCTAGGCGCAACAGCGAGGTGTTGTGTGCTACCTAGCTCGGCAGCGCCCTTCTTCCATGTCTTGCTACGGTACTGGTCAACTTTCGTGGTTTAAAGAGGTGTCACCTACGGTATCTTTTGTGACAAAAGAGAGCTACATTTATAAACATATACGTGGATGAGGAAAATAGATTTGTAAAAAGAAATGTACACGACGTGGATGCCAGATAAGCAAAGTCTCGGTAGCACTCGTTGTCACGGGGCAGACAAGGTCAATAAATTTTCTAACCGTGCACGTACCCGTCTGTTGTCATTCAACGTCTAAGCGGCCCCGTTTGTTGTACACGTAGCAGCGCTATCTCGGATATAAAGTCCTTTAGCCACCCTCTAAGGCTCTAAACATAGCGGCCTTCAAAACAAAGCCCTCCTTCTCTCTCTTATATATAGACCCCACCCCTCCCTCCTTCCCACCCCGTCTCCGTCCTCCTTCCCAATCTCTCTCTCTCTCTCTCACACTGTGCTTTCTCTCTCTAGAAGGAGCCCGCTGGCCATGGGGTTCCCGTCGGTGTGCTACTGCGTCATCCTGCCGCAGCCGCTCATCCTGGTGCTGCAGCTGCTCGACTTCCTCCGGCACGCCTTCCTGCTCTGCCTCTCGTCGCTCGGCCTCGCGGCGCCGCCGGCGGCCGACGACCACCCGGTCTACGCGCCGCAGCCGGACCTCTGGGCGGCGGCGGCATTGGCGCCGTCGTCGTCTTCGCCCGCGCTTGTCGCGCCAGTGACCGCGCCGGCGGTCATCAAGGCCCGGCTCCCCGCGGTCCGGTACGCCGACTTCAAGAGCCGGTGCGCCGGGGCGGCGGCGCCGGCCGTGTGCGCCGTGTGCCTTGGCGGGCTCGAGGCGCGTCACCGCGTCCGCGAGCTGGGCAACTGCTCTCATGCCTTCCACAAGGCGTGCATCGACAAGTGGGTCGACAAGGGCCAGACCACCTGTCCCCTCTGCCGCGCCCTCCTCCTCCCCGACGCCGACGACGCCGGCAAGCTGACCTCCTCCTTCTCCTTCTGACCTCAGCCACCCATCCTCGCCTTCGGCGAGAGAGAGGTCTGCGCGCAGGTCAGTATAGCTACTAGCTAGCTAGCTAGGCCCGTGTCCATCCATGGATCCAGGCTTTCTTGGGAGAAATGGGGAGCAAGAGGGGTGGAGGAAGAGGTGAGGGCTGTGTGTTTGTGTGGTGGAGTATTATTGGTAGGTGAGGCACTAATTATGAGGTGGACAGGGATGGCTACCTGCATTGGATCTGGTGAATGAGCTCAGCCCGACCTATAGATCCATATGCTCTCTCCTCTTCTCTCTCTTTTCTTTGGAAAAATATCCTGTGCAATCACCCCTCCCGGTGAAACCACCTTCTAAAAAAGTTTCAAAATTTTGAAAAATTGGATGTACATCTCAACTTACACCTACATATAATTCATGATCCATTTATACTAGCAGTTACAAAAGACAAATTTCGCATGAACAGTGATTTTTACTGTTCATCACTATTCATTTTGCTGCTTGTTTTTTTGTAACCGCTAGTATAGGATGAATTTGATCATGAAAATAGGTTGTTGAGATGTACATCCATGATTTTTTCAGAATTTTTTGAACTTAGAGAGGAGATATGTTGCCTTTTCTTTTCCTTTTTGTAATTTTCCTTTTCCTTTTTTAGGGTTTCCCTTATTGTAACTTAATTTGTGAGGGAACTTAGAGAGGAGATTGAGAGATGTACATAGCTGCCTCCACTTGACAATATTGGAAGAATAATTGTCTCTCGCATCAGTTAATTTAATTTTGATACTACAGTTTCTGTGATACGATTGCATTTGTGTGTATGTGCTTGAGTTGTGTAGTAGTACTTTTGTAGTAATGTTATGTGATTATGTATGCACGGGCGGATCTCTATTGGGGTTTCCAAATTCCAATGGATATGTTGCTCTCATGTTTGGTGTTCAGGGGTTTAGGCCTCACGTCACTGCGGGGGAACAATATTCAGGATAAGCTTGCTTACAGTGCTTAATTAAATCGCACCACTGCTAGTTCCCTCAATGCGTAGGCATGATGATGTTTTGCGTAATGGATTATCATAGTGGTACTACCTCTACTCCAAAATAGACGACGCTTTAGAGGCCGAATCATTTGATATATATCCAAAAGCCTCGAATAATTGCTATATTGTTAGTGGTTTCACTAATATGTGTACATACATATAATTAAGAGGCGCAAACTATGTGAAGGGCTAAAGTTTAACTCATTTCTTGTTCTCCGTGCATGCATATATAGAACTAAAATGACGAGTAATTTGGAGCGAGGTGATAGTAATATTCAGTTCTACTTGTCATCGATCTCGTTCAGTTTGGTTTTCTTCGTCCCTCGTGGGATCAAACCCGGATTAGTTTCGTCCCTCAGAACCTCTCATATCAAGTTTGTCTTTTTATTACTCTAGTGGGATCAAACCCGTAGATGGGGTTCTGATATGATCCATGTTTTTTTTAGGAGCTACCAAATATTTTCATACATGCGATACGTTGTTTTAGTTAGAGCTACGTAGGCACTCTTACGGCTTGAACTGTTGTTTGATGCTGCTTCCTTAAGTGCAATCTTCTGGTGCTTCTGAAGTTGGTATTTACAATAAATCTCATCCTCATTTTCTAATTTCTTCCTTTCTTTCTTTCTTTTCGATGCTTCGAGATGACATGAATTGGGTTCGCCACTAGTGAGCTTAATGTGGCACCTAAAATTGTACAGCGTCATCAATTTGCTGTGGCAGTGGGTCCTAGATGCAATTAACATCTGCAGTCTGGCAGTACCATTGTCTCATCAAAACTAGGGAAAGCTTCAGCTGAAATGAACCGAAATTCAGGGTTTTTTATAAAAAAAAGATCTCTGTCTATGGACAGTATTGAGAGGTACTGACTGGTCGATGAAGAACATGCAGAAGCAATTAAGCATGGCGTCGTCATTTGTCGGACGAGATGGGTTGGACCTGTTGTAGCTGTTACATCCATGGCATTCCAATTCCAACACATTTTTAATCAACTGCTACGTGTGTGGTTGCTTGTCCTGTTTGTCCAAGAGATGAAATACTGAGAAAGCGATTGAAGGGACACATAATTTGGTTAGAGTAGGATCAAGTGCTACCTGTCACGGGCTCTGCCAGAGCAGGAACTTACAGTCTCTAGCTTTCTTCTCCCCTTTCATACAATGATTCAACTTGCACACCATTCAGCGTGGAATAAAATCTCGGGAAATTTTGTGAGATTTCAGACATGGACTGTATTCATAATCCCATCTGGATTTATTTTTTAAAAAATCAAAATGCTATATTAAATCTAGAAATTTTGGTGAGATTTCACTTTTTTCACCGAGATCTCGGGTTTTTAGACCGGATTTGGGTCAATAACCTTTAAGATTACCATCCTCCATGAAAATTTATTGAAAACCTGAATTATTGAGACGTTTTAAAAAAATAGCAGAAACACTATCAGATTTTTATAAAATTATATAAGCTTTATTATCCTCTGAAAAATTTATGATACCATCTTGAGAAGTCTAAGATCATATAGAAAATTTTCAAAATATTTTAACTTCATATTTTATCATTAAAAAATAAAAAATAGAATGAATATAACTAAAATAACAACATTGTCAGAATTTTATAAATTTGCTCGAGTATGATCATGACCCAAAATTTTTAGGAGAGCTTAAGAATTGCCTCATAACCCTTATCCAAAAGTTTCAAAAAAATTTAAACCTATTTGGGTTGCTCAATGAAATCTTTGAAACCAATAAAATCTATGTTGCATGCACAAAGGGAAAAAAGGAAGTGAAAAACATTTGCTGAGACTGGGATTTGAACCCACTCCCTCTCAAACCTCACTTGTCGCTTATCCCAACTCAGCCACTTGAACTTCATGTCATGACATCATTTTAAAAAATTTATAGCATGAGTCGTCAGGACTACTGCTTGCCATTGATTTATTCTGTACAATCAAGCAAGGAGAGATGTCAAAGCCAGGGTGCACCTCATTCATAAGAGAAGTGAGCATAAAGAGGTCAAGTCATGGTTTTGTGCGATTAATCAAGCCAATGGTGAGACCTACAATCAAGCAAGGAGAGAGGAGGGTGAGAGGCATACCTGTGGCATTAGAAAACAAGTTTTTATTGGTTGTGTTGGGTATATGTGTTATTCCAATGGAGATCTCTTACACGAACATCATAATTGAAAATACAACATGAAGTGAGTTTGATAGAATGGCATTGCTATTGGGTTTGCTTGAATGGATAGGAAGCTATGGCAATATAAGAAACCCAATGATCCCAAAAACTCCCAATTAACCATCGGACAAGTGTTAGTCTATGTTCCATAAGCTAAAAAATTAATTTATTGGCTCTTGCTTACATATAGTAGTTTATGAAAAATTATAAAAATTATATGTAACTTTTGCCTAAGTGGCTAGGCATGTGGTAGCATAGCAGCTTGGACTAGGTGCATCCATACATATGCTACCAAGGTAAAGCAAAGTTAGTCACAGGCAAAGCAAGCAAAGGCAGTCACTCCTCTCTCGCGCACACAACAAACTCCACTCTCTGTCACCGAGCTTTGGTGACCTTTTTCAGCTTCTTCCTTCTTTCCCCTTAGTGGCCGAGTGAATCCGAGCAGCTCCGGTGACAATCCAGTTATCCCTGACAAACAAAATAGGTAATCTCGGCTCTTAAGACCAAGATCTTGGTCATTATTACTGAAATATCGGTTAGTCTCGGTGTTTAAGCCCGAGATTTCATCATATTTAGCCAAAATGTACTATTTAGCTGGCGAATCTGGACGGATTTTCTAGGATTTAGCTTCTGCAATATGGTGAGATTTATCTTATGCACATTGGTAGAGGGTGATGCATATTTGGCCGAAGTGATGCATGTAGCTTCTGCTTCTGCAATGTTTAACTCTGTTGTATGGTTTAACCCTATTGAGCAAACATATGTTAGTGGCATATATGAGCAACAAGCATGTGTTAGTGCTTTAGTGGCATGTATGAGCATATGTTTATTTCATTTAAATTCTTTAAGATGATGATAATGGCTACTTTGCATTTACTTATTACAAATAATATTTTCATTATTGATTCATTGGCATCTTTTGTGTTTTGTTGCAGGTTCTTGTGATGGCAGATCATGTAGGTAACGTATAGGAGCATGGGGAACGCGTCGGCCAAGGGCGAAGTGCAACTACTGTACTCCTGAATGAACATCTGGCTGGTCGCACCAACGATGTGAGGGCTTGCCCTAGTGTGCCTAAAGTGGTTAGACAGGCTATACTCACGGACCTTTTGGAGGCTGGGAGAAGAAGGAGAAGGAGGCAGTATGCCTCCGTAAGGAGGAGGCTTGTGACAACTGGATTACCTTGGCCACCGACTATCGTACTGAGCACGTGCAGCTCAAGATGGCCCTAAGGGTCCTTAGGAGTCAGGAGCCAAGGTTTGACCTTATGATCGAGGTCTGGGAGTGGTGCAGTTAAGCCCTTAGTCCAATCCACTATCAACCGTATATTCAATGGATCCAAATTGATACGAGAAATCCATGACTCCATCGATGCTAACCTTGCACGTAGTGGTGCCCCGCAGTAACCCCGTATTGACACTGCATTCAAGAAAGGGCGAGGCAAAAGCTTGACAGGGCATGGTCAAAGTGGTTCTATGCTAATGCAATTCCAGGGAGAAAGGTCGAGTGTCTATACTTCGCACGTATGAAACGATCATTGGTTTGTAAGTTATAGTTCTTGTAATGATTGTACTAACCTTTTACATTTGTTGTGGACATGTGCACTCAAGATGGCGCAGGAGCTAGGCCCAGGGGTTTGTGGGCCACTAGCCCACAAGATCGATGAAAAATACCTCAACGAGAATGAGAAAGAAATTGTCCAGTACCTTCGAAAGTTCAGGGACGATTGCATCACATTTGATGTGACAAGTCATGTGTGACGTCTGTATTACTGGAGCTATTCAGCATAGCATCATTAACTTCATGGTGTACTGTAATAGGATGATGTTCTTCCATAAGACCGTCAATACCTCAGGTACAATATTGCCATCTACAATTCTTAAAGTGTACATTCTTCCGTATTGCTCATGTATGAACTAACTTATGGCGTCTACATTCATAAGTAAGATCCAAGAGCATAAGTACCTACACCATGCATAAACAATTTCAAAATTTTATAATATAGTTTGTTCTATTTTTCATTTGGTTTAACTTTACTTGTCAGTATTTTATCAAGATAGTAGTACTGTTAAATTTTAAAAATTACTCAGGTTCAATCATCATCTAAAATTTTTATAGGAACATTAGTGATGTGTTAGGACCATTCACAAAAAATTGTAAAATTTTTCAACGTGTTTTAGACTATTTTTGCTCCATATTCAATTTTACTGAAATCTCGGTGAAATTTTGGTACTTACCGCTGAAATTTCGGAAATCTCGGTGCAAAAAAAAAACGGATTTAAATTTTTGCTTTTGTATTTCATTCAGAATTTGTCCAAAATTACGAGATCTCGCTGAAATTTTGTCTTTCGGTCCGTCCAGATGTCTCCCAAAACCTAGATTTGAAACCTTGCCTGTCAGATCATAAGAACGATGAAGAACAGAAATCAAGAGGGTCAATGTTTTACATCACAAGGAGTTGAGAATTGCAGTAAAGTGTAAAGAAGTACTGTCTCAAAAAGAAAATAGTAAAGAGATCCATAGGACTGTGTGATAGCGTCATCTGCGTCAGTTAGAGTACTAAATTGCAAGCAGAGAACAAATTGGCCAGCCAATGCAATAGACTATTCGGTTGGGGTCCGGTGAACCTCGTCGGGGAAGAGTGCGAAACCGCTGGCTGCGGTCGACCTCGCCGTGCGCCGCCGTGGACCGCTAGCTAGCTTATGCGCTGGCTCTTACCTAGTACACAACGCTGAGGCCTCATACGGTCCGGCGGTGCACACAGCCCTGCGAATTGATCGGACGGCTCGAGCGCACAACCGCGTTTTACGAATTCTGTAACGGTATTTACCAGGCCAAGGCTGTGTCCGTGTATGGGGATGCTCTCTCCGGCCTCTCAAGGCACACAATAGCTGCAGGTTCATCGTTCATATGAGTCGTCATGACAGGAAACAATCTGAAGACCAAAGATAATGTCTAGAATCTGAATTTTACGCCAGCTTAAGGCCAGAAAAGTACCATCAGCACGGAGAATTACTTCATCACCTTCTTTGCTGCAGGCTTATATGGGCAAGCAGGTGGGACTCCTGTACTGCCATCCAGACAGGCGATAAATCTTACTCCGAAATATCATTCAAAATATAAATCAATTGTCATAGTAACAGTATAATGATTGAAAGCATATCCACAACTGTGTGCTAAAATGCCTACGTGGGTCGCACAAGGCAGCACTTACAAGAACAACACTATAAGCCAGTTTGGACCGCGAAAGAAGATTGGTATGGTCCAGAACAGGGTTGGAAAGATGTGGTAGTTTTCATGGTTAGGCATGAGCACATGGTAAGACCTGATCACAGCATTAAACCAATATTCTTGTATATGTAAAGATGCATGGTATTTGCTAGGGAAAAAACACACCGCAAACTGTTGTAATCCAATGCTCATATATCTAGACTGATACAGTGGCGTATCTTGCTTCAGTATTGCTATCAAAGGCCGAAGTTCTGTGCAGCTATTGTCGTGCTATGGCTCTAGACTCCTCAAGGAGAGCCCAATTCATACCCCTCAAGGAACATAACACATCTCAGGGTCAGGAACCAAGCCAGAGCACTATGGTAAGACAGCAAACTTCACACAATACGGCAATATCAACAAGAATGAAAGAGAATAATAATTCTAGTATCAGATAGTCATTTGGCAAGCTCAGTGAAAAGTTTAAGCAACAAAGGAAATTGAAGTCCAGTACTCAGCCTAGAAGAGACCAAAAAATTGCATGAAGGAATTTCACACTAAGAAAAGCTTGCAAAAGAATAATTACTGTATTCAAAGGATACTCCATGTTTTTGCCCTGATTCCAGTACTACAAAGTACAAACTTCCACGATATTACTAGAAATAAAAGGGCACTCTGTATGGTTCATTCAACTCTATACAATATTAATATGCACATATACAGATCGTCTCTCTTCCGTGAATTTAGTAGTAACATAAGCAAAGTGTAAATTCTGCTGGCCAAGCGGAGACATCAACAAAAGCACTTACATATTGTACACTATCATATGTTTTGTGTTCCTAACAGGGGTGCGAGTAAATTCCACGGCAAGCATATTCCATTGGACCAAAAACATAAGAACAAATGTTAGATACAAAAATACCGGCAAGTCACATAATTTTTTTAAGAAAGAAGTCACAGAAATTATGTCATTGGCACCAAATTAAACAAACAAGAGTAAGGGACGTTAGAGCCATCACAATCAAACAGTGGGCACATCTGATCCACTTCGTAGAAAGCAACCTTCCTCCAGGGGTAAATGTTGATCTCCCCGCTTGGGGTGCTCACAAGAGTGGTAGCGTTGGAAAGAGTTGCAAGTAAATTCCATATGCTTTTTTTTTAAATGTATTTTGTACACTCCATATCATATGTTTTGTGCTCCTAATAGGGTGTAAGTAAATTCCATAGCAAATATCCTCTATTGGATCAAAAGCATAAGAACAATTATTAGATTTGAAAATACTGACAAATCACATAAATTATATTTTTTTAAGAAAAATAAGTCAGAAAATTTATGTCAAGTCAGAAAAATTATGTCATTAGCACCAGAATAAACAAACAAGAGTAAGGGAGAACAGAGCCATCATTAGTAAACAGCGCACACATCCCATCTACTTAGAAAGCAAGCTTCCTCCAGGACAGTTAATTTTTTCTGTGTCTGTGTATGGCAAACTGCACCAAGAATCAGCAAGGGCAATAAATACTGCATACTTGTACACTGTAGTAGTTTTTGAAAGATCGTACATTGTAGTAGTAGTATACTACCATTCTTGGGATACAGGTAGACCTAGTTCTTGATGAGAGAAAAAGAAAGAAGATGAAATCAGTGTAGCTAGGAGAAGATCATTCGGTGTACTAGTGGTATACTGATTTCCTGGTCACAAGAGAACAACTAATTAAGTGTTAGATAGGTGGCATGCACTGAAGAAAAAGAAACAAAAAGTTCAGACATGATGTTCATGAGATAGAGAGGAAGGAGTGTTTCAAAGTACACTTGACTTCGGTGGACTTAGTACTGAAATCCTTTTGTACACTGCTTACGCCTCGAAGGAGTCTCTTGACAGAAACCAGTGTGGTTAAGAACCACTAAGGCAATCAGCGTGGCATTATATGAGGTTAGAAGTTAGAGTAGCCGTTTGAAACGTTAAGCATCTTGTCTTTTGCACTCAAAGGATGAAATCTTAAACCGGACATGCAAAGACAAAAAAAGAATGCGATTCTTCCTTGGAATGCAGAGACAAATCTTACATTGTTTCTTAGATATCATATTCTTCAGAAGTTGCTGGTAGTGATGAAAAGTAGAAAATAAACACCTTGTCCTTCTTAATTCCTCCCTGAGTCAGCTATCCTTCTCCAGCTTCTTCCTCTCTGGATCTGCACGCGGCAACAACAAATTAAAAAAAAAATCAAATGCCGAATAGGATGACGCAAGACAGAAGGAGAGGAGGCACACTTATTGGATAGCGGAGGCTCCACGCCACCGCCCGGCTGCCGTTGCTCATTGCCGGCAGCTGCGGCTCTTCCCCGCCGGCAACCTCGCGACCCGCGACGACTTCACACATCAACCAACTGTCAGGCCCTTGACAAGCCGAAAGAAACATACAGATCGCAAGAACAATCGGAAACAAGAATACAGAAGAAATAGCGAAAATGGATTTAGGAAAGAATCAACAAGAAGATCGGTAAAGCAGGAGCACGCGACTGAGCTGTATGGCTGAACGGCTGTAGCTTTTTTGAAAACTAGCTTTAATTTGAATTTGTATGGTGAACAATTTGCACTATTTGAATGACCGAAAGTGAAGAGGTTTGGTGTTTGGCAACCTAGCTTTTAGATTGGTTGTATGGCTGTTCTGAGTTAGGAAATGTCTGAAATACCCATAAGTCAAGTGACAACTTGTTTGATGCTATTTGAAGGATATATGAGTAGATGTTTTTTTGCACGTGATATACAGCTGTAAATCTAAACATGACACGTAGTACATTATTAATTTCCAAGCATTATATAACAAAATATAACATATAACTGGTACTTACTAATATCTTTTTAAATATTTAATTTAGATACATGAGAATCGTATATGTAGATTTGTAATATCGTATGCACACTATTTCTGAAAGAGTGTACTTTTTGTGAAGCGGGGTACCTACACATACCGGCACCAAGCCTGCACAACACCTCAACTCCCAAATCAGAGGAACGTTATGCAAATAGCAGAGGAAATATGTCTGTATATACAATCTCACCCTCTCATAAGTGCTAATGCCTGCACCAATATGAGAAGTGCTTCTATGCTACAATGAAAATGAAATTAATTTTGGATGAAACGCAGTGCTATTTCTGAACTACTACAGAGTACAAATTAACCAAATTGTGTACAGAGTACAGTACTACTACAGTATAGCCTCAATCCCCCAGCTCCATCCTACTCTGAAGTTTGTAGTAGACAAAAATTCTTAGACAAAACAGGAGAAAATAAACTATACGGGTAGTTAAATAGCAGCACGTCATGCAGTTTGAGAAAGTTAAATAGCAGCACGTCATGCATGATGTGTTTGAGATTGTTCTTACACAAAAGTAGTCTAGACAACTATCCTTACGGGAGGGGGACTTTGGTACCTCGCGACCCAGATGAAAACTAGAGGCGGACAACGGCGCACCAGACTGGAGGTGGGAGAGATGGCCGTTCGCCTCACTCGGGATAGGGAGACGCGGATGAGGCAGGACAGGGCGGCACCGGTCGGAGGGGCTGGATGGCAGTCCTGTGCAGACGGCGACCCTAGTCGGGGGCGGATGGTGCCGCCGCAAGCCGGAGACGCTGGGCAATACGGATCAAATGGGGGTGGGGAGAGGAAGGGTTGCAATATTTATACATGGTACAGAGTGGGTAAATAACTCCAACTTTCAAGGGCACAGATGTAATTCTAACCCACAAAAGCCAAGGGAAGCTAGTCCAAGGCAGCTGCAGGCTTTTGGTTTTCTCTAGTTATGAGTGGCTTTTGGCTTTTCCAAAAGCCATATTGAAAAGCCTGCTGTTTGGGATGGATTTTAGCTTCTATGCAGCCACAGCTGGTTGGGAAGCTGTTCCAAACAGGGCCTATTCTCAGATTAATCCATACCCAACAGCTTGTCGGCTTACAGCGCTTACAGTCAATCGGCAATTACATTACCCACACCAGTTAATTATCGCTTTCCCTAACAGCCCTTAGATTCTACAGGAAACTTCATTATCAAATAAGAGCCCTTGGATCTACTCAACCTGCTCTAACCGCCCGATATCAATAAAAGAAAGAGACAAGTAATCTGGACCCTCCACTCGCCGGATGTTCTTCAACCTCCCGCCAAAACGGATTACCGCAATCGGATTTCGAGCTCTGATACCAACCATCATGGGGAAAGATGGAGGAGGCGAATCGAGCGCGAGCCGCCGCCGCCAGAGGGGAAAACCCTAGCGGAGCTGAGGAGGCGGCGGAGCAGGTCGAGTCGAAGCCATGGCATTCCAAGTTCCGATACCAATGCATCCTGTAATCAACTGCTCTGATTTGCTTGTCTTGCTTGGCCCAGACAAGAGGAGAATGAACGATCGGATGCCCGCGAATCGGACGGCTCGCGCGGGTGGCCGCTGTCCGCTTCGGCCAAGGATGTGTACGGGCCTACTGCCTATTTGAGCTTTTGTACGGACGCTTCTCAGTGAATTATTTGACTTGGGCCAGGCCAACCCATTCAAAGCCTACGTATGGAACATCACTGAAATTGGCCTCTTTTTTCTGTCTTTCTTTCTTTTCTGTCAGAATTCTCTCTCAAAAGAAGACCGCTAGCAGCTTTAAAAAAAAAACAGAGAGAGAGAAGAAAATGAGATCAGGCACCCAATTTGCCGCGGAACAAAGCCGATTCTTGGACCAAATAAAGAAATCGGTGATGATCTAATTAGCTTGGTTCTTTACTTTTTTTTCTTCTTGTTTTTTCCTTTGGGGAAATAAAGCAACAAAGGAGATAATTAGGAATTCTTCACAGTTGTAGACTTGTAGCCTAAAAATTTATTTTTTTTCAGAACTAGCCTCCGTATAATCTTTTTTGCAAATATGGCACTCTGGCATACAAATCCCGTGCACGAGGAGCGCAGCAAATACAAATGACATGCACGAGGAGTGAAGCAATAGCCATGAGACGACACGTGGCAAAAAAACAAATGCCGCGCAACTGCTTTGTGGAATTACCAAATGTTGCACCTCCATGTTACTCCTTTCGTCTAGGTTTATAGGGCGTATTTTTAATGGTCTTGTCCATAAATATAGCATATTCATATACTAATACAAAATTAGTATGATGTTCTCGAATTTTTTTTTTAATAATACATTTTTTATTCGGAATTTCAAAAATATTCCACCGAAAAAAATTGAGAAATATACTGTCGCACATTGGAAGTGCGACGAGGCCTAAATAGAAAAATACACGGACGACAGTGCCCGTACGACGTGGTCTCTTGTCGCCGCAATGACGTATGGCGACAGAATCGAAGCGGCGCTGTCGCCTGCGGTAACGTCGTGACGATGAAGAAAGGCACTGTCGCCTGACGCATTTAACGTCTTGACGAAGAAAATCGACCGATGGTCGTGCGACAAAGTAGCGGGTTCTGTCGACGATGGTAAAGCGACAGAACATATATATGAGCGAGTCGCCCGGTACTGTTCTCATTTGTGCGCCCGGGAAAAGAAACAGAGAGAGGAGAGGAAGGGAAGAGGAAGAGGGGAAGAGAGAAGGAAGAAGGGGAGATTCTGCGCCCTTGTTTTGAGGTAAAATTTTGTTATTTTTGTTGTTTACTTTTCTTAGCGAGAGATTATGATATGTTAGAAATAATTAGATCTAGAGCATTGTAGCAAATAAATAGTGGTAGATTAGAAATAGTTTTAGATGTATGTTACGGATAAATGTAGGTAAATTGATAGGTCACGACTAGTTCTAATTTAGAAAATTTAGATATTTTTTGCGGATAGGAGTATATCGGTATATATTGAAGGAAATATAGTTACTTAATGAGTATTTTTTAATATATAAGTACATCGATCTGAATGTATATATTGTTAGGAATGAATTTTTACGGATAGGAGTATATCGGTACATATTGATGGAAATGTAATTTTTTTACGATATAACTACATCGATATGAATTATTAGGAATGTAGATGTTTTTACGGTTAGATATATATTTTCGCACCATGTAGGTATAGTTATGTTACGTCATAGTATTTTGTACGTAAGATAATTAATAAATGGGTGAATGAATGGATTCGCAGATATGGCGTAATCGAGTTCCATTTAGGATTTATTATGGAGATGGGGTTGTAATGCATGGTTTGGAGGGTGTAGATCTAAGTAACATGCGGTATGTGGACGAAGTTTGAGTAGGGTCATGAGCTACATTTGGTTCCGTGTTGAAATGGTTGTATTATACTTTTGGATGGAAGAAGACAGTGTGAGTTGAAGGTATTTTGCCTATGTAGTGTGCTAAACGACACTATTTATCGGGAGTTAGTTGAGCTAAAGGAACCGCATCGTGAGAGCATATGTGAGGGGCAGAGCAACGGGATGGAATCGAGTGCTTTTAGTGCGAGCATATGAGAGGATGTTGCCCCCAGCCAGCAGCTTGGGCCGTGAGTGTAGTCACCTCAAAATGAGCTCGGCCAGAACTGCCGAAATTGGGGATCTAGCCATGAGCAACATGTTCAAAGAAAGTGGTGAACGAGTTCGATTCTTGGAGGATGATGAAAATGTTGGCCAAGAAGCGCGGGGACCGGTAGACGAAGGTGAGCAAATTGAGGAAATAATACTACGATGGAAGAGGAAGACCGTGAGTACAAAGAGAGCGAAGAGGAGGACGACGATGAGTCGGATGAGGAAGATGGAGGAGGTACGAGCCGCTTGTGCCAGCCGAGTGGAGCACGCAGCAATTTGAAAATATGTTTGTCAATGAAATGAGGGAGATGCCTTGGCAGTATAGTGATAATGAGGTTAGGCATAACAGTATGTACCCGACAAAATAAGCTGTGCAGGATGCCGTGAAAGATTGGGCTCTATCGTTAAGAAGGACTTTCAGGGTTAAGAACTCCACCCCAACCTGCTACGACGTGGTGTGTGAGATCCATGGGTGTCCGTGGAGAGTGCACGCGTACAAGCCCAAATGGGGCACCCATTGGATATGTTCGAAGGTTGAGCAAAGATACATGTATGATCGAGGAAACAAATGATGGCTCACAGAACCTATCATCGGGTATGTCGCGAACATCATGTACGCAGAGATAGTGGAGAACCGAGTTTTGAGCCCGTGCTATTATCCGAGCGATCGAGCGAGATATCGAGACACAATTAGCTACGGGAAGGCGTGGAGGGCGAAGCAGAAGGCACTAGAAACGAGGTTTGGGAAGTTTGAAGACTCGTACCACAACCTCCCCGCACTGCTCAGTTGTATTCAGGGAAGAAATCCTGGGACCTACTATGATTATCAAGATTGTCCGTCAGACAAGTGGCCAACTAAAATGCATCTGAGGAGAGTGTTCTTCGCATTCGGCGCTTGCATTAAGGCATTCTGTCACTGTCGACCGTTGTTGTGCGTGGACGGCACATTCTTGACCGGGAAATACAGAGGGCAAATCGACAAATTGTGGTGTCGATGGGAACAACCAGATTTCGCTGTTGCCTTTGCCTTCGAGAAAGCGAGAACTACGAGAGTTGGCTGTGGTTCCTCTGAAACCTAAAGATCGGGTGGTCAAAACTCGCCCAGATTTGTGCGTCTTTGCATGACAGCATCTTTGGGTTGCTTAGTGCTATCAACCACCGCAAGCGAGGGAAGATGAGCCATTAGATGGCCCGACTTGCGAGTCGATGGTGCATGAGGCATTTGGGTGCAAACTTTATAAGCAATTCAAGAACAAGCGGTGATGAACATGTTCAAAAGACTATGTAACTCCAACCAGACAGAAGTTCGAACTCGTGGAAAAATCTTGATGACCGACAAGGAAACACAAGGAGCGGATTTAACAACGATGGCGCCATGGAACACAAGAGCGGCGGAGCCTCTTTTCCCCGCCAACAGAGGACGAGGCGACTAACCGCGTCGGAGGCAAAGGCCAATCAAATGTTTCTCGACCGATCAAGCACGAACCAAAAGAGAAGTGGTCATTGTATATGACACACATGGTGCGGATACGGTGTGATGACCACTAACTTTGCGTAAGTTTACAACCGGGTAATGCGAGGGATGAGGTGTCTTCCATTGGTAGGAATTGTCGAGGAGTCCGAGGGTACAACCAAGTACTTTGTGGACAGCATGCATTTCCGAGATAGTAATGAGAGATGAGAAGTTCTTGTACTCTTCGATGATCACTAAATACATGCATGAGAAGGCTCGTATAGGCGGCCAAACATAGAGCTATCAAAGTTGGTGCACGACACCTGCGCTCGAGGTGATCTGCAGGGATAAAGGAAGGCGTGGAACCAACCAGAGGGTTGTCACTCAGGAGTGCATCTTACAGGCTGAGTGCAAATGCTCGTGCAACAAGCCATACCTTTTGCATAGGCCATGTTCTCATGTTATAGCTGCATGTGCTTTATTTGGAATGCAACCTGGTACATACCTGTCTGAATATTACATGAAGGAAAGGGTGATGGCAACTTGGGGCGAGGAGCTTTATGGTTATGGTGTTGTGGGTTCTTTCACCACAACTCCTAGTGTGGATGAAAGGTTCTGGGTCCCTGATTTTGATGCGAGAAGAGGGAAAGCAGGGCGTCGAAGAACAAGGCGTATAAGAAATGACATGGATGAGTCAGAAGCTGGCAAACGCGTGAAGAAATGCTCATTGTGCAACCAACCAGGACATACGTTCAAGAATTGCGGAGCACAAAACGAAGAAGAGGAAGGAGGAAACGGCGGTCACCCGACGGTGGGGGAAGGATCGTCCTCTGCGAGGACTGCTGCAGGACCTCATCGCACCAGATGACAAGCAGTTTGCATTATCATATGTCGTACATCAAATTTAAATTTAAGCGATGTAACGTGTGTTGTATGAAGCGTACTTTGTACCTAGTTATTAGTGAGTGTTGTGGCTTCATAAATTGTTGTAATAATCTTCTCCGTTTTTTATGTGCGTATCTGTTTCAATATATTGTTGTCATGCTTGCGTACTTTTACGGACTCTTCTGTTTACATATGTGTTTCTGCTCTCACTTTCATTTTTGTAAATTGCAGGTATGGCTCACCAGCAGGGAGATGACGAGTGGCAGACGAAGTTATCGGACTCAAGACGCCGACCGTGGTCACCGTGTTCCGCATAGCCACCGTATCCCAGATGACGGAGGGACCTCAGGCATTGCCGCCCTTCGACCTAGACCATTGCAAGACACTGGGCGCTTCGATCCGCGTTGGATCCCCTGTAACATACCAAGATTTAAATTTGTAAACATGTTTGTTCGAGCACGATGACTACTGCAAGACCGATATCAATTACATGTTTATGTTTTTAGGCTTCGAGCCGTGCTGCCGCCTCGCCCGGATGGTGGAGCTCTGGGACACGGTTCTCGTCTGACCGGTCGTGATCACCACTCTGGTGGATCGGTGGAGGCCGAGACGACACCTTCCATCTCCCTGTCGGGGAGATGGCGATCACTTTACAGGATGTCTCCTACCTCCTCGGCCTCCCGATCACGGCTTGTTGTGGTGCCCAGGGCGTCTCCCCGATGGCGGCGCGAGCTGCCGAGAGGTTCGTGGGTGTGCTACCACCGCGTGGTACAGACCTTCGACCACACGCACGGACCGACCTTGAGGTGGCTTATACGGCCAGTGCGTAAGTAGCATTTCGAACTAAATTGTGTACGTCTCGCTTGAAATAACTAGTGAGCTTTATGTTACTGGCGTGAGCAGATCGTCGAGCCACGGACGACGAGAGGCTCGCCCGCCACCGGAGTACCTCCCGTGGTCGTTTCTACCGACCATGTTCACGACGCCCCATGGGGATAAGCGTGTCCACGCACTGTGTGCGATCGAGAGCGATCGCGGCGCACCCTTGACGCCGTGCCACAAGATCGTGGGGCTCGGCGCGTCTTTGCGGCGCCACCTACCGTGCACTCTGCGTCGGGTGTACACGGTTCGTCACGACGCTCGATCTTCGGAGGATGTCCACCGCTGCTTTCTGATTGTGGGCATACGAGAGGTTCCAGATCGGCCGGCCCAGATCGACCTGCGGCTGTGGTGGGCACGCGAGCGGCGACGCGTCGACGGTCGACCATGGGCACCATCCGTGCCCGCGACGGTAATATATTGCAATCACGTGTTTGATACTTTTTGTTTAACTTTTTCGAGTACTAACGGTTACGTTCTACCGTGACTCTGAAGTTAGCTGGGCGACCGGATCGCGGGTAGCCTACCCGCAGATTTGTCGCGGCGTTTGACCACCTCATCGACGACCCGCGACGCTGGACGCCGACGCGGACGCAGAGGTGCGGCGTCGTGTGACGGGTGGCCATCCACCCTTTGCACACGAGACGCCGCAGATCTTGGTTCACCGTCGGTACCTCGTGTTCGACGCCCACGCCGAGGGCTACGCCGCCCATCGTGTGATGAGGCGGTTTGTCGACGACAGTGTTCCTGGTCGCAGACGACCGCGCGATCCTACCCGCGGTCCACTCGTAAGTTCCTCAGATTGATGTTTTTATAATTGTTACGTGTAATGCTATCTAATAACGCTTATACTTATTTTTCACCCACAGCCTGAGAGGAAGGCGACTGCGACCACCCCACGGCACGCACGCATATGTTGCCTTCTGCCGAGGAGGGGGAGCCCTCGAGGACGTCGTCGAGGATGCGCTGCGTCTGACGTAAGGGGCGTCTGCGCGTGCATCGCGTGGTACACTCCGGACTTCGTGTGCGTTTGGTGCGTGTCGACCCGATCTCCCTAGACACGTTCCGTGCAGGCGATACGCATTCTCCATATGGACTCGGTTCGCACGCTTTGGTACGTTGCGTCATACCTTCGATATAATTAATTTTGCTAACTATTTCGTATTTTATTTTGCTAACTAATTCAGTAAATTATTTTGCGACCGACGTCGGCCGCATAATCACCACAGGAGCTCGCAGCTTGTACACTCGGACCGAGGGAGAGGACGTGACGAGACAGACGTCACCCTTACGTCGGGAGGTTTCGACTGACTCGACACGCTACCGAGCCGTCGAGTGCGGCCTTCCTACCGTCTCCGCAGGCGCAGCTTCATGAGGGCGGTGCGCCAGTGCGTCTTCACACGGTCCCGCCGCAGCCGCGAGAGGGCACGCTCAGAGTCGGGTCGGGCTTCGGTGAAATCTTGAAATACACTGCTCAAGTGTTACAATCGCGATTACAATGCTCAAAACAATTCTTTATTTCGTATAGGCCCGCAGGCACACTTCTTCATGCACGCATCTCGATACGCTCCTGACGACTACGACGACGAGGGCGATGCCCTGCACCGGAGGACTACCGTGATTACCTCTCCACGGACGTCTTTGGGGTGGGGCATCATCATCCTGGCCGACGGACCGCCACCACCGACGCGGCCTAGTCAAGAAGACGGAGCGCCAAAGACCGACGCGAGCTTCTCGGCCACGCGACGCCCGGCCTAGGCCGCAGAGGCCCCACCGCGCCTCTGAGAGGCCCCACCGCGCGCCTACTCAGCTTAAACAGTAGCACTAAGATAAGGATTAAACATCTCATAAAGGCAATTCAAGTCCGAAGACAATTCTTTTCAAAGACACGTAACAAAAAGCCCAAATTCAAACACAGAGCAAGTTAAATACAAATAGGGATTACACAGACCCGGATCTAAGTTTTTCACCAAAACAAAGAATGCAGATTTTGACTTCATCCATGAGGGCAAGCTACCGATCATCATCAATGGTACGGGCAAAACCCTCTTGGATGACTTTTAGCTCCACTCGTGGATACAGAGACTTGGTGATTGCCAACACTGGCCGCTTTCGTAATCGCAACATCCTCCAAGTCGCGCGAAAACGTCATGGAGGCTTCCTCTAACCTCTCGAATTGTAATCTTTGGTGTCATGGGGACATCGCCGGTACCGGCTTCATCAGACTCAAGACCAAGAACACCTTCTCCGCCGCTTGAGGCGATCGGTCCTTGCCTCGGCGCTCCGAATCTTTTCGTCAAGCACTCGGAACTGAGCCTGCGAGTTGACTCGATGCACTGCAAATAAACCAGTCGGATAAGTTCGAAGACTAGCAAGATAATGACAACGAAGACAGAAGACAAGGCCAAGAATATACCTTCTAATTCTCTTGACAGCTTGGCTACCTGCTCCTTTGCGTCCGCTTCAGCTTTCTTCAGTCCTGCATTTTGGGAGGAAGAGGCTTCGAATTTTTCCCTAAATCGACAAAAAAGGGCGATCAAGATGTCGGAGGCGAGGACAAAGTCGAATTCAAAACATTCAGGCAGAATAATTACCGTCAGAAAGACTGATCAAGTTTAGCTTCTCGGCCTCAAGGGATTGGATGCGACTTCGAAGTCCTTCCAATTCCTCTCGATTCCCTGAGCGGGTGCGTGTAAGCTCCGCCTCAAATTCATTACGGACTTGCTCGAGTTCTTCAGCATAGTCCTTCCTCATTTTCATCCGTGGGAATAGCTTTTGGAGAAGATAGTTCCGGTCCTCGGCAAAAACTGACAGGCGCTGGAGACGGTAGAGCAATATTAAGCCTCACGAAGAAAAGAAGACAAGTACGGCGCAGACAACTCACCTTGCCGAGACGCGTGCACTCGCGAGCAGCGTCAAAAAATGAGGTCCAGTGCTGTCTCTCGATCTCGCCGTCCAAAAGGACCAAATCACCTTCGTCATCAGTGAACGCGGCCCGCACCGGAGATCTCGGGCGAGGAGGTAGAGGAATTTCGACGCGTGGGGGTGACTGGCAGGGAGAGATGGAAGGAGCTTCCGGCGGCAGAAAAGCAGCGGCATCGATAGAGGGCAGAGTGTGGGCAGTCGGCTCAAGAAGAGAAGGTGATAGGGTATCACTCGGCTCCAGGAGGCACTCGGTCTCAGGGGCTGCTGGAGGTATAACATCGATCGGCCTCTCCGGGCCCACAACCGGGCTTCCACCAAAGAACTACGAAGGCTTTGAACCTTCCTCATGAAGAATTTCTTCAACAGATCCCTACAAAATAGCGATCAAGATATGATCCAGAGGGAGCAAGAAAGGGAGACGAGGGAATCCAACCTGTTGGACCTTGTTATCTCTGCACTTCAAACCCCTCCGTAGAAGGACTATCATCAAGAACACCCGGTCGGGTGTGCGGCGAGGGCATGCTCTCGGTGGCGAAGACGGGCTCGAGGCTCTAAACTTCGTGTTTCGAGGATTGACTTGAAGAGGAAGAAGTCGGGAGGAGGTCACAGAGTTGCGGTCCCGAATCTGCGGGCCACCATCGGACGTACATGGCTCGCCGACCGCTTCTCTTAGCTTCCCGAACAATCGGTTTTCCCTTTCCGACGGGATCGCCATCAGACCACTTGCTTTACTCCGCTTGCGGCTGGTGTCATGGAGGATGCACGGCCAGAAAGGTCCGCTTGTCACTCTTGTGAACAGGAATTGAAGAAGCGCGTCGGAGAAAAAAGGCTTCGTTCTCGCAAAGTTCGAAAAAGAAAAGAATACGATTCAGATCAAAGTCCCGTGAAAGCCAAAAGGTGATCAACATGGAAATACCATGTAAACCTCGTCATCAAGGAGCAGGATGGAGTTTTGTAAAAGGCCTTGGATTTCGAGGAACGACGATCTTCTCGTTTGGGGCGAAGAAATCTACCAGACGATCGAAGAATGCCGGAAGAAATTTCATCCAAACCTCCCGTTGGGTCATTGCGGCCTTCATATTCATACCGTGATGAACTCGGTCCTTGAGGGAATTTGGATTCGTGGTGCGAAGTTAGCAACAACAAACCATACCGAGAAGCCCATTCCCTTTAATTCGCAATCGCCCCCGGAGATCGGCTACTTGGTTCATTCCGCTGCGTCTTTGGGAAGCGATGTCCGATGGGAAGGCTTGGGGTGTCCAAATGAAGGCGAGCAATGGGGGTCAGATTGGCGCGAAGAAACCATTCTTGGTGCCAACCCTTATTGGAGGTTTTACAGGAATGTGAAGATAAGATTTTTCATGCCCTCCTCACCAAAACCCTACCGCCAACCGCCTTGGGAGAATTCTTCTGGGAAGGGCTTGAGGAGGAAAAGATGGCGAAAAAGATCAAAATGAGGCGAACGCCAAGATAGGCCTCACAAAGGTTAACAAAGGCAGACAATTTGAAGAATGGAGTTAGGGTTAAGATGAGTTAGCTCGATTCCATAAAACTCGAGAATACCGCCAAGAAAAGGGGATTGGAAGGCCAAGTCCGCGCTAAAAAAGGATTCAAAGACGCACCGCCTCTTCAGACGAGGGTAGGCGAATTCACCTGCATGGGCGAAGCGGCTAGCATTACCAAAGGCGAAAACACCGATGCCAACCAAATCCTTTCCATTCCCTCCGTCGCCACCGAAGTAGCCCAATCTTTGGTCGGGCGGAGGAGGAGCGGTTGTGGGAGAAGGAGGCGACATTTTTTCCTCACGATCGGCGAAAACTAGGATAACGAGAAAAGTTATCCCTAGCAATGAGGTCGCAAGGAGAAGAAGATGGAGAACAAAGGGCAAGTAGCAACGGTATAAAACCACTTTATTTGTTCGTTTGATAAGGAAGCGGTGCGATTCTCGCCTGAAGTGAAATCGACTACCCTTCCCAAAATCTCAAACCGCCCTAGGAGCATTTCGGGGAAGGCACAGTACGCACGACGCATATAATTGCCGATGGCCCAAAGAAGAGTCAAGTTAGCAAGTGGTATGCCCCAAGATGGGCCCAAAAGCGAAATCCGTAATGCACGGAGTAAATGGGTACCACTCCGTAAACAACATCCTCTTACTAGATGCCTCATGCCGGGCCAAAAGTCGATGGCGCTCAAAGAACAAAATCAAAAGCCATAAAGATGATTGTTTAAAAGATAAAACTTGGAGCATACAAGGAATCATCGGCTACCGTAATCCGGACAAAGACACTCAAAATAAAGAAAATCATGAGTTCTTCGTGACCTCTTTACCCAATGACAAGCACTTTCGGCTAAAAGCACTCTGAAGACTCAAGAATGCGACATTCGATCATGAAGCACTCGGGGACTCTTGTGGGATATGTATGTCCCGGGCCCACCAAGCAGCCCATCAAGGCCCAACCAAAGCGAACTTGGGTCGATTGATCGGATAAAATCAAGATCGCTTGGTGAGTAAAGCATGAAGAACCGTGATAGGCGTTAGCTAAGGAAGCCGAGTCGTATTGGGTAAAGGATGATTGTGTCTCAACCGATATGAGCTCAGATAGAAACCCCTACTGTATCCGAGTAGGATTCAATATTGTAACCGCCCTTCTCTACTATATAAAGGAGGGACGGGGCACCTCAAAGACAAGACATCGACATAAGATCTCATTAGCGAATAGCTACCCACATATAATTCGAGCATAGGACTAGGGTATTATCTCCACCGTGAGAGCCCGAACTCAGATACATCGGGTGTTCTTGTGCTACCATCGAAGTTTGGGTCCTGCACAGAGTAGCCCTCTTTTCATTATTGTCGGCACGCCAAGAGTTTACGCCGCGCTTCGAAGCGCCACTTTAAGACGGCCAAGAGTTTACGCCGCGCTTCGAAGCGCCAACGGCTGACGGCTTATGAGCTAACGCCGCGCTTCGAAGCGCCCATTTTCAGACGGCCACGAGCTAACGCCAGCGGCGAAGCGCCAGCAAGACGGCCACGAGCTAACGCCTGCCATTTAGCGCCACTTTTAAGACGGCTATGAGCCTACGTCGCGCTTCGGCGCCACCTCAAGACGGCCACGAGCCAACGCTATGCCCGAAGCGCCACCTTTGGCACGGCCACAAGCCACGCCGTGCCACGAAAGCAACGGCATGATGATCACAACAACACATGGAGCATAAAGCGCCTAAGTCGCTTTTACTTAATTTTGTCATTATGAATAAAATTGTTGACTTTCTTGACTTGCTACTCAATTGCTACTCAATTAAGCAGTAAGTCGGAGGCTACACCTAATAGTGTTGCATGCTAACTCTAATGGGAAGGTTACTTGTTTCAAGAGATGCCATTCAATTGACTTACTACTCAATTGTTTCTCAATTAAGCAGTAAGTCGGGGGCTACACCTAATGGTGTTGCACATGTGCAACCCCGCATGCAAACCAGTTCCTATCCTTTTTTCCTCAATTATGTCATTATTATTGGCTTTCTTGACTTGCTACTTAGTTAATCCATAACTAAGCAGTAAGTCGGGGGCTACACCTAATAGTGTGCGCATGCGCACATCTTTTTTCTGAGTTGTCTTTCTTCTTTTACTTAACGATTGCAAATGAATCCGAGTGAGTCGATTCCGAGTTGTGAAGCTCTGATCCCATGAACGGCGAACTTTAGTCACCCAAAACGCGTGCCTGGGAAAAAGAGCCATGAGCCGACTCCCGACGCTCGGGGGCTAGACTAGTCGGGCAGAGTGCTTAAACAAAAAAGAGTCAAAACCACTCGGATGAATTCAAAATCAATAAGGAAAAGGAGTAAAAAACTCTAAAATTATACATAAACCAGTCGGACACCACATCCGAGTGAATGATTTTTACATTGCCTAAGTTCTGCATATACATGATTTCGAGGCTACTACATCAAGAACTTCGCGATTTAATGAATTTAAAGGAAGCGGCTGAATTTCGCTTTGATGAAAAGCGTTTTGACTTCGCATATCGTTTGAATATGATATGCCCCATGATGGGCCACTAGCTGTACGCCGCGACAGTTGGATATAGTTCAACGCGTGGAGTTCTATTGAGTCCTTCACGATCTCTTTGCCTACAATGGGCACTTTCATTGGAAAGAAAAACCATCGAAACTACATCAAGAATGGAAGCACTCGGCGTGAAGCATGACTCAGTTGGGATGCGACCAAGAAGGCGGCAACTCGATCGCAAAGCACTCGGGGGCTACTGTGGAGTATATGGGCCCTGGGTATCTTCATGATGGGCCAAGCCGACTACATGAAGATGGGTATTGCTCAGGAGGCAGGCCGCCATGCGCAAACAAGGAAACTCCAAAGATGGAAACCAACCCTACTTAGGGAGGATACAATTGTAATCCTAGCCACTATCATGTATAACGGATAAGGAAAGAGATATAACCTCCACCTCGTATCCGAGTGGGACTCCTTTATTGTAACCGCCCTCCTCTGCTATATAAAGGGAGGGGCGGGGAGGAAAATCATCATACAACATCATCAGCAATAGCTAGCCACATATAATTCCAAAGCACAGGACTAGGGTATTATCTCCACCGCGAGAGCCCGAACCTGTATAATTTCCCGTGTCTTGTGCTACCATCGAGTTTGGGTCCGGCGCGTAGCCCCCTTTTCATTATTATCGGTAACAAACGTCGACAGGAGGGCAGAAATCCACATAAACAACAACCAAAATTTAAGTCTTATACACCCGAGACGACAAGATAGGCCACCCAATCGGCGGCATATTTGGGAGAACTGTGGAACCCCATGGAGTTCTTTCATAGTAGGGATTGAGCGGTGTCCGATGATCGGTCGCAATACTAGAACGGGTCGTAATATGCGTAAAATGTATGACATCATTTCGGTTTGTACCAGATAGGCGAACGATCATTTGTTCCACCATGACGCAATGTGCTTTCGTTAGGTAGTTAAATCCAACGTTGTAATGCCCTTGTAATATCATCTAATCTATTGCTTATTTTATCATCCGAACTTTCGGTGTATGTGCCCTTATATATGTATTGTTTGAATTTTAAAAATTCCTCATATCTTAAAATAATTTGAAATTTTTATGGTAATATCAGCGATATATCGTGAACCTCCATAAAGAGTGTCAAAATTTTTCGACGTCGTAAAAGTTTCCATGGTTTCGTGGTCGCAAGTACTTTTTTTCGATTTTAGCAAAAAAATGCCGAGGCAACGTCCATTATCTCGCCCATACGTAAGTGGTAGCCCGCATTGCGTAGTCCGCCTTGATTTTTTCTCGTATTTTTGGACCATGTTCGCCCGTCTCATGGGCTATGAAAACCCCTAAGTGGCCACGACACTGCTGCTTGCGTCGTGCAAGTGCCTTTTTCCGATTTTGGTAACATAATGCTCGCCAACGTCCGATCATCTCGCATTGGCATCAAGTGGTATGCCACGCTATGTAGGCCGCCGTGCTTTTTCCGTCATTTTTCGCCATATTCTACGAACCTTAAGAGGCTACGAAAACCCTAAGTAAAATGCGTATCACTAACGAAATAAAATAATTTTTCCGATCCATTACAGACAATTATGTACAACCAATTTACAACAAAAATGTCAACAAAAATATTAAATATAAAAATTCATATTCTTGTAGCTCGCTCACAGCGATGACCTCTTATAGCACTTTAAATGTATGCGGCAGGGGGCCTTCGGCTCTGTCGCATGTTCTCCGTCGACAGCGCCGTTTGGTTCTGTCGCCGCGTCTGCATCGACAAGAGGCCGTCGTAGCGCATGCACTGTCGCCGTGTATTTTTCTATTTAGGCCTGTCGCACTACCAATGTGCGATGAGAGTATATTCTGAATTTTTTTTTCGGTGGAATATTTTTGAAATTCGAATAAAAATGTATTATTAAAAAGAAATTTGATGTTCTCTATATACGTAATAAACATTCATCTTTACTTTATATTGTCTACTTATTTGTATTGAATATGGTGCTCAATAATAATAATTGGGGGTAATCTAATTATTTTTTATATCTTCTTTATCTATGCGCCAAGAAAACTTACAGCTTATAAAATTAGATAGAGAGAGTACCGATACCGTTTAGAAGGTGGAAATTTTCCCTTATGTCTCGGAACTAAATGGTCTGAACTGCCTCTCGATAGGGCTGTAAACGAGCCGAGCTCGAGCGAGCCTGGCCCTCCAGGCTCGAGCTCGGTAAAGCTCAAATCGAGCTCGAGCTGAGGTTCGAACCTCCACCCAGACTCGAGATCGGCTCGATCCAAACTCGGTAAGCTTGATAAGGTCGAGTAAGCTTAGTTATTTTAGTAAGTTCGGTAGGCTCGGTAACAATCTCGAGCATGCTTGGCTCGAGAAAGCTCGATAGCAAGCTCGAGAAAAGCTCAATTCAAGGAAGTTTGGTCCAGACTCAAGTAGGCTCGTGAACTATTCGAGCTCGGCTCGGTTAAACTCACGAGCTCGAGTTCAAGATTGAGTTTGGCTCGTTTAGAGCTCGAGACGAGCTCGAACCAGACCTCTCACGAGCCTAGCTTGAATAGCTCGTGAGTCTTGAGTTTTTTACAGCTCTACCTCTCGGTGATTTTTTTATTGCAAACATAGCCTAAGTGTTGATACGTGCAGTGAGCCTAACCTAATGGCTACATAGAACAAGAAAAAAAATAGTACTTCAATTTTTTTACACAGCTTTTCCGTATTGATTAAGTGACCACATCTCTAACCCTAGCCTCACTATCAATAAACAATTAATTTGGCAACTTGATGGAAATTGTTGCCTTGAAAACCCAAAACGACATCTATCACTCAAGATCAATTGGCCAAAATTTAACTATTTTGGAATGGATGAAGTATTTAGTATATCAAAGTCCACAAAATGGATGTTGAACATGTGAGCAATGCATTATGTAGAATATATATACCTTATATTATAGTAGAGAGAATATGTGGATTCCACATCATCTGTTTCACGGAAAGGCGTCTAGAGTTTTCGTAATTGTGTTCAAGTCTTATATTGAGTATAGAGCGGGGGTCGTCGGATCTCAATCACACGGTAAAAATTAGGCCGATAAAGAGCTGGGTGGATCGCGTATTTGCGACGAGCGGTTAGGATTCGTCTACCCCGCCTCCGCTCTCCCAAAACCCTAACCATCCCCGCCCGCACACACCAGTCAGGCAGTCGTCACCCGCCTCTTTGCTTCCTCCCACCGCAGATGCCAGTGAGCAGCGGCTCTCGCTTGCCTCATCCTCGCCGTCACCACGACCGGCCATCGCCCTCAACCTGCAGCCGTCTCCTCCCCTTTGTATCCGCGGCCGTAGTTAGTGCAAGCACGCAAAAAATACTTAGAAAGGCGCTACGAAGGGAGGGTACATGACACAGCAAGCATCCATTTGAACAACTGGCCCTCCAATGCAAGCATATGCTCTCGCAAACTTAAGAGCTCATGCAAGCACCAATACTTAATCAAGCATAAATTCCTATTTCTTTATTAATTATCTCCGACGTAGGTGAATCATCACTATATTAAAGTTGGCAAGTTTCCTGAGCAACCAGTGCATCCACATGTCACTCCCTTCGTTAAGGCCCTCAGAAAAATTAGTAATTACATTTAGATCCTTTTAGCGGTTTTTTTTACGAAAAGGATATTTTGGTTCAGCAAAATCGTGAATCTTTCGTGAAAGGACTCTAAATAAATACCCAAAAATAGCGTAATTACGTTTAGATCATTCTAGCTATTTTTCATGAAAAAGACCTTTCGATTTTGCGCAATCGCAACCAATTTAAAAGAAAAACGAAATTGTATTTTTTGCAGAAAAAATTCAGGTCAATTTTTTTTGCCGCGCGCCTCGTGTCCTCCTTCCGCGAGCACTCCTAAAATAATGTAGTTACGTGTAGGTTCATTCAGCAGTTTTTTTTATGAAAAATGCCTTTTGGTTCAGCAAAATCGTGAAGATTTCGTGAAAGGACTCTAAATAAATACTAAAAAAGTCGTAATTACATTTAGATCATTTCTGCTATTTTTCACAAAAAGGACCTTTCATTTTAAGCGCAATCGCTGACGTGCACAACGTATCACGCCACGAAACCATCACTAGTACTACCTATATGCACAAGGCATCTTGGACCATCAAAGGTATTTGGTGCGATTAGGGGTGAAAACAGATTTGATACGAATGGACATTTTTATTCCTATATCTTAACTCATATTTTTTTTAGATTCCGAACCAAATATGGACTAGTAAGATATGTATACGAATCCGGATTATTTAGGATACAGACATAGGATAGATATGTGATGGATTTGGGTTGGAAATGGATAAGAATATACGGATAATGTAAGCATATATAGGAAGCTTGCTCTCGAGCTTCCGTAATGCACTCATATATGGATAACTAGGAAATTTTCGTGGCGTAACACGCCGCGCGTGTCGTTTTTTTGAAGAAAAAATATTTTTTTCGGCGGCGTTTAATTTTTTAAATCATCGAAATAATGAGTGAAACGGGGGGAAAATAGAGAGATAGAGTTGTAGAAATATCTCTTTCGACGAATTATTTGGAAAATATTGAAGACCGAGCTGGAAAACCACGGCGGGGAAAAAGTCTAGAGGGAAAAGGGCGAAAAATTATTAGAGATGTCAACCTTCTTGTTGAGTTTAATACTCTACGCGTTCGCCAAGTAATAATACATGCTTTTAAAAATATTAAAAACTCGTGGCGTAACACGCCGCGCGTGTCGTTTTTCCGTAGAAAAAATTTATTTTTTTGTCGGCGGCGTTTTGTTTTTTAAATCGTCAAAATGGGGAAAAAATAGAGAGATAGAGTTGTAGAAATATCTCTTTCAATGAATTATTTGGAAAATATTAGAGGCCGAAATGGAAAAGCTCGCTGAGGGGAAAAAGTCTAGAGGAAAAGGGTGAAAAATTATTAGAGATGACAACCTTCTTTTGTCGAGCTTAACACTCTACTGATTCATGGAGTAATAATACATGTTTTAAAATATATTAGAGATCGACGCGTTCATGAGTAATAATACATGTTTTAAAAATATCGAGATCGAGATGGGAAATCGAGCTAGAAAAAAGTCTAGAGATAGAGTTGCACAAATATTTCTAGCGATGAAAACTTTTTTTAGGGAAACGAGAAAGGGACATGTTTTAAAAATATTAAAGACTCATGGCAGTAACACGCGTGCTTGTCGCTTTTTTCAGAGGGATTTCTTTTTTCGACGGCATTTTATTTTTAAATCATTGAAATAATGAGCAAAACGGGGAAAAAGTAGAGAGATAGAGTCAGTAAAAATATCTCTTTCATTTAATTATTTGGAAAATATTGAGACCGAGCTAGAAAATCGAGGTGGGAAAAAGTCTAGAGGAAAAAGGCGAAAAATTATTAGAGATGACAACTTTCTTTTATCGAGCTTAACACTCTACGCGTTCACGGAGTAATAATACATGTTTTAAAAAATATCGGAGGCCGACGTGTTCGTGGAGTAATAATACATGCTTTAAAAAATATTAGAGATCGAGATGGGAAATTGAGATGGGAAAAAAGTCTATAGATAGAGCTGCACATATATTTTTAGTGACAAAACATTTTTTTCCGAGAAAAACGAAGAAATGACATAGACGTAAAGAGTAAGGACCTGAATGTTACGTTTTTGGACATGTCCGCTATCCTTAAAAATTAGAAAAGGGTCTATCCGTGATTTGAATTTAACAGGAGGTTCTTTTCGTAAAATGGCGCACGAGAGACCTGAACGCGAATTTAGAGGAAAAATTCTTCATCTCACAAAAAATCACGAAGGACCTATTCGTAATTTACAAAAGGACCAAATCGTAGAAGCCTACCGATCATTTCGGCTCAAATCGCTCGTGGCGTGCAAACTTTAGGTTGGTGATAATTTTTTCATCACTTAGAACTTGAGCTTAAGTTGTGAAAGTTAAGAATGGCATGCTATAGGCAACAGTGATGTCGATGGCGTGAACTCTACAAACTTTAGGTACGTGATAATGCACACAATTTTCTCATCACTTAGAACTTGAGCTTAAGTTGTGAAAGTTAAGAATTGCATGTCTTTCTATATGCCCAAAACTATCAAGATGTACGTGCACAATTTTCTAAATATTTCTGATGTGCGGAGACGAGTGGCCTACCTACGCTTGTGCATATATTAGTTATGTGCCCGTGTGATACAAAGGAAACTCAATTTGAGATAAAAAATTATTTGCAAAGAGCACTAACTTTATCTAAATAATAATATTCACTCTGAATGTGCAATGGTTAAATGTTTAAATCAATTCATCAAAGCATACAAATTCTAAACACCTGTTTACAAACTCAAGCTTAAAATTATCTTTAATTTCATAAACTTAAATATAACATCGCATCACTTGGGATTGTAAATTTGTAATGCCATAATTCGAGATCGATTGATCGACCGAAAGAGGCATCACCTACTGCCCCATAGGTGCAAAGGCATTGAAGAGGTAGGCGTCATCCGTATGTGGCTGCCACCATCAGCGGCGTGTGTGGCTTGTACGCCTTGCGAAGATCACCCATTACATCCGCTCAACGGATAAGCTTAACACATCTGCAGAAGAGGTAAGAAACGGTGGGGTTATATAGATTCAACAATCAAGGAGGTATCTATGAAATCTAAATTAAGAAATCGTCGAATAAAGAAGGCAACAAAAGGAAAAAAAAAGCAAAAAGAGACCTAACTCCATGAATAGAAGCTTTGCTACCTTCGGAAGAGAATCAATCAATCTAATCTAAAAAGCACCGGGAGCAATCGACACCGATTCGAATGCTAGATCAATGGGAGAAAGGAAAGCAATAAATGAGTCATGCACATTCAGCCTGTTTGTTTGAGCTTTGCTCCTACTACGTGGAGTGAATCTGTGGAGCTCGCTAAACAATGATTTTTCGATAATCGCTCCTGTGGTGATTCCCGTGAAGTGATTCTCGAAATGAACTAGGTCTTTGCCGGAGTGAAAAAAAAGCCGCTTCTCTGATTCACTCCCAACAAAGAGTCGGTTTCTCCATAGAGTTTATCCTATGGATTCGTTAGAGAATCACTTTCGATGGATGAATCACTTCTCTCGAGAATCACTTCTAATAGAGAATCAAAATCAGAGGGAGCTCTACCAAACAGGCCCTCATTTACCTCCCGCGACGGGATGATCAGATCCAATCTATCGGGGTGGCCACTACCCGTTTCCCACTCAGCCACGCGGGTGTGCACACGTGTCAGGGTGAGAGTGGAGAACTGAAAGGACAGGGATGTCGCCTAGAGGGGGGTGAATAGGCGTTTATAAAATTAAATCTTAATTAGCAATGAAAAGAATCGGACTATCCGACTTTGAATATCGGACTATCCGATATGCACAATCGGATTATCCGATAAGAGCGAGAGCAATCAGGTTTATCACAAGTTAGAGCTAGACTAGGGTAAGCAACAAATGAGTAGAAGGTTAGCTATAACAATTACTTCAAGGCAAATTTAATTAAAGCAACAAGAAAAGACCAAACCAAAGATTTGATGCACGATTGGTTTTTTCCGAAGTTCGGATCCTTGAGGGGATCCTACGTCTCCGTTGAGGCGGCTCGGTCACACTTGAGTCGGGGTCTCTTTCAACCCTCTTACTTAGGTGTTGCACAAATGCACTCGCGGTTTCAACTCCTTTGACGCTTGAGCGGGGTCTCTTTCAACCCTCTTCCTCCGGTGTTGCACAAATGCACTCACGGTCTTCACTTCTTTGATTCCTTCTCATGAGGAGGCGGAATTGACCTTCACAAACTTACTACTACCAACCACACACAAAGCTCCGTGGCTCGTGGCGACCTCCTAGCCGCCTAGGAGTCCTCAACCTCCAAGAGTAACAAATGCTCACGAAGAACAAGTTTGGAGATGAAATCAAGTGCTCAACAACTCAAATCCACTCAATCTAACACCTTACTCCTCAAACTCTTCCCTACCCTTCTCACAAAGGGGATCACTTAGATCTAAGGGTGGAGGGGTGTTTAGGGGGCTCAAGAACAATAGGAGAACCCCTCAAACCAGTGGAGTAACGATCACTTCGAAATGGAGAGGAGAGGGCTTTAAATAGAGGCTCCAAAAAACTAGCCGTTATGCTCTGGTCAGACCCACATCGGACTATCTGATATTGAACATCGGACTATTCGATGTGTGTAAAATTCCAGATCGACTCCACACGAAATTCAAATTCTCTTGAATAAAAAGCACAGATCGGACTTTCCGATATGGAACATCGGACTATCCGATGTGTGTAAAACTCCAGATTTCCAAGGAAACATCGGACTATCTGATATCAAACATCGGACTATCCGATATTTCCAGAGAGTACCCATTTTCAAAGATGTTTCACAATTTTCTAAGTCCTCATCGGACTATCTGATGTCAACATCGGACTATCCGATATCAACATCGGACTATCCGATATGCACTGAGCAGCTCGACCAAAACGAGCAAAACTTTTGACTCCGGACTCCTATTTCAGAGAACTTGGACTCTATTGAAAGCTAAGAACAAGGGCTACACAACTAACAAGGTCTCACTACCCAAATCTTAAAGGATAAATCCAGATTTCACAAAGAATCCAAAAGAGACCTACAATTCTCACTTTCCGGCACCACCAACACAATTCTCTCTCTAAATTTCACAAGGATGGATCACTTGAGCACTTGACACATCTAAAAGTCATTCAACGTTCGCATCCCTCTTAATAGTACGGCAATCCTTAGACTCAAATTCAAACGAGAAATTTAAGTCTTACATTCAATCCGCATGCCGACTTCTCCGTGGATGCAATGTGCATGATGTCTTTTACCAAATGATTGATGACGTCTTCGCCTTGTCCAACTTGACTCGATTCACCTCATGAGACTCTCGTCCTATCGACCTTGACTTGATCATCCTCTCCGACGATCTCCACGCCAAGTCGATCTTGACTTAGTCCTCAACTCTTGGTAACACCGCCATCTTGTTGACCTCGACTTAACGATCATCCTCCAAGATATCTTGGTCATCATACACACACGGGACCTAATTCTTTCCAAATCACTCATGAAAGACATTAGTCCCAAAAGCTCAATAGATATGAATAAATTGATATTTGTGAGAAATTGATTGCTACAAGTGTTTCATATAACGAAGCACAACATGAATGGAAACACTTGACATTATAAATGTTCTCTACTAAGTGCATCATGATGAATATGTAATTGATCTATATGCACTAGAGAGATAATTGCCAATATGACGAAACAATTAAATCATGGCAAATGATCACAGTCTTTACTTAAATGAAGCACATGATAGAATGTATACGAATTTGTACATGTGCAACTAATATTTGGAATAAGAGTAAATATGTGATCCAACTCTAGATTAAACTTCACTAGGAGAGGTGCATGAAAAGATACACAACCAAAACATGCATACACCAATTCAATCTATAGCAATGTGAGGTTTAACTCTAGTTATTACATGCATGCTAAAAACAAAGCACATAATGAACTCAAATGAACATATATGCACAAATAAATATGACATGAACCAATGTGCATATATACAATCAATATACTGCTTGGAGTTCACTATGCATTTGCACAAAAGGAATGCAATACAAATAAAAGAATGGATACCGAAATTGCATACCTTATTCTTTGCTTAACCATCCTACTTGATTTCCTCTAAATAGATGAGACTAATATTCCACTCAGCAATAAACATGTTAGTCTCATAGTGATATAATCATATTAGAGGTTTGTCATTTGTTAATCACTAGTTAAGCATTTACACAATTATATAGATTGTCATTATATGCGTTTGTCATTAATCACCAAAATAACATAAGTGCCTAAATGCACTTTCAAGAACGGACGTACTACCACCAACTTCTAATTAGAATTAGTAGAGAGATATATGGATCGTAGCGACCAAACAAAAAATACCAACATAGGGGAAGAAGCCGAGCACACCTGGAAGTGGCATCGAAGATCAAGGGGGATAGGGTGGAGCCGGTTGTACACCTCGAACCACGCTGAGTTTGACACCGCCAAGAACGGAGGCACAATAGGGGGTGGGCTGGTTGGGGGTGGAGACTTGTCCGAGAGTGGGAAGCGACCCAGGGTGGGGGGGATCTGGTGATGATGAGACACGAGATGATATCCGAGGGGGTTGTGAACCTTGCGACCGCTGAGGTTGCAAGTGAGATGGGCTGGCTAGAACAAAGTTTTGCCATGTCTTATCCGGATATCCAAATAGTTCATTATTCGGATATCCAGTTCTTGATTCATATTTTTTGGATACTGTATGCTTCGGATCCAACTGGATATCTAAATTCCATTTGAACCCGATCCTGACCCAATCCGGATTTAGACCGGATGGATAAAATCCGACCCGCTTTCACCCCTAGATGTGCCTAGGATGGTGTAGACTAGCTGTAAACTGTAGACACAACAATATATAAAATGATTTTATTTTAAATTAAAGGCAAATGCAATCGCGAAAAAACCAAAAGAAATATTTTGAAGCGAAATAGGACATTTTTCTTGCTAATCCACTGCACATGCACATGCGAAGCTGATATCAGTAGGGATGGGCATTTAGTTCTTTTGTTCTAATCGATTCAGTTTTTTAGTTTTAAAATAATTCGGGTTTTGAAAACTGGTTACGAAATTTTTTGATCAAAATGAAAAACCGAATCGAAATAAGTAAAATATTTCAGTACGGCTAATTCAGTTTTTCTCTTAATTGAAATATAAATAAACACTAGGTAGATTAGATTTAATCATTCTCATATCGCAACACGAATAGGATAAATCCATATAATATTTATATGTCATTATAATATAAGTATAATACAACCTATGAATATACCAAATATATACAAAAATATGTTAGAAAATGAGAATTATTTAGTGGTTTTAGAAAAAACATTATAAAAGTAGTATTATATATGAGCTATCAAAACTGAATTATAACAAAATAAAAAAATCGATCGAAAATCCGAGATAATCGGTTAATTTGGTTCGATTTGTTAATTCGGTTTTGATTTAAAAATTCTCAGCCTAGATATCAGCGCCGGTCATCCGATGAGCCTTTATTACAACCCAAAAGGCATTTTTAAAACACAAAGATAAAACCAAATCCAACCAAAATTCGGACAATTTAAACATGAAGCCACCCGCTTCGTTTGCGCATCTGCGCCGAGACTCCAAATTCCAATTCCCCCCTTTAAACGATCCGCTTCGTCTGCCTCGACAAATCGTCAACACCTTGCGCTCCGAAACATCATGGTGTGATCTTCGCGTAGATCTGGTGGGTCCTCGAAGCTTCCGCGCCGTTCTAGAAGCTTCTACGGAGCTGGAGGAGGTGGTAGCCACGGGCGCGGGGTTGGTGATCGGGGTTAGGTTTGGGAAAACCCTAGCCGCCGCCGCGCGATGGCGTCGTACCGGCCGTACCCGCCGCAGCCGCCGCGGCCGCAGGTGGGTTTCCCGCCGCAGCCCCCGCCGATGAACCCGTACGGGCCGCCGCCGCCTCAGCAGGCGGGGTACGGCCACATGCCGGGGCCGCCCCCGTCGTTCCTTGCGCCGCCGCCGCCGCCGCCCCGCCCGGCCCGCCACCGCCGCACCAGCCTCAGTTCAGCTTCGCCCCTGCGCCCCCGCAGCAGCAGCAGCCGCCACCGCCGCCTCCGCCGCAGATGTATTACCAGCCCCCACCGCCGCCGTACGGCGGGAACAGCAACCAGGCGCCCCCTCCCCCGCCGCCGTCGTCTCCTCCCCGCCGGCGCCCCCACCGCCTCCACCGCTTCCGGTCCAACTGCCGCCTCGGGAGGCCCAGGCCCCACCGCCCCCGAAGGAGCAGCAGCCCAAGGCGGCGCTGCCGAGAGTGGAGACGGAGGAGGAGCGGCGCGCGTGGAAGAAGCGCGAATACGAGAAGCAGCTGGTGGAGGAGCGGAAGCAGCTGCAGATGATGCGCCATTCGCAGGCCACCGTTCTGCAGAAGACACAGCAGGTGCGCGCCGTGCAACAGCAGCAACAGCCGCAGAGCCGTCACCGCCACCAGCCACCAGGTGCGTCTCGGGCCACGGCAACTGTCTCTCGCCCAGCCTCGGCATCAAACGCCGAGAGGTTCGAGAATCGGCTCAAGAAGCCGACAACGTTCCTCTGCAAGCACAAGTGAGTAGAGCAAAATTTTGGATTTTTGGTCTATGCAAGTGCTAGTTGGAGGAAAATTCCGTCCTTTAGGTATTAAAAGTGTGCGTTTGGGAAAAAAAATTCTTAGCACGTAGTTGGGTATCATTTTGGTTTGTTATGTCTTAGGGCATGTACCATATAGGATTTTAAATGATGTAGAGATAGAGAAGGAGGAGAGGGAAAGCCGATATCTACTATTTAATAGATGGTCTTATAGATAGCTTTACATTTTGTGTACAATTGTATAGATAGTTTGTTAATTGAATGAGAGACCATTACAGATAACTATATAGATGATCTATTGTATGAGTTATTTTTAGTACTGTTTGTAGATGATATGGAGATGTATTATAGACAGTTGCCATCTATACTACTGAACATGCGCCTTAGGAGTATAAAACTTGACAACCTGAACAGTTGCTAAATGCTGCAATGCTGAATTAGTGCCAGTGGCAACTGGCAAGTCACCTAATCGAAATTTTCGTGCAATTTTGACCTCGTTGGTGAAGTGCAGTGGCATTAGGATGCAAAGATTAGTCTTTTTCTTTTTTGGCCTCTGGGGCATTTGTGCTGTGGTATTACATAATCTGGATAGTTATAGCTAGTTATTCTCAGTATCTTTTGGACATATAAGATTGTTTCTCTATTTGCTTGGAGAAGTGACCACTGCTGCTTAATTCTGGATAGTTGTGGAGAATATAGTGCTTAAAAGATTCATGAATTATGCTTTCCATTACTTCGGTATCTATTCAACTAGAAAGAGCCTTTTGTGCAGTAGGCACATAAGTAGATCAATTGGCAATTTCCTGTCGACAGTGTATCTAAAATGTGTTTCTAGACCTATGAGTGCTGAGGAGCTCGCAAGAGCAACTGATTTGCATGAAATATTGTCATTCTGTGTCTATTTCAGAATCAACTCTTGGATGACCCTTATTTCCTTTTCTGGTTAATGCAGGTTTAGGAATGAAATGCCAGACCCAAGTGCTCAGCTGAAATGGCTGCCTGTGAATAAGGATAAGGACCGGTATACATGACTAGCTGTCTACTCTCCTTTGTCTCAGATTGCTCTGTTTTGTTGCTACTTATACTAATGATTTACATGTTTGGTGCAGTACAAGCCAAATCAATTTTTCTTATCTAGTTTTATTACCTTTTCATATGAAGGTCATTTGTTTACTTAAAAAATGTGCATTCTTCCCTGTTGTTTTGTTAGTGTAATCCAATTTTGTGTGGGGGCTGATGACTAGATCTACTCAAAGAAGTTTATTATAGCCAGACATGATCCTGGATTAATATGGGTAAATCGTTTACAAGTATAGAGTGAACACATCATTGTCCAAAGCGCTTGTTAATCTGAGGGTCCTGAAGTCCTTCAGTGATATTGTTAGCGATTGATCATTTCTCCTGATTGGAAGGACTATTAATAGTCACATTATTTCTGGTACTTATGTATCGAGAGGAATCAGAGCTATAGTTTCACAGGAAATGAGCCTCCTAAGTTGATTGATATTTGGTTACTGAAACAAAGAATTTTATACAAATATGACCATTATCATTATCTAGTATCATCATGTGTGAGTGTATGGTGGCTTCACTGTTGTTTGTTACAGACAGGCTTGTGCCATTGCCATGAGATTTGCATTACTCTGCTTTCTTATTGCAGTGTTAATTCTTGGTGTTTCTCTCAATTGTTTTTCACGCCGCATGTTGCTATTATTTTGGGACAGCAATGCTCAAGTATTTATTTTGCTGTGCTCTGCCCTTTTTGCAGATATACCAAATACAGGATCACTTCATTGGAGAAAAACTACATTCCCAAAATGATTGTCCCTGAGGATCTTGGGATACCTCTTGACCTACTTGATATGAGTGTATACAAGTAAGAATTAAGCTGACCATATGTTTTCACAAGTGTTATCCCTCTCTGAGGGTTCTTTCTAGCATGCCTAACTGATGTGCCAAACATGTCTTTAGCCCTCCTGCTGTTCAGCCACCCATGGCTCCAGAAGATGAAGAGCTATTGCGTGATGATGAGGTTCTCACCCCTGTTAAACCAGAAGGTATAAGAAAAAGGAGAGGCCCACCGATAAAGGTGTTTCTTGGCTGGTCAAAACACAATACATTTCTCCACTTAGCACTGATGCAGCCAAAACGGTAATGCCAACTATTTCTTCTGAATATTTAGTTCAGAAGTTCTGCTGTATTACTTCCTATATATTAAATGAAGTTGTTTGGCTATTCCAGTCCATTACTGAAAAGCAAGCTAAGGAAAGGCGAGAATCAAGGGAGGGTCGCAATACATTCCTGGAAAATCTTAATGATAGGTATGATTTTCCTTTTACCCAGGTCCCTCTTTTATATGTAAAGGTTACCCTGTTTTCCAGACCTGGTATAGCTAGTGACATTATATTTCTGTGCATGTGTATGTCAGAGAGAAACAGATCAAAGCCATTGAAGAATCCTTCAAAGCAGCTAAATCACGCCCTGTTCATCAGACTAAACGTGGAATGGAAGCAGACTGGGTTCTGCCTTTGCTGCCTGATTTTGATAGGTATGACTTTCTCAGATGCTTTTCTCTTCTTCTTCCTTTTTTATTTTTTATTTTTGCATTCTTCATTCTTGACATGACCACAGTCAGTCCATTGCACTATGTTTTGTTACCTGTTCACTTCCCTATCTAAGCAGAGAAAAAATTGTTTAGCTTCCCACCAGCTATAATCCCAGGACAATGTGCTTTAAAGTTTATTGTTGTTGGAAAAACTCATATTTTCTAATAGTAACTTGTGTAATTTCTCCTGTTTTGCCATTAGTTTTAAGTTATCACTCTGCAAAAGTTTGCCTTTAGGGCCATATAGGCTACTTGGTGAATTTAGTTGATCTTGATTTTGCCCTTTGTTGACCTCTATAGGTACAAGGATCAGTTTGTTATGGTGAATTTTGATGGAGATCCTACTGCTGATTCAGAGCAGTATAACAAGCTAGAGAGATCTGAACGAGATGAATGTGAATCCCAGGTGAGTTGTATTTTTTAATTTTCTTCTGTCCTTAGCTTTCTAGTTTGATTGCAGCAAATGTTATCATACTCATGCCGATATGGGTGTATCTGTACAGTTACAGTGGGGCATTGTAGAAACTCATATTTCACATTGATGGCATGCCAATACCAAATTCATTTTAGATACATAAATTTATGGACATGCTGCCAGTATGTCACTGATACTCCACCTAGATATACCCTTGCAACGCATATATTTGAGGCTTTTCCATGTTTGCATGACAGGCTGTGATGAAAAGTTTTCTTGTCAATGGCTCGGATCCTACAAAACAAGAGAAATTTTTAGCGTACATGGTTCCATCACCCCATGAGGTATATCCTTTTCTAGTACAATTTTATTTCACACGTGATAAAAAAAAAATCATGTTCATGGACATTGTAGCATTCGTAGTTGTACTTTATACCTATAGTATATCAACCTGATGGCATCTATTGTGGTTTCCTTCAGCTTAGCAAGGACTTCGATGATGAAAATGAAGATATTCAGTACTCCTGGCTTAGAGAATATCACTGGGAAGTATGTGTTACTTTGCTACTGTTTTTGTGATTGTGTCACATTTTCATTCTACTAGCTGGCGTAAAAATGCTCTTCCATTTTACATAACTTTTCTTGTTTCATGATTCAGGTAAGGGGGGATGATAAAGATGATCCCACGACATACCTTGTCACATTTGATGGTGATGGTGCAAAATATTTGGTAACTTGCTCTGTGCATACTTTATTAATTTTGATATATGAGCATGATCCATTGCACATTTGTGTGAACATGTGGCATTTTATGTCGTTTTTGCAGCCTCTTCCTACTAAGCTAGTATTGCAGAAGAAGAAAGCTAAAGAGGGGAGATCTGGGGATGACATTGAGCATTTTCCAGTGCCTTCCAGAATTACTGTGAGCAGGACAGCTCATGGTGGTGCGATGGAACCTGGAGAATCTTCTAGCATGCATGTATGACTCATTCTTCCTTTTATAATTGCTGGCACGAAAGCTTGCTGTGCTGTGAGCTATTCTTTAGTAGTTAGACTATAGACAACATAGTGCTGCTAGCTAACTTATTACTTCTTCAGTTCTTTGTTTCTATTATTTATTTTCTATAAGTGATTCATCTTCTCACCGAACCGTATGTGTAACTACTGGTTTGTTGCTATCAATTCACATTTTTGCTCTTAGGATCTTCACCTTTTTGTGATCACTATGTTAGAGCATTAACAGTCATCCTTATGCATTACCTGTACCTTTTAACTAAAAATTATCGTCCTTGTAGGAGAATTTAAAGCGACAAAAATCTTCTGTTGATGATGATCTTGATGAGCATCGGAAGCATTCTCGTGTAGAAGATATGGACCAGTATAGTGGAGAAGAATATTCCGATTGATCAATAGATATAGACCATCATTATCTTGCACGGTTGCACCAACAAATTTGATCAGCACGTATGAATCTTTAAAGATCTCATATGTTTATGCTGCGATGCCTTCATAAGTAGTTGTAGGGTGCAGGGTGGATGAAAGAACATGCCTGAGTGCATTCGGGCAAGACCAAATTTTGAACTGCAGAGTGTGGGAAGCAAGGCAGAGGTAACTGGACCTAAAGACTTTGGTCTCAGTAGTGATGGCAGAAAGTCTCACCATCATTGTAAAGAAGTCTTTGATGTCTTAGTGTGATTCTCACCTGTTTGTCTTGATGACATAGACCACCATTTTGCATCTGTTTTGCCCTTTCCCCCATTTGATTGTGTAAGTACAACAATTTATTTATGTCAGGATAATGGACAGCTTGTATCATGCTAGCTGTTTCTTTTCCGTTGACATGATGATCCGCACATTGAAGGTCATGTATTTATGCACTAGGAGTGCTAAGGTGCGCCTAGTGAAGATTGTGAGCAGCTTTGCAAGATGAGTAAATTGCTGTTTCATGGTTTTTGCGATCATGTAATCATGATGTTAATTGACAAACTTGTTTTGGGGTATCCTTCTCAATTTTTTTAAGCAAAAAAGGATTGAAAAATGACTATGGTGCCCTTGTATAGCATAAGAGGATTTATATTTTTTTCCAATATGGAGTGATATTTTTAGTAACATTCCTTGTTTGCCTAAAATAATGGAGAAGTATTGAGGTAGATGGAAATGCAAATTTCAAACAACAGGTGTATGTGCAGGTAATTTAGGGCCTGTTTGGTAGAGCTCGATTCCAGCTTCATTTGAAATCTGAAACTTGTAGTAAAGTGAATTAAGTTTATATTTTTGATCTAAAATATAAACAAGATGATCTATCTAAACACTCTTAATGTACTCATAGCTTCAGTTTCACGAATCTGGTGAAGCTAGAATTTTCAACTTCACCAGATTCACGAATCTGGAGAAGCTGAATCCTGCCAAATACACCCTTAGAAACCAAATGTACCTGTTTAGAGAAGCTTGAAACCACAGTTGTGTGTGGTTCAGTTTACATTAGAACAAAATGACAGTGTTTATGATGACTTTATGTTATTGTGCTATTAGCTGTTGATAATGTGTTAATTGCAGTGGTAACAACAGTACCTCTTCAGGTGATCTGCAGGAGTTTTTAAATACTGTTTCTAGGAATGGCGTGTTTGAGTTGGCCTTTGAGATTCAAAAGATTATTTGGTCATTATCTTATGTTGCCAGTGGGCCCTGTTTCTCAGTCACACTTGGTGGCAACCAGGTATTATTATTCATCATCTAGTGTTGTCAAATATACTTTTTAATTTTGTATGACTGACATTTTTTTTCTTGCTGTTAGTTCAGACAGAATTTGATGGATGAGCTATTGGGGTTCTCTGAAAAAAAAATAGTGACATATCATGGATTTTCTGACATCCTGCTCTCCCATGGTTCCTTCCTAACCAGCATTTCTGACACTTCTAATGTCCGTTGTGAGATCTTGACAGTGCAGATATCACAATTTGTTCCGGAACTGTTGCCAGAAAATAATTGTGGCTGTTGGGTGTAGGTCGTCAGTTTTGTGTTATACAATTTGTTGGAAGATAGGTTGCATCTTGTTATTTCATTGTATGCTAGCTCATATTTTAGTCTCTTAAGTTCTAGAAAATTGTAGGTTCATAAATACTACTTGCTTCATTCCAAACCATAGGCTGGCAGGGTTTTTAAAATCATCTTAGGATTACCGGCTCCGTGGATAGTTGAAGTATGTAGTGCAGTTTGTGCTGATATGCATGATGTCATAGATACTTATCTTTTTAGTGCTGACATGGTCAAGTTGGTAGGTTCTTAATTATGTATCTTCTACAGTAGGGTTGCAAATTATTTCTGCTTCATGCCTTTTAATGCTTGCTAGTTTGTTGTGCTGCGTAAAGTTACGGTGCTGCATCTACTTGTATTTGCGTTTGGATTTAGCAACAGTAATACCAAATTGTTTCGATACTACTTTGTCTTGTTGATGCTTCTTGCACTTTGTTTTTATGAGTTTTGTCGCTCTCTGATACCATGTTTCTAAATTAAGCATAATCACTGTGCAATGTTTTGGTGTCAGTCCTTTTGAAGTGAGATGTATAGAATTTTCATGAAGGATAGAGAGTCGTAACATTGCAAGGATGCAAAATGAATCAGTCGAACGCTTCATTCTTTAACTTACTGGATTTCTCTAAGACATGCTGCGCAAATAGCCAGGTAGTTAATTAGTTATCTTGATCTCAATTAGAGATAATGATGTCTTCCTCAAAGTGTAGGAGTATGACAGCATTGAATATTGATTTTCTACAGGTGTTACAGCTTACAACTCTATTGACCGTTTTGTTTTTTCATGTCTGCTGCTCTTTTTATTGCTGTATTGGACAGTGTCTAAATGGACCAGTAGTAAGAACACCCATGATGAGTTTTGGAAACACTGCAAGTTACAACATGGGCAAGCTGCGTTGTTCTGATAGTTTTGGGAGCATAGGATCATCTAGCATGTATTCATTCTTGTTAGTTCTGCCTGAAAAAGAGTCGACACTGGAAAGCTTTGTTGTTAACTTTCCCGTTTATTTCAGATGTAATGATTATGGGTCCTCATTAGGTGTTAAAGCGTGATGTAATGTCTTCCTAATTCTGCCATTGCATGACTGTTTTTCTATGCGGGCTTCTTGTTGATGCTGTTCTAAAAGGTTCATATGCACCCAAAATTTGTGTCATGCTTCCTTAAATGCGGGCAATGATTGCGGATCATGGTGTGGTCATGATGGATGTTGAATTGTCGACAGTTGTGGTTCGTTCCACTGTTTATTTTATCTTTAGATTAGACCATGCCGCAGTGTGCAATCACGATTCACAACAGTGATGAGGACTATGAGTGATTGCATATTATACAAGTAATTTTATGTTGATTGAGATTTTAGAACATGATAGCAACCGCTGGATGGTGAACTGAACTGGTGGCTGAAGGGTATCTGGAGAATGTAGCACCATAGTCCATTGCTAGTGACAAGTTGCCATGTTTCAAAAAGCATACAACCAAAGGGGGTAGATACAACCTAAGAAGATACAGATAAGCTCCCCATTTTCTTGACTACAAATTATTGTTCAAGCTTTCGTGTTTCATAAATGTCCAAATTTTCGACGTCAAGGTGTCGCTGACAGGCCACAAGAAGATGAGATTCTGAGGGTGGTCACTCGTAAATCTTGCTGTGGGCTCATGTCTTTCCCCAGAGAGCTGATAGATATGCCAATTTCGAATTTGCTGCTTCTTACATTGGGAACTATTCAGTGAATTGGTTCAGGGTTGAACTTGAGAGCCTCCCTCCATATGAGCTCCTTGATATCTTCTTCAGTGAACGATGGTTGCTCGAAATCGAAGCTGAAAGGCGCTGGGCAGACGGGCTCGTCGTTTATCTCATGAAGGGATGCCAAGTATGGATGGCACAGAGCCTCATCAACTGCAATGCCACAGAAAAGACGAAGGTTAGTATCTCTTCAAGAGAATGTTGCTCATGATATTTCTCTCACTCTTACAATGGTATTTACATGAATAGTTTAATTATTGTAATATGTGTCATTTCAACTTAGCATTTCTGATGATTGTTAACATTGTAAACTTTGTCATTTTGCAATCAAGATCATGCAAGGGCTGCAAGATTACCGGTAATCCTTTTGCTCGGATCAAACACAAGCATCCTCTCAAGCAAATCCATGGCACCACTAGACATAGTGGGAAACCGTGAGCGGAATTGTTGCTTGGGGTACTGAGGAAGCGACCTCACATATCTGCGGGCATTATCGCTTCGAAGAAAACCAAGGCTCGAGTCATCAGGTGAGCCTATCAGCTTTTGAATCAAGAATGAAGCAGGGTTAAGAACAGTATGGAGAAGATTTGTGAAACATTACCATTCAGTAGAAAGGAGGCAGATGTTAGTTTGAGAAACCAAGAAAAGTCACATGCTTGGACCAAATGTTAGTCTGAATGAAGGCATGTACATGAATTACTATTTACCATGCTATTACTAAGAAACTATAATTGTAAGCTTCAACCTATGAAATGTGCCTGTGCTAACTGCTAATTGAGTTAATAATTAAACAACTTTAAGCAGCAAATATTATGCCACTTCAAGTTACTAATGTCCACCCAGGTTGCCATTCTTATTGTGCGCCCATTTGATATATTTGGCGCAAAAACAAAACTGTAATACAAAAAAAACATCGTTCCAAACTTGGTTTAAGTCTTTTATAGGACTTATTTTCTTTTTGGAACTTTATAAGACTCCTTTTTCAACTCACCTGTTTAGTAATGCAAGCTGTAGGGCACCAATGCAAAACTAATACTGAAATAATTGTAGTCTCAGACTCTTCCGAAAAAGGAAAGCAGAAGAATGACCTAAAAAAGAAAACAAAAGGAAAACCAAACCTTGAGTTGTGGAGTAATGATCATACCTCAGTTATTAGCCTCAGCTGATGAACATAATCCTTCCCAGGAAACAAAGGCTCTCTTGTAACAATCTCACCAAGGATGCAGCCTACTGACCAAATATCAATAGCTGCAGTGTACTCTGAGCAGTTCAGCAGGAGTTCAGGCGCCCTGTACCATCGAGTAACAACATACTCCATCATGAAGTCAGTTTCAGTAGTTGTCCTTGCAAGTCCAAAGTCCCCAATCTTCAGATCACATTTGGCATTCAGCAGCAGATTGCTCGGCCTGAGGTCTCTGTGCAAGACATTCGCCGAGTGCACGTACTTCAATCCTCGAAGCAGCTGATAGAGAAAATACTGCAACAGGAAAAATGTTACGAGAGGAAAAACTGAGCAATTATGTTGGATTTGAATTGATATTGATGAATGAAGAAAAGAAGAATGTAATATGGAAACAGACAAGAACACTGTAAAATGTTTGCAAGATGAACCACAGTTCAGACAATTTTTCAAGACAAAACACCGCACCTGACAATGATCATCTGTTAGTGGCTGGTTTGATCGTAGAAGGTGATGAAGATCAGTGTCCATCAACTCGTAAACAATGTAGACATCATTGAAGTTCTCCCTCCTTGGTGGGCGTATGATGTCCTTTATTGAAATAACCTGCAAGGGAAGGGCAGATTTTTGTCACACGCTATCAAGTCTTTTTTTTTTTTGAAAACAGCACACGCTATCAAGTCAGCGTCTAATCTAAACAAAGCAGGATATATAGACCAAAACATACGTTTCATATCATAAATGGAATTAGCATCACATAGGCCGATAATGCAATATAGTTTTACCAGAGTCAACAGCATCTCAAAACCATGAAACATAGGTGAAGAATTTCAAACTAAATATCTTCGGCAAGAGCCAGATATTTACAGTGATTTTAGCACCCATATCATTTGTAGAAGTAGCTAAAAAATTATAGGCAATTTCGGTTTGGATGAAAGAAATGAATGGCCTAGTTTCGAAAGAAAATCACCAGAATTTTTGGCAGATCTCCTCAGGACGGCTTACCTTTGCAATAAACTACAGAGTTAACCATGGTCAATAGAATGACAAAGCAATTCATATGAGAGCTGCATCCAGCAAGAATGGAGCATGGGAACCACAGAGATTTTCACAAGAGACAAGATCACGGATTACTCACATTCTCATGATTCATGTGCCGAAGCAGCTTTATTTCTCGTAAAGTGCGTTTGGCATCGATCTGATTGTCGAATGCGTTGCCAATCTTCTTGATTGCAACCTCCTCGCGAGTCTGGGCATTGATAGCAGCGCTGGAGCAAGGAAAACGACACAAAGAAATCATCAGCTAAAGCTACATATCAGCTGCAAAGGGAACACAAAGGCTTTCACTTTCCACTTGTGTCAGTCATCTACACATACAAACATCCAATGCCACGATTGCAGTCTTACAGCACATAATAATAGATCACACAGATAACAGCCATGCCATGCTTCAATTAGGCCTATTGTAATTTCATGGCCCATAACGATTAACGAGTATAGTTCAAAGCCTCGTGGTTTCAGTACCACTTGGGTAACCCACACGACAGGCACAAACAGGGGAACAGACCACAAAAGGCAGTGTAACGCACAAGGAAAATCCAAACGGCCTGTTGGCTAATTAAGATCAATATGTTCTTATCAGTTTAAAATCTAATACGTGGGCCATGAGATATTAACTTTATTTTTTGTGGCCTCACGCGTTGCACTACCACCCGGGCCTGGCGTACCATAATCAACTTCAACCAAGAATTTTTTCTATGGCAAGTGGTAAACATGCAAAGCTCTGAATCTCACGGTAGCATGCATAGTAGAAATTCAGTTGTTTTTTTTGCTACTGTGCTAGATGAAATACAATAAGATATAAAGATGACAAGTAATTAAGCGAAGTACTCAAGAGGTAATGAATAAGCGGGGGAGTAGTAGGACGAACACTGACCAGATGATGCCGATGGCGCCGCGGCCGACGGAGCGGATGGGCGGGACGTACTTGGCGGAGACCTCGAAGAGGTTGCCGTAGAGGTTGTACTGCACGTAGCGGCCGCCGTGCGTCGGAGTCCCCTTGATCTGCGCCTCCCCGAGGCTATGGCCTCCTCCCCCTAGCCCGCCATGGCCTCCTCCTCCCCCGACGCCATGGCCTCCTCCCTCCATGCGCATCGACGATCGACGTACACGCCTCAAGCTAGCTAGGAACCACCAAGAAACGCCACGGAGAAGAAGGAGAGAGGAGAGAGAGAGAGAGAGAGAGATGGGAGGAGGCCTGCTGGTTGGTTCGATGGCGTTGGGTGGAGAGGGAGGAGATAAGGCCGGCAGGGGAGAGCGTTGGGGGAAAGGGGAAAAGGAGGGAGCTTTTTTGGAGGGAAAATGCCCGTGATCGGAGTTGGTTGCTGTTGCTGTTGCTGCACCGCGGGCATCCAGACCATTCCGGCCTCCTTTTCTCTCTCTCTCTCTCCCCCCTCTTCCTTCCTCTTCATGCATGCGTGCGTGGGATGAGAGCCGGAGAGTCAGGAGGGTGGCGGTGTTGGTTTAATTTCTTCTCTCCTCAGGTGTGGTCGCTGTCCTTGCTTTCTTTTCCTTCTTTTTAGTTGCTGAATTTGTGATGATCATGCAGCGTCTTAACGAGACACAGGAAGTAGCTAGGGCAGTAGGGCGTATGTATCTAGATAGGACTACGAAAAAATGAAGATACAATATCCGTGCATTGCAACAGAAATTTAATTTATAATAAAAAATTTATTTGCAAAGATCACTAATCCTATTTGAATGATACTATTCATTCTGAATGTGCAATGGTTAAATGATTAAGTCCGTTCATTAAAGCATATAAATTAGAAGTAGTCAAGATAGAAATCCACTTCCATATATGTCGTTCGTATTAGATCCAATAGATCATATACTCTCGTGACTTTAGGCCGTGCTTCTCAAAATTGAAAGCGTTGGATTGGACCCAGACCGGTCCATATTCTCCCCGATGGATTTAACTGGACCAACAAATCCATGTGAAATTTTAGGAAATCTCAGCGAGATCTTGGATTTTGGCTGAAGATGAAATTTAAAATTCCAACTAAATAAAAACATTGAAAAATATTCAAATTGCTACAATAATTTTGAAAATTTCAGCGATCAAAATTTGATTTTTTATTGACCAAATTTGGCCCAATAAACCTTAAGAATATCATCTTTCATAAAAATTTATCATTTATCCAAAAACCAATTTTTTGAGGCATTTTATAATTTTGGTAGAAACACTTCTAGATTTTTATAAAATTATATAAGCTTGATTGTGCTCCAAAAAATTTATGGTACCATATTTAACAATCTAGGATTATACATAAAAATTTTCAAAATAATTAAGCTTCATTTGTTATTTGTCAAAAATAAAAAAATAGAATGACAGTAATTGAGATAGTAATCTTGTCAGAATTCTATAAATTTTCTCGAGTGTGATAATGATCCAAATTTATTATGAGAGATTAATAATTGCCTCATAACCATTATATAAAATTTTCAAAAAATTTTAATTTTTTTGTTTACTCAATCAAATCTTTGAAAAGTTGAAAACATTGAACTTCATTTGTTATATTTCAATAATAAAAAACAGAAAGAACATAAATGATACAATACTATTGTAAATTTTTTATAAATTTATTGGAGTGTGATAATAATCTAAAATTTTATGAGAGCTTAATAATTGCCTTAAAGCCCTTTCATAAAAGTTTCAAAAATTCTAAACCTTTTTTTGTTGTTCAAGCAAATTTATGTATTGATTATCAAGTTTTTATCAGGACGTAACATTGTTGTAATTTTAAAATTTTTTAAAGCTTGATCATCGTTTGAAATTTTTTTAGAAATATTGATGATACATCAGGACTATCCACAAAAATTTTCAAAAAATTTATAACATTCTTTGGTTGAAGTTTACGGGTAATGATTTTATCATGACAGTAGCTCTTTTAGAATTTAAAAATTTTGAACTTTGATTATCATCTGAAAATTTTATGGCAATATTATTGATGCATTAGGACCATTCACAAAAATTTTCAAAATTTTATAACATTGATTGTTCCATTTTTCATTCGTTTCAAATTTGTCAGTTAACTTTTTATCAAGACAGTATTTTTTTCAAAAATTTTAAAAATTTCTCATGCTTAATCATCATCTAAAATTTTTATAGGAATATTAATGATGTATCAGCATCTTCCACCAAAAAATTTCAAAAATTTTCAACGTGTTTTGCACTATATTTCGCTTGGTTTATTTTCGGAATTTCTCGACAAAATCTCGAAAATCTTGGTTGGAAAAAAAACTAAATTTTTGGTTATTTATATTTTATATGAGATTTATCTGAAATTTCGAGAAACTTTGGATTTCGATCGTCACGACTCACGAGACGTCAACCGAAATCGGGATTTCACACCCTGACCCGTGACCCCCCCACGCAAATGAGTTGGCGGTTCGGCAAGGAGCACAGCACGACGCGGATGGCGGAGGCAGACGTGGCGGCCGCCTCGCTCTTCGGCGCCGACCGCCGACTCTGCTCCGCTGACATCCTCCCGCCCACCGAGGTCAGCGGCCGCTCCTCTTGCTACACTCCGTCGGCTCCCCTCACCTCCGCCTCTGATCGAATCGGGTGGAAATGTGTGCGTGCGTCCGTGTGTGCCCAATTCAACAGGTCCGGGCAAGGATCGAGGTGGCGGTGCTCAACTTCCTCGCCGCGCTCGCCTCCCCTTCCTCTCCGGCCATCTCCGTCCTCCCTCTGGTACGGCAACCCAAAATCCCCCCGTTTCTTACTTGCATTGGTGATTCATCCGTGTGGCTAAGCACAGAATCTTGGCCAAGTATAGCCCCGAGTGACTGGACATTTTCTTTTGTAAATATCCTCATCTAGCTTCCAGCATTCACAATTGCCATTATGGTCATCTTTGTTAATCTCCTGTTGCTTGTGTGAAACTTTGGTATAGCCTCAACTTGTAGCCTTCCAATATGATCTTGGCACAAATGTATCATGTATATGTGTACCATTGATCAGTAATATTTCTGTTAAGGTTGTCGTAGTTAATCTCTTGCAGAGTTGCAGTACGTTGGAAAAAATTTTTGGTATAACTTCTGTAGCTGTAGCCTTCCGGTTAATTCTTCGCACAAATGTATGGTGTATATATCAATGCACTGTGCTATTCTGAAAAATTAAGTGCTTTTGGCACTGCAGATTAACCGGAGCTCTGCCAACTGCAGCCTGCGTAGTGGCTTGCTGAGTGATGTTTCATCGGTTTATCTGTCCTTTGCCTTCTGCAAGAGGTCTCTGATGAGAGCCAATGATGCCAAAGCATTCTTGAGAGGTTGTCGTGGATTTCTGTGATATCTTGCATGTGCATTTTTTTCCCTGGTTCACCACACCTCTTAATTTGCCTAAGATGGTTGTGTATTTTTGACAGTTTGGAAGGTTATGGAGATGTGCTACAAGATCTTGGGGGAGGGGAAGCTGCTCACCCAAAGGGAATTGTTCTACAAGCTTCTATCAGACTCACCCAAGTACTTCAGTTGCCAGCGTCACGTCAACCAAACCGTTCAAGGTCTACAAATCCCCCCAATTTGGTTCTTTGGTAACCAGTATGTACCATGTCGATACTCATATTTTGCAATGTGTTCTTGTGCAGATGTTGTTTCATTGCTCCGCTGTACCAGGCAGAGCCTAGGAATCATGGCATCAAGTAGAGGGGCACTGATTGGGCGGCTTCTGTTACATGTGTGTCTCATACTATGCTGAAATTTGTCTTGCCCGCTAGAACTATTTTCTGTTACATGTGTGTCTCATACTATGCTGAAATATGTCTTACCTGCTAGAACTATCTGTTGAGGGGACCAATAAAAAAAAATCTTTTCTATCCCTTCACTAAGCCACATCAGCCTGAACTTTGTATTCAAACTATCTTAGGAGCCGGAGGAAGAATACATTGACTGTTCCATTCTTGGACCTTCTGGGCATGCAATTACTGGAGATATGAACGTATTGAGCAAATTAAATTTGTGTTCAGATGCACGGTATCTCATTCTAGTGGAGAAGGTATTTATTTGCTTGTGTGATCTTTTGATGTATTGCGCCTCAGTTACTTCCAGCTGATAGCTCACTGGTTTGGAATAGGATGCCATATTTCAGAGGCTGGCTGAAGACCGCTTATATAATCAACTCCCGTGTATCCTGATTACTGCAAAAGGATATCCTGATATTGCCACAAGGTTCTGTACCTTAAAAGTTCCAATGCAATCCTTTTCTTTCCTTATTTTGTTTTTTCCAGCATATCTAATCTCCATGATATTGTTGACAATATTAGGTTACGCAGTGTACTTATCCCATTTATCTTTCAATGTTCTGAAACAGGTTTTTCTTGCATCGACTGAGCCAGACTTTTCCAAATATGCCAATTTTTGCATTAGTGGACTGGTTAAGCCCTTTTAGTGCTGATATGTTCAATTGAGTTATTTTTTTTAATATTTCAGATAAAGTTATATTTCTTTTTCAGGAACCCAGCAGGGCTTGCTATACTATGCACTTACAAATATGGAAGCATATCAATGGGTTTGGAATCATACAGATATGGTACTTTCTTTGGGTGATCAAAGCTTGATCATGGCAATATTATCATACGGTATAATGTTATTCTTCATTTTCAGCCTGCAATGTGAAATGGCTTGGGCTCAGAGGAGATGATCTGCAGCTTATTCCTCAGGGTGCATTGCAAGAGCTAAAGCCACGTGATTTGCAGATTGCCAAAAGCTTGCTGTCATCTAAGTTTCTGCAGGTGCGTCTGCTATTACTCAACTTTCGGACTATCTAGTGTTGGAAACAGCAAACGCCAATTCAGATACAACTGTACAAACGATTCGTTCACATAGCTTCAGATAATAGGAACTTCAGTGGATTCATGTGGCAACAAGTAAATTATGGGATTTTTGGCATTCATATTGGAAGCCATCTAATACTTGCTTGGTTCTGACCAAAACTGACTACAAAAAGAGATGCATGACTGACAGCATAGTTTGGTTAATTTGTCCATAATAGTGGGTGTGAGTGACTGAATCTGTGACATGCCACGGGAGTATGGTCAGTCTTGGCCATGCATCAAGTAGCACAAAACTTCTCAGCGCAAGTTTACATTAGATATGAAAAGGTTTGATTCCTTGAAATTTGCACATGTTCAATTCACTCAGCTGGTAATTCTGAATATAAAACTAATATGCTTCTTGCAAATAGCCAATGTATACCTTTATTTAAAGGGGGAGGAATCCCTGGGCGCAGAGGGGCGACACCTCAACGTATCCGCAAGAAAGCCCTCTAGAAAATTGGAAGTTGTGTTCAGGTCCTTCCGTCGGTTTTTTAATAAATAAGACCCAAAAAAATAAAAAAAACCAAAATTACGCGAAAAAAGAATACCTTTATTTAAAGGGGGAGGAATCCCCGGGCGTAGAGGGGCACCACCTCAATGTCTCCGCAAAAAAGCCCTCCGAAAAATTAGAAATTGTGTTCAGGTCCTTCCATGGTTTTTTTAATAAATAAGACCCGAAAAAAATAAAAAAATTACGCGAAAAAAAATCCGCCATTTTTTAGAAAAAATATGTGAAAAAAGAATCCGCCATTTTTTTTAGAAAAAAACCCGAGAAAACAGAAATCATGCAAAAAAAAAAACATACGTTTTCGCAGATTCGACGACGATGACTCCTAGCGGTTTTGCACCACATAAAGATGACCTGTAGTGCCGCAAATTCGCCGATGACTCCTAGCTAGCGTATTTTTTAGAAAATTCCTGAGAAAAAACGAATTCGCGTTTACATGCTCACACCCATTTTTGCAGAAATAATCATCGAACCAAATTTCATGCGGCGTAGCGTCGCAGTACCAAATTTCGCACGGCGCAGCGTAGCGCGCAAACCCTTGCTAGTTAGGGTGTGTTTGATAGGGCTTTAGCTCCACTAGATCCATGAATCTGGTGGAGCTAGGTACTAGATCCGTGAAGTTAGAGTTGTGAGTACATTGAGAGTGTTTAGATGGATCATCTTGTTTACATTTTAGACAAAAATATAAACTTAATTTACTTTATTTTAGTCTACAAGTTTTAGATCTCAGATGAAGCTGGGATCTGGAGCTCTATCAAACAGGCTCTTAGTCAAAAACTTGATGTGTTAAGGATCATCCGACATTGTTAAAAGTTTATCAAATGCTGTTCCCAGTTCAGCACCAAGAGGACTGCCTAATGTTGATCATTTGGCCTTCTGACTTCGAGTCCATGAGCTTTTAGCCGATGGCACATTTTAATTCCGCTGTTATTTTGTCTGCAGGACAAGCACAGAGCCGAGCTGACACTGATGGTGGAGATGGGCAAGCGTGCCGAGATCGAAGCTCTCTACTCCCATGGGTTCGATTTCTTGGGGAAGTACATCGCACGGAAGATTGTTCAGGGTGATTACATTTGACAGACAGTGCAATGCTGTTGCTTTCTGTGTTTGTTTCTCTGGTTGTACCGAGCGTTGCATTATTGCTCGATCGAGCTAATTCATTGCATGAGTCCTGGCTCTGCCCAGTTTTCTCCAAGATGATGTTGAGTTATACCGTACAAGAATGTTTTTTTCGTTGTGTATCTTTCGCATGGTCGAATACCGACCTGAGTATGCAAGATGCTTGAGATCCCCACCCTGCGTAAACATCTGAGCTAATCTGAAGTTGAGAACATGTTGTAGCTGGTAAAGTCTGAACTGTCGACACACACAAAAGGATATTCATCAGGGTAATCCAATGTCAAAAGGTAGATAATAATGTGTTGGTCTGCAGTTCAGTGATGCATACCTTATCCAGCTCAAAAGACCAGAAGCAACTTCTCTGATCGTGGCACATGTCACGCATACACGTGCAGGGACTCTCCAATTGGATACGTGCGGCCATGCATGCAGCGAGATATGGTCACTGCCACGTAGGCAGCAGTGTGGAAGCGGCTCTCTCGCAGGTGTCAACCCCGCCCCCCCCGGGGCGCCCGGCTCTGACGTAAAGACGGTTGTTTTGTTATCCATTCCCTTTCGATCGTGGCGAGGTAAGTTAAAATAGAAAAAACTTATAATAGATTATAGATAATTAGCTCAAACTGATGACTCTAATCATGTCAAGGTGATACTCTATCGCCGAGCTTGCTTTTGTAGGAGTTGAGAGTGGTTGAAGAAGTATTATATGTGGAAGTAGGTGGACTTATTGACACGATCTTCAAAATATAATTTTATTATTAATTTTTATTATAATATATTTATAAAATATAATAAAATTATAATGTTATGAAAGTATTTTTTAAGAAAAATCCACATAATACTTTTATGTATCAATTTAAATATTTAAAAAGATATTGCCAGTTTGACTGTAGTTATGTTCAAAACGACAACTATTTATAACCGGGGAAAGTATTTCCCAGGTAGCCTTTGCCTGACTCCCAAATCAAAAAATTCTTTTTTTTTCTTACCCTGTTTCTTCATTAAATAAATCAACAAAAAAAATTCATCTCAAATAGTGTATCTTGTCTTCTACGTTATGTATGTATAGGCTTGGAATTAGTTGGTCTTCTGGGTGTTACATTGGGCTGATTAATCTAACCATAAATACACAGAAACATGTCGCTCTCGAATAAGCTTATTCAGCTCTTCTCGGGTAATTTACATTACTGTTCTTGTTCTTCATGTGCTCCTGTTACAATTTCTTGGATATAAATTATAAACACAAGACAGCCAGCTGCATATATGCAGTAGCATGGACATGCATAGATGATAGATAGCTAGCATATATAGCATCGTCCTTTCTTCCTAAATATACTTCCAAATATATACATACACACACATACAGCTCCAGTCACTTGTTTCTTGTATAGCAGCTGATTGATCTTGTCGGGGCAGCAGATCGCAGAGTTAATCAGCAATCAAGGATCGATAAAATGTTGGGTCGCGTACTGCATGCGTGTCGTGCGAGGACCTGCTCACCATCTGCGGGCTGTTCGCAGTGCAGTGCATATATGGACTGTACATGATCTTCGTCAACCGGCTGCTCGCCGGCCGCCGGCGTCCCGTCATTCTTCATCGTCGTCGTCGCCATGCGCCGCCTCCTCCGTCGTCGTCCTCCCCTTCACCGTTGCCCTCGAGAGGTGCCTTTTCCAATTTCCTTGTTTGTTTGATTGTGCATATACCTCCATGGAGATTGAAGTGCATGCTTTAGTGCTCATTGTGGTTTACGTAGTGTTTGTGGTTGATTAATTTGATGCATCCGTACATGCTTGCATGCAGGAAGAAATGGCTCAAAGAGTGGAGCCCCCTCTTGGTTGTTCAGCTCGTGATAATTTCACTTGGAGGGTGAGAAATTGACTGCCAAGAATTTGTTTTAAGTTGATTTAAGTGTTTAATCCCAATTAAGTCTTGATGCATAGCTAGATAGCCTAGATTCACGGTTTCAAAATTAACTCTTTTATGTTAGCTAGTATTTATTTATACTACCTTTGACAGTAGAGTAGTTTAAATACACTCAATAAATAAATTGCTCCACGGAGGTACACCAATGTGCCCAAGATCTTTGTGCTCTGGTGTACTTGCACTTCCATTCAAATCTCTCAAACTTACAGATGAACATTCGTAAGTTCAACTACTGTTCAGTCTGAAAGTTACAGCGTGAGCAGTACCTCAGGGAGGCGGAGATGATGAAGATGAGGCCAGGGCCAAGCTTGGGCATGGCGGATGCGATCGCCGGCGTGGTCCGTTCGACACCAAGCATCATTATGCGCAAAAAAAAAAAAGTTTTACGAATTGCTTGGCAGCATTTGGTATTGAAATTTTATGCATGTAATGAACTGAGGAATCATTATGCGCCAGTTACCACTATCACCAAATTGAATCTATTAATTGAAGAGCAGTGTTTCATTGCTTTCCCTCCCAGTATAAGCTATACAAATCTTAAAGTAAGAAAGAGGTAAGTAATCACTATTCATCTTTTATTCATGCTTTAATATTTATGCAAGCACCTCTCTTATTGAATCATCGGGAAATTCACGTAGCGGAACCGGCTTAAAAACTACTTCCTTAAAATAACTACTTCCTAAAAGCATTCATCTCGAATTAGGATTTTTTATCACTTCAAAACCTCTTAACAATTCTAAAATTTATGCAGTAACGACTAACACCCGAAAAACTCTTGAGTACTGCCTGACAAAATAAACGACTTATAGGTAGGTTGTCAAATACTTGGTTCAAAATTCAATATCGACCGCTTATTCTTTTCGATCCAATGGATCAGATTAGTTGTTAATATTTATTTATACTGCTTCTGGTAATAGAGCAGTATGAATAACCTCAATAGATCAATGGCTAGAACTACCAAGCAATGCTTCAATTCTTTCCCTCTAATACAAGTTGTATAAATCTTAAAGCAAGCGAATGGAAAAATAATCACATCTACCTTTCATTTATGCTTTAATATTTATGCAACTATCAAAAAGAAAAGCATGAGAACACCTCCCATAACTAATTTATATTACTCATCATATACTACCAGTATAATACATAATAAAATTTCTCTACTTCAATGCTTCATGGTATTCCCCAAACACTTCACTATCTTCTCAAACTTCCTGTATAATATGAGAGGAACCGAAGTTGTATGTGAAGTGCAATTTGCAAGGAACTTTTGAGGACACCAAACGACAAACGCGATGACCGTGTTGGTTGTGAGACCATTGGTAAATACCTCCGAAATGCTTGTTAGCACCAAGAGTTCCCCCCAAACACTTCACAGAGATTTTAAGACTATCTGAAAAACTCCGTGTGAAGTGTTTGAAGGGAACTCCTGATAACACCAAGCGTGATTCTCCTGATTACCACTTCCGTCAATCCCTTGTCCAAGGAAATGCTGAGTGCCACCGAGAGTTCCCCCAAACACTTCACTAGATCGAGTTAGACCCAACATTTTGAAATTGCTAGCTGCCGGGCCTAGCTACTGAAGTGTTTGGAGGGAACTCCAGGGGACAACAAGCCATGTAGAAACTCAACCGCTAACGAACTCCTTAGTCCTTAGGTACACTTTTACTTCGCAATGGTTGATGAACAAACAGGGTGGTGGCTAGTCGCTATTTATAAGCTAGAACGACTTGCTCTATGCTCTACGATTGCTTCCACGTACTTAGTCTTGCAGCGCATGCTCTACGCGACAATTGTCGAATGCACTGGCCGTGATTGTGGCGGGGTTGGGGAATCTCGGTGGTCGCGTGGGGTGTCGATCTCGAGCTCCATCCAATCGTGCAAAGTAGAATTCGGCCTCATGGGGAACGTGAAGAGCCGGCTTTGCTCGAGTTGTAGCCACGCACATTCCTTTCATATCCAAACACAACGGGATAGGAACGGATCTATAGTGTATATGTCAGGGTCAAGAAATACCGATATGCTTTAGAACACACACACATGGTTCTTTTAGTATATAAACATACGATTATTTTATTACAAGTTACTAGTTAGTGTTACGAACTTGTAACGATCTCAACGATCCAAAGTCCTTTCCTTCTATATCTGCCCCTGCAGCGGGATCTAGATCATGTTCTTTCGAGTAAAACAGCAGGAAAGGACGGTAACGTCTATAGATACATATTAATTTCGTGTCATGTGTTCTGATGATTCCCTGGCTTTATTGTTCGCTAACAGTCCAAAGAAAATGAGATGCCTAGGGTTCTCAGCATGTCATTTTCCTCCAATGTTTATGCGATTTGCCACCATTGGATACGCTCCCAAATCCTTATGAAACTATTGATACTTGCGAGGCAGCGACATTCACGGTATGGCTACCTCTATCACTCCACTGTATGTACTCCACTACACCATTGCCTCCGCTACACCATTGTCTCCACCACTGCACGTGGACCATTGATCAAAAAGTTATTGTCTAGATGTTCCGAAAATATTGTTTAAAAGCATTTTACCGATTTTATACTTTAGCAAGCCACTGTGGCAGCACGCTATCGAATGATTCAGACTATTTGCTATCTCGATTGGACAATCTTAACCTACACGGACCGCATAAGTTACAATCCCTATGAGACTGCACAGAATCCTCTTCCCTGACTTAGAGAAGCAAAGACATATACACAAGCTAGAGTAACTATAGCCATAGGTGATTGTCAGCCGTCCCATCCAAAGACGACGATCCAGGTAATTAAGATGCTGAAACAACGCCTTTACTACAGAGAGGATCCGGTTCTGCTGACTCCCCTACCTCAAGCCACCACCACCTGCAATTGATCCACCACCGCCCAAGAAATAGGGTGACAAAAAGAAGTGTATGAACTTTTGATGAAACGACAAGTACACGATAATTAGCGCATCCTGTAAAACATAGATATATATCCAGGTTCTATCGAATCCAGGATAGCTGTTTTTTATTCTCCTTTAGGAATTAAACTATGGCCAAAGTTCACTGATGGCTGAAAACATGTCTAGGTTCACTGCATGTATAGTACAGTGATAGAGAGGAGAAGGTGCTCAAAGGATGGCAACGCCAGAATGTCGTGGAGAAACAAAAGGAGAGCGTAGGATGGCGTCCAGGTTCAATGTCACACAATGTTGGTCACCACATATACATGCGCTACCTTTGAGGCTTTGATCAGCCTATCAGCTCCAAACCTGAGTTCACGCTCGAAACAGCGAGCCATGTAAGTAGAGTTTTACAGAGAATTGCATGCCGGGGATGTAACCCGTGTTCTCCTCTCTTCATGGAGGAGCTAGATGCATTTAATTACTACTCACTAGCGATTGGCAATGGAATGTTGATGAGTAACTCAAAGGGACTGGTTGTTGACGGTTTGTGTTTGCTTGTGCTTCAGGTGTCTAACCACAAAGTTGGTTCGGTAGATTAAAAAACAGTTTATTAGTATACTTGATTATAGCTTCTTCGAGTGAATTTTGTTCTGAAAGACGGAAAAGGTGAAAGACGGAAAAGGTGACTAGAGAGGAGGTGAATATAAGCCAAATCAAAAATTTTCCTTCAAAAATATCAAGCCACTTCTCTAGCTAAAAGACTAGACTAAAAGACTCGGCTAGGCCAGCACTGGACAAAAGTTACATGCTCTAAAATCAAGATAAACAGTAAAATCAACAAACAAGAATCGAGATAAATTTTGATCAATTGATTCAAATCCCGTAAAACTTTGTATGCACATTTCTATAGATGTCAAAAAACCTATTTCAACCTTCAATCAAAAAGATTGATGTCAAAGTTCTGATTCTTTTTAGTTTGAAGAAAGGTTGCATCTAAGATAGGGAAAACTCACAAACTTCAACCTAAGCTTGCTCATGAGGTTTTGATGATTAAGATGATCTCCTATATGTCATGGCAAGTAAGAGCAACCAAGAAACAACCCTCAAATGTGCAAGAATTGGATCTACCACAAATCCTTCTTTTTTAAGCCAAGAAAAGGATTTTTGAAAAGAACTTTGGAGATTTTGTTTAAAGTTTGCCTAAATGATTAGAATATGATCTACAGAAGATTCATCCATGAATCATTCATCTTTGACACACAAGACTTATAAAGAAAGAAATCAGAGAGAGATCAAAGACTCAAAAAGAAAGGAAACAAACACTTGAACAAGAGACATTCTATTGAATCTTCCTAGGTTGGAACATATTTTAGATGAGTTCCTCAACCACTTATTCGTCTCCACAAAATTGGCAATCTTATTACCTACGTATTTCTTTCTCGGAACGGTCTGCCATACACCATCCTCATTTTCAAGCATCCAAAGCCACTTACATAGTAGACTTATGTTCATTGCATTTAAATCTAGGACTCCCAGAACTCCTTGGTCTTTTTGGTGTTCAAATTTTTGGCAAATTGACAAGATGGTATCTCTTAACCCCATTTCCTTCTTGTCAAAAAAGTCTAGCTCTAAAATAATTTAATATATTCAACACTCCTTTAGGAGACATCATGTATATAGGTGTACTACTAAGACTAAGACATGTGTACAGCAAAATTAATCTCCCACCATGGGATAATAGGTTTCCTTGCCATCCACTTAGTTTTTTTTTCAAATTTGTCCTCTGGGTTTTCAAAAGAATTTCTCTATCTTTCTACATCAATAGATACACCCTATGAATCACCGATCCTTTATAAAATTATCGTACTAGTATCAAATACTTATCCCATATGGCGGTTCTCTGTGATCCTTCCCGATATGGTATCAGGAAGGATTTGTGAAATTCAATATTTAAAATTAATAAAAACAATCCTGATTCTCCTCCGATACTCCATGATACTCTCAGGCCAAAAATACAAAGCCGAATCCAATCCAAACCATCTCTCCTAACCCTAAAATCTCTCTCTCACTCATTCCACCCAACCATCTCTCCTACGGCTGACTCCCCTAAAATCTCTAGACTAGGAGTCACTGCACTCCACCTAGCCGACCAACGACTGCTACTAGCTGCCATCTCCCCTCTAGCCTCCACCAAGCCTGCGGGCCACCACCATCACCTTCCATTGCCTCCCCTCTCTTCGTCCTCTGTAGTCTTGCCACCGCCACCCCTCCACACAACGTGTCGGCTGCCACTGCCTTCTTCCTTTGAAATCTCGCTGTCGTCATCTTCTCCCTCTACAAGCCATCGTCGCCTCCCCTCCCTTCTCCTACCACTAGCCCGCCACCTAGCTTGCTAACCACCGTTGCCGAAGTCTTCCCCCTCTACAATCTCGCCACCGCCTTCTTCCTTTGCAAGCCACCATCACCTTCTCATCCGCTATTGCTTTCTCTCTCTTATATTTTTTATTTTTAAACACTTATATACTCGGCGTATCGCCATTCTTGTTTATGAAAAATTGAGTATTGACGTACTGGTATTGTGTATCGATGATACATAGATGATACATAGGGCACCCCTATATAAGTATGAGGCAATGTGACAATCTTACGGGTTAAGATTTATCCATACCTCTCCGTGTTATCCTGGGCTGCCCTTAAACAATAGATGTCACTTTTTGTGGAAATAGATTTTAAGGCAAGACATTTGCTCAAACAAACACAAGATAAATTTAGGCACTATTTAAATCATCCTCCATCAAGAAGATGATGTTGTCCTCATATTGAAGAATGGCCAGACCCCCCTCCACCCAATGTGGAACTAGACCTCTAATAAGACCGTGTTCTTGAGCTTTATGTACTAAGTAAGCTAGCCCATCAGCAGCAATATCAAATAGTAATGAAAATAAAGGGTCACCCTATCTCAAGCTACTCTTTGTTGTGAAGGGCCTACTTGATTATTACCTTCCACTGCTACTTTACCCCCTAACCACCTTCATTACCCAATCACACCATTGATCATTAAAAAAATTTTAATGCATAATTTGATATAGCAAAGACTAGTGAACCACCCTTGTCTGAGATACTGCATAATTATTATCAACTTTGATTTTCTAAGACTAAAAATGGTTAGAGGAAAATTAGTTTCTCCAATTAGATGTTATAATCAGTGTAATTTGATCCAACATGGTTGTATCTGAATCCTCAAAAGAATAGGAGTTGCTCAATAGTATCGTCTGTAGAAGTGAGATTGATCAGATTGCAAGGATCAAGGCAATGCTACAAGGAACAATTTTTAGTTACAAACGGTTCTGTGATCAGAGACATATTGGATGTTTCGGTATCTTCTTATTCACACATTTAGGAAAGGAAACGGTGTTGCCTAGCTACCTGTGAACTCTGATAAGAAAAATTGATCCTTGTTTCAAAAATTATTGTATCACTGCTCCTGATTCACAACATTTTTCAATTTGAACTCTAATACTTGCCGATACCATTCCGGAGGTCATACCGGTTTAACTCTTGGAATGTACATTCCGATACTGGTTCATACTAGTGTACTGTTTAGAGTTTAATATAATAATATATGTCTATAAGTATATATATGTTTAATTATATACACACCAAATTTTACTTGCAATATTACTTCAAATACATAGTAGTACGTTTGAAACAATCCAAACTTTTATTAGTGCAAAAGGGATTATCAACAAATTAATAATACTATAATTAAAGCATTCAACAAAGACTAATCATCATTCTCATTCATTAACAATAATGTCATACAATTGTATACATTACAATGTACATAAATGTCAAATTACATCAAAAGGGAAAATTACAAGAATATTCAATTGACCTAAGACCAAAACTTTTAATAGCCTTCGGCTTCAATGTCTTGAAATCATTAGTCATTGCAAATAAAGTAAAACTTAAAAGGATTATTCAAGTTGTCATCAGACCCGAATAAGTTGGTATCGCCCATCGAGATACTAGACTGTCCGACGCTAATCAAAACCTCTCGCTAGATTGGGTTTCATCATCCGTTGTATACAAACCTGTTTTCATCAGGTAACTATAGCGAGGCACAAATAGTGCGGAAAATATTTCATGGTAAAAAAATAAAAGCCCCTACAGAAAAAATTAAAAAGCCTTAGTTAAAAGGGTAATCTCCAATCTAGCACCCCTCACACACCAGCTTGTTTCCAACCATCCAACCAAAGTCACAAGCCAAGGCCAAGATAATAACCGGATGGGAGAGAGAAAGAGAAAGGAAAGAAAAGGAGAAAGAAAAAAATAAATTAAAAATGGGAAAATTTTAACCAAGAGCAAAGCATCATCCAAATTAAATGTACCCAATTAAAATTTGATAAATAAATCAATCCAAGCTATCATATGTTTAAAATAAAATACATTAAATTAAAAATACCCTAAAATAAAAAGGGCACTATGCACATATCAAATTAACAAA